>CAKNYM010052759.1:200437-230483 GCA_932195095.1 Andricus curvator | reverse complement strand
TACCGTGGTGTTGTTATCGTTGATCTCGGAGTTGACAGGTGGCGATTTAATTACCATTTAACTATTGATTCAACCCTGTTGCGACCTCTAGATGTCACGAAGTAATTTATTTGACCTTACGCTCGATAATTATTAGCGAAATGTTCAAGGAATGGCATGTATCATCAGACACGTCCCTATCAGATCATAGACAGATATGCTTCTCATTGACAGACGATAGACCTGAGGTTAAAACGTATAGGAACCCTAAATTAACTGACTGGGATACTTTTTAGAGACAAAAAGGTATGCATAAAACGTATGAGGACAATTTGTCCGCATCATATTAAGACAACAGACAGGGATGCACCCTGAAGGAATCCCAGTTTTGAAGACCTGAAAAAGGAGACTAAACGCCTTTTTAACAGGGCTAAAAAATGGAAACTGGGACTTGTACAGGGCAGCCTTAAAAATATATAATAACGTGATATAAAATACGGCAAGAGATACTTGGAGAGGGTATTGTCAGGGAATCGAGAATATACTTGACACTGCTAAAATCCAGAAAACCTCAGGGGGTAACTCATCGTGTAAACTGAGTGCACTAATTTTGCCTTTGGGCCAAATGTCTGAGACGACTAATAAAATTCTAGAGCACCTGATGAGGGTAGACTAACGGGCTCTCAGTTGGATTACACAACTGAGGGGACCGTCCATCAGTCATACTCCTCAGAAGGACCAACTTTTAGAGCCAGAATGGAAGATTGGAAAGTAACCAGTCGTATTGTCAGTCATTTAAAAATCAGATAGGTAGTTTAATAATTCAAACATGAGGGCATCTCAGTGGAACTCATACTATCAGCGCTCCATATCCTGGAGCAGTGGCGCAGAGACCATTGTTTGTCCGTTAACCCAGATAAGACGGAACTCTTGATCTTTACCAGAAGAAGCAAACTTCCTGACCTTAGAAAACTTAATTCTACGGTACGGAAGTAGAATGTTAAAAATCAGTAAAGGATTTAGGATAAATATTTGAGCTTTAAGAAACATTGAAACTCAATGAAGACTCTGTGGTAACGGAAGCTAAGATGGCTTTCTGCACCTTAGATGCGCAGTAGATAAAACTTGGGGCTCAAAACCCAGAATTAGTTGCTGGTTATATACAATGCTCATCAGACCCATAATAACATATGCGTCAACGATCTGGCTGTCAAGGACTAAACTAAGCAGTATCAGACTGAGCTTGCTGAAAAATTTTCAAGAAAGCAAGTTTGCTGGGTTTTGGAAATTTTCAGGTTTTTGTAAGTTTTGTTAAGTAACATAAATTATAAGGGGAACGTTTTTTGTTGGTTTGATATTGTTAATAAATGTTGTTGGGAAGGATTCAGAATCTAAGACAGTTTTGGAGGTTTGAGCTTTGCGTTTTGCAATAATCAATGGAAAAATGACGACTCTATGGGGAATTACGTAATACGGGAGGTGATTATTTTTTCAAATATGCAATAAGTTTCGTACAATTTTTGCTATAAAACTTTTTTATTTATTTTTTGTTACTATTACATACTGCCGCCTTTGTCAGTATTACATCACATCCTCCTTACTTTTTTATTTTCAGATGTTTTTATTTCGAAATTATCTGAGCGTTAAAAATTGTAATATTAATTTTAAAATGTACAAAGTAAAACTGAAAGACTTTAGGATGAACAGTTTAAAATAAAATCCTGAAGGATTCAGACATTTTCAGTTTGAGGAATTTAAAAGCTACATTCAGAAGAATGGTTTTTTGAATAAAACAAATACTTTCTTTAATATAGGGCCGAACAAATATTTGATTAAACAATTTTTCTGATTCAAAAAATATTCATTCAATTTAAACACGCCATTGTTCAACTTAAAAAAAATGTATTTGAATCAAACAAATTCCACCTTTGATATATGGTCAAACAAACGTTTGTTTGATGCAAACATTTTTCTGTGCGCATGAGTAAAAATTAGGAAAACTAAGCTCTCAGTCATAAAGATTAAATATTACTCGTGCTTGAATATTGTAATTTTAGCCAGGAATATATTATAATAATACTGGCATTTTTTTAAATCTCTAAAACATCATGTTCGCTCACTGTGTTTTTTTCTCGACTAACCTGAATATTAACTTATTTATCACAAAAACTTGACCTAATAAAGATTTCGCTATTTCATATTGAAGTAGCACACAAAGTAAGGAATGCAACATTCATTATTATCAACATAATATATTGAATTCCGCTTTCTTGTAAAATGATAGGCTGTTAAAAAGTACGAATAACTTTCAGACAAAGATGCTTCTCTTCGGGACCCGTGTAGATATCGAATGAAGGATCCAGCCGGGATCCGGCTTCAATTCCGCCCAAGACCGGATCAGGTAATCCGGCCACAATCGAGATGAAGAATTTTGCTCCAGGTGAAAAATTATTAACTTAATTTGACTTCAAAGCTTATCGTTAAGGATACGATGCACTTTAAAAGTCAAATTACCTTAACAAAGTCTCGCCTGGAGATGTCACCTCTCGACCGATTCCTGACCATGAAACCCATTCACTAACAAAAAATGATATTACTTTTTATCGTATCTTAAAAACCAAAATCCAAATGTTCAGTGTCCAAGTTTTTAGATAAGCCAGCTAGGACGACGCCCATAGTAATAATCTAGCTCTGCCACATAAACAGCGTTATTCCGATCTGGTATTTGTACAAAAAAGCGCGGACGAATAGTAATCGGGAGTGGTTCTAGGCTGTTGTAAGGGTGAAGTATTCCTGATAAAGTAGCGTCAATTCCTATTCTTACAAAGCAGCGGTGTTTTTCAGGGATATCATCGTTAATATTGATACCATGAAAGAGATGTTTGATACTTGAAACGAAAGCTTTGCGGTTAGGCATTCTTATAAAAACAAGGTGTTCTGAATTAAATATTTCATTTGGAATAGTATTTCTAACCCAGAAAGGAATTCCATGGTTTTTATGAGCTCGAAGAAATCCATAGAAAATACGATCATCAGGCGTTTGCACATAAATCTTTATCCCTCGACCAGAAATAATAGTTGGGGCTGGTGGAACTGGTAGGGCTGGTATATTTTCTCTTGGTGGACTTGGTTTTGGTAGAATAGCTCTTGTTGTACTTGGGCTTCTAATTGCTGCACCTAAATTTGTAATAAAAAATCGGAAAATTTATCAACCCGTTGGCTAGTTCTGTATCAAAATTTTGTACAATTTTATCAATTTTATTTTATTACACCTCCGCGAAAAAGTCGATGTTTCGTCGATGTATGGTGACGCGTAAAAGGGTTAATTTCAGGGTGGTAGACTAATCGTGAGTAAAATTTAGGGCAGCGTAAAAAAAGAGCAAAGTTTGATGGAGGTGGAACGATTCCTAACGTTTAATTCCCTGATCCGAAGTTGGATAAAGTGAATTTAGATTGACCAATGACAGTTCATGTCCATTCACGTCTTGCAGTCTTGGTCGATTGCTCATGATTGATAATCGCTTATTTTTATTTTCCAGTTCGTTGGTGTTTTACATCGAACTTTTTCGCGTTGAGGGTGTAATAAAAAATATTGTGTATGTCAGGTGAGAAACGCTGATTATCTGATGTTTTGCACTTGCGACACCAATAACTATTTTCGGTAGAAGGCCCTAGAAAAAATACATCCTCATTACTGTTTAGGGGGTGTTTAGTAGAGTGGAACTACACAACCTAAACAGATAGAAACACTCTATTACTTTTTTCCACACTTTGATAATTGCTTTACAATCACTGCAGCATTTATTCCTGGTTTTAGAATAACAAAGCTCGCGGTTTTCCTTTGAAATTTCATTTCAAAAAATTCTAATTTTCGGGAAAACGACATAAGATATCAACGTCTCCATTCTATATTCTGCTCAGCTCTCCGATGCGTTTGATTGCTATGCACGGAGCAACTTGCACGAGCCCAATTGTGCACGTCAAGAGTTAGTGGTACCTACCGGAAATCTAGATTATTTTTAGATACTTTCTAGACACAGCTCCTCTAGGAAGAGTCTAGGACAATTTTATGGTGGTCGGCTTGTCTAAGGTTCGTCTAGAGTTCATCCAGAAGCGTCAAGTAAGTTTTACCAGCGACCCTTTTGAGTCACGAGCGGATCATAGTAACCCGGCAATTCGCTGTTGTCCCCCCCCCCCCCTTCCCTCATGCATTTTCCCCTGGTCGTTACGGGGAAGGCCGTGGTGTGGCGCGGCTGTTGTCTGGCGAGACTAGCGGTACATTTAACCAATATTATTGTGTAGTAATGACGGCATGGTTGAATCTTTGGTTTATTACCAACAATAAAAATTGAATGCGAAAACTGCAAAGTTATAATTTCTACTAAACAAAACCTTCATAGGCATTTACAATAGGTACATAAAGTACCAAAAGAAGAAACAATTTTAATGCTCAATTTGTGACACGAAATTCACGGAAAAGAAAATTGGAAGGAACATTTACAACGATTTCATGAAGTCACAAAAGTATTTGAAGAAAAAATATTTAAATGTTTGATTTACAATGCCTTTACCATCAAGATGATACTTGATCATGAAAATTAGTCATCCGAAATTTTTTATAATTTTTGAAACAAACGATATAAATCAATTATTACTATCGTAATTCATGGCCAAAAAGGGATTGTTTTTTCATCTCATTCTTTAAAAACTATCTTTCTGGATTAAAAGCTCAACACCTTTTTTGACAGTTGAATTACTTTTTGAAGATTCATTTTTCCGGTTGAAGATTCATAATTTTAGTTGAAAATGCAACTCCTGATGACGTATGATCACATATGATGCACAATTTGTAAATAAATAAAAGTGATCCCACTCGTATAAATGAGTAAATGATGAGTGCAATGCAACGAATAATATCTCATATTCAGCCTTTATAACCTTTACATTGTTATCTTATTTGCAGTACCTTATCTTGTTCATTGTAAGTATTTTCCTCTTATTGATTTATTTTTAGGTTAAAGCTGATTATATTGATTCAAAATATTCAGTTATTAGTTGCGTTTCCATATATAGTATTATTAGGGTATCAAGGAAATTGTGATAATTTACTTTAGATTTTGCCAAGTGCTGAAATATGGACGTCCGTATGAAAAAGATCCCCCATGCGAAAACCGACCATGATGGTCCTTTTAATGTGGATTCCAGTTCCACATTTGTTAAATATTTCAAGAATGCCAAGTGATTTATTCCTTATTATCATTTTCATAATTTTTTTTTAAATCCATTTTCAAGTATAAGAATTTTTTCCTCTTTGACGACTCATTCGTTCTGATTGTCAGTTCATTATTTTTTCTAGTTTTTTTATCATCGCCAAAAGTATCATGGCAACCTCAAATTGTAAACACAAAGCTGGTGCTCAGAGAAGAAAAATTCAAGCTGAGTTTGACTATTTCTTCAGATGAGAGGTCATTTAGCAGACCAGCTAATTTGATAAAAACCTGGCAGAGAAGCACAGCAAGTCAAGAAAGGTTGAATTAGTTTTCTATTTTAGTAATTATAGGAAAAGAATTAGCTAAAGAGGTTGACTTTTCTGACGTATTGATCAATTTCCACAAAAAAAGCTCGAAGAATGTATAATTCTTCTTGAGCACTTATTGTGACAACTTTCTTTATACCTTTACATGTTGACTCTAACAATCTCCATTTCGTTCAATGCTAAGTACATTGAATTTCACAATGTATAAATACGAGATGTTATCTTCATTAAATAAAACTTCATTAATCAAAATTACGAAAAATTTCTCAAGTACTTTTGAAATGTCCCCTGATTAAATACGCAAAATTTACGTTTATTCGCGTTGAAAAAGAAGGATGAAAAGGGGGGGAGGCGCAAATTTTTATGGCCAGGGAACTCTTGTCAGGATGTTGGGTCATGGGTACAACTCTGCACCGGCCTGACTGTGCACGTCTAAATTTCGACGTGCAGAGAATCCAAATAAAAAATAATCAACCCAGACACCAAAAATAACCCCTGATACGTTTAACAAACCCTGTCTCAGATGTCTTCAAGTAAAATAGGTTAAAAAAACTCGAATTGAAAACAGCCACCCCAGACAGGGACCAATCGTGACGTAGAGCAGTATAGAATGGAGGCGTAGATAAAATAAAATGTTTAATACCAAAATTGTTAGCATAACATACGTCTGAAAATTTTGTTCTCACCATTTTTCAATAAGATGGATGGTTTTCGTTTTAACACTGAAAAATGAGGCTAAAAGTAACAAATCTAAATTTATGGAAGAACGACACAAGATACAATAATATGTTCAGCGGAAAAAATGTTCACCTGAAACTTGAGTCCTGGGCCCAGGTACAGAAACTTTTAAAAAATACATTTAATATAATAGACTTGAACACAATATATACAATTTTGCGTTTTGGACCTAATTTAATCGAGTTTGAAACACGAGACACGTAATAAGAATGGATTAGATATAGCCGAAAGAGCTTTAACAAAAGAGAATTCACAATCAACAAGTCACAGTTATCAATTATTGCTTTACCTTTAATTTTCGAAGGTCTATGCACAAACGTAAGAGAAGTACGAAAACCGAGCGCGTAGCGAGAAGTAAATACACTATCGAGCGCGAAGCGCGTGGTCTGACTGACGCGCCTAGCGCGCGTTCAGAATGTACCCACGCGGCAAGCAGATTTTTTTGAAACTATTATATTACATAAATGAAACTTACTTGTAGTGTCAAGAAAAACAATGCAGGTCAATAGCAGAATAACTATCTCCATTTTTCGTGGATAAAGACAACGACGGAGAAGTGAAAAGTTATTCTGGAAGAATTTATTTCTCGGCTCATCTAATCAGTTGCAGATTTAAATTTGAATATGAAAGTGAACATTCACGGTCTGATTTAAGAGTGTTACGTATTCATTAAATTTGTATCAAAGGAGGAAGAATATTGTTCTTAGATACCAGAATTTTTCATATCTACTTGATTTATTACCCATTAAACCTTCAGGATTATTTAAATTTCCTATTTGTTTCACTTTTTATACTATCGTGAGATGCAAAGAGAACTGAATGTTATTGAGATTAAATGAAAAATGGAATAACTGGTAACCAGAAAATATACTTTCAAAAAAGGTCAACACTGAGGCTTTTGATTATTTCTCTATCATTAAAATTTTAAAAAATAGCAATAACCCTAATGGATGGAAGGAAGAGTAGAAAATAATTATTATTATTCGTCCAAAGAAAGACTACTTTGATTTTCATAAAATCACTGAACAGGATAAATTAGAAAAGCGGTTTTATAAAAAGGAAATTTATCTTTCTTTGAACAAATTAATAATAAATCAGTTGATCTTTCTTTTCTGATTCTATTATCTAGCATTATCTATTATGATTTGCTTGCGGCTTTTTTTTAAACAAATTGCTTTGAAAACGTGAGATACTGCTTTCTACTGATAATTAGATGTTCAAATAAATTTTTTTAACAATTTATTACTGTTTTTAGCAATTTTCTCTTAGAATATAGATAGAACGATGCGGTTTCTTCCAATTTTTTCAACTTATTCTCAACTTTTCAATTGAAATGAGGTAATGATTAATACAGATTAACAAAAATAATTGTTTAAGCAAATTATTATTACTTTTGATAACATTCTATTTGAATAATGCTGGAAAGTTCCGGTTTTTTCTAAATATTCAACTTTTTCTCCACTTTTCACTTGAAGCCAGCTAATCATAATAGCAAGTTATGAAACCTCATTGTTTAAACAAATTATTATTGTTTATAACTCTCTTTTCCTATATTAATGCTAGATAGTGCCGGTTTTTCTGAAATTTTTAATTTTGTATCCAATTTCACTTACCAAGGCAATATTTGTTGCAAGTTCACAAACATATTTATTTAAATAATTTATTATTACTTTTAATAATATTTTAATTTCATAATGCTAGTAAGTTGCGGTTCTTTCTGAAATATTTAACTTTGTATCCACTTTTCACTTAGAGAAAGAATAACAATTGCAATTTAACCAACATAGTTGTTTAAACAATGAATTATTGTTAATAACTGTCTTCTCTCAGATCATTGTAAGAAAGTCGCATTTTTTTCGAATTTTTCAACTCGCTTTTAACTTTTCATTTAGAATGAGGTAACGATGAATTTCAATTAAGAAATATATATGTTTAAGACATTTATTTTAATTTTTCATAATATTCTATGTAAATAATACTAGAAAGTTTCGATTTTTTCTAAAATATTCAAGTTTTTTTCCACCTTTCACTTATTAAAGTAATAATAAGTGCAAGTTGAAAAAAATAATTGTTTAAACAATTTATTATCGTTCACTACCTTCTATCAGATAATTTCTAATAATAACTAATAATAAATAAAGAATGAAGTGAATCATTTTTTAAATAATCTCTTTCCTTTTCGTGAATATATTTTTCTCAATTACAACAGATATTTGAAATATTCTTCAAATTTTCTATCTGGATCATATTGAATGTAAATTTTCATTGAAGCAGTTACTGAGAACCTTTTTGTTTAAATTAATATTTATATTGATATTAAAATGCATTATTTTTTCCTAACTAAAATGTCAAAGAAAAGCTGAATATTTTAGAAAAACCTAAAACTTTCTATAATTATTCACAGAGGGTACTAATAAAAATAATTAGGAATTGTTAAAACAATTAGGTTTGTTAATTTAAATTAATTATATCCTCAGCCTAATTGTGAAGCGGACAAAAGTTGAAATTTTTTAGAAAAAACTGCAACTTTTTAGCATTATTCTAGGAAAATGTTGTTATGAATGATAATAAATGTTGCAAACAATTATTCCTGTTTAACTTAATAGATTATTGTATCGATCTAACTGACAAGTTGAAAAGTTCGGAAAAATCCGCGACTTTCTAACTCTATTCTTAGAGGAAAATGCTACAAACAATAATAAATTGTTTGCAAATTTTATTTAAACATCTAATTGTACATAAAAATTAATATTGTATTTATTAGAAGCTATCTGCTTGTAAAGAAATATTAAGTTTCAACTCGATAAACCTAATATTGATGATTCTGAATGAAATGAACAAAAACGTCTTTTTTTCTTATGGGGAATACGTGTTCTTCATGGAACAATAACTGTTATTCATTATATTATTTTATTAAAAATTTGTTTGCTATACTGCTTTTTCGTATCTCAACAGTCAATAGCAGTTTTGATTTTTAAAAGAACAGTCGCGAGTTCTATCAGAAAAAGATTCCGTACCATTATTAATTTTTTAAATGTTATCACGATTGAAACAAAAACTAAACGTCTTATCGAGAATTGGTTTAAAGTCTAAAAAAATGGTGGCTCGGAACATTGCTTAGTGCCGGATCTGGGCCAGTTCTGCCGCGATAGATAGAGTCGTCGAGATATAAATCTAAATGATAAAAAATATAGAACCTAGAATATATTGAAATGAAATTGAGAATCATTAATATTTTGAGAACACGCAGTTTTTATTCGGGATCGATACATAGTTTTTATATTAACATTTTTTTATATAGATATAAGGATTTTCTTGTTACTCGCTACCCACAAAAATGAATATTACCTGTCATCTCATATTGAAGCAAAAAGTCCAAATCTCAATAATATTAGGTCTACAAAATAATTTGGTGTGTTCTTTTCAAGTCTTGTAACTCTTGGTCAAACTCACATTTTTTTCTCCTGAAGGTAATTTTAAAGGGCGAAACTTGAGCTGTAAAACATAATGTAATAGGTGGTGGCCCTGCGGACTTGAACACAGAAATTAATAGTGAATACAATATTGTCCGACAAGGAACATTTGAGAAACTGCATTCTTTTTGCATTCCAATTCAAAAAGTTGCCATTGTATTCACTAATGGTTTTTGTGGTTAGGTCCGCAGGACCGCCACCCTTTAGATTACGTTTTAAAGTTTAAGGTTCGCCTTTGAAAACTACATTAGGACGGAAAAAAATTAAAGTTTGACCAAGAGTTACAAGGCATCAAAGTAAAGGCACCGAATTAATTAGTAGACCTAATATTTAGTTCTTAATATCCAGTTTTTTAGACAAGCCAGCTAGGACGGCGACTGAAGTCATAATTCAGCTCTCCAAAATAAGTTTTATTATTATCCGGCATTCGTACAAAAACGAGCGGGCGACCAGTACCCCGAATCGTTACTAGATGAGGATTGTAACGGTGAATAAATCCTTCTAAAATACTGCTACTTCCTGATGATATGAAACAGCGGGGATTTTCATGCATTTGATCATTTATGTTTATACTATGTTTGAGAGGTTGGAGCTTTGAAACTGAACCGCTGCCATCAGGCATTCTTACATAAACATTATATTTTGAACTGTATCCTTGTTGTGGATTTGTGACCCAGAAAGGAAGTGCAGCTTTCTGGAGATTTTTGATATTTCCAAAAAAAACACGATCATCTGGCATATGTAGATAGGCACGAGGTATTTGACGGGGCCCAGGTTTTCTTGTTGGACCTAATTTTATTGAACAAGAATGGAAATTTATTCAATTTTTCTAACCTTAGTGAAAAGGTCTTCTAGCTGTGGTCTGGATCCAAGCTAGACAGTCTAGGTTGTAATCTGGCGCAATTCAGACGGTCTATTCTGGATCTGACCAATTTCTTAAATCTTACTGCTAAAAGATGGTCAACAACTTTTTTACTTTAAAAAAAAATTTCCATTCCTTATGCTGTTTTTGAGTGCAATTTTATGAGAATGTTGTGAATTACGAAATCAGCATGTATTTGACACCTTTTTAATTAACTTTTCGATAACAGTCCCTTGAATAAATAAATCTTCATCACTGTTTATAAGATCATTAATAGAGTGTAAACATTTTTGTCCAAATTTCCATGCATATCGCCTGCAGTGCTCCCAATCCGGCTCCCCAACTGCATTGCGCATGCGTTGCATCAGCAGTCTCATTGGCTGTAAATGGCGCGCTTTTTCGAAACTATTACATGTGTAAATTAATTTTTTATAATAAATCATCATTATGGAAATAATGACAATTAATTTCCAGATCACAAAATAGTCTTTTAGAGGGCAAGATAAAATAATTATTTGATTTCACTTTTTACAAATAAATTATTCATTTGAAATTCAAAGGAAGGAATACCTTACTTCACCAATGTAAATTTCAAATCATTAATAATATTTTTTATACTTTATCATTATTACTTATTGTGAAAAATTGATTTGCATATTTAATCATTTCAAATAAGCGCGCGACCAACATCCAACGAGGCTGCTGGTGTGGCGCATGCGCAGTGCGGTTGGGGAGTCAAATTGGGAGCACTGATCGCCTGCATAAACTATTTCAAGTCCACAACAAAATAAATCTATTTTTTCCCCCTTTTTTTAATGATATTTAGAGGTGGCTCAATTAGGTTTAACGCGTATTTGCCATAAGAAAAAAAGAAGTTTTTGTACATTTTATTCAGAATCGTCAGTATTATGTGAATCGAGTTGAAACTGAAAATTTCTCTTCACAATTAGCTATGAAATACGAATGAGATATTACATTTTAAATATTAACCCCATAAGTCTGTTTTCTAGGGTCCTAAAAAAGCCCCATAAGTAAAAAGATGGGTTTTGCGAGTTTTTGGCTCTAATTATGATATTTTTGCAGTTTTATCAATACAAATTGTTTCTTCCACATAGAATACTACCCATTACTGATAACTCGATTATTGAATAAATTTTTAAAACTATTTATTATTGTTTTTAGCAATTTTGAACAATTTATTATTATTGTTACTAATATTCTCTGAGAAAAATGCTAGAAAATTGCAGTTTTTTCACAAATTTTCCACTTTTTATCAATTTTTAGTTAGAGTTAAGTAAATAATTCATTGGGATTAACAAAATTAATTGTTTAAATAATTTATTATTATTATTAATGATATTTAATTTGAATAATGCTAGAAGCTTGCGATTTTTTTCTGAAATTGTCAACTATTTGCCTAATTGAAATGTCACAAGATATATAATGCAATTCAAAATAAGTTTCATTTCAACTTTTTTTTAAATGCTAAGTTGAATGGTTAACTCTTTCAATTATGAAATCATTCATTCATTCAATTCTAAAATCTTATACGATCAAAATTTTCCATTTTACAACTTCATTTTGAGGGTGCATTTTCAATTAAAAGAATTTTAAAATGCAGTTTTGAAAACTTACACAATACAAGATTAATATTTTTTGAAACTGAAATTTTTGGACAAAAAATGTTTCAAGTTGATCCACTGTAAATATAAATCAAATAATGATTTTAAAAATTAAACTGTAGTTCGTGTATTCGCAATTGAACAATAATTGATTGATTTTATAGGGCGATTCTGAATCTGATAAAATTAAACAATTTACAAATTTTGACGTTAAAAATTGAACTGTTTCAATTCGAAAGCCTTAGTAGTTAATCAAATGTAAACTTCCGATTGAAGCTTTATAAACTATCTGTTGTTTCAGTCTAAAATATACCATTTTTAACGAGTTCAATTTGACTGTTTATTTTAAATGAACGATTATAAATGAAATATTGAAAACTAAACAATTTGGAACTGCATTGTTTGAAACAGAAAGCCTTAAATCGTTGAAATTTCAGAGAGCTAAACGTTACAATGTTAATTTTAATTGTTGAATATTGCTGTGTAAATAACAAATAAATACGTATTCGTTTAGAAAAAATTCGAGTAAGTTGAGGAGATATTTAGAAGTTTTTAAATAAAATTTTTAAGCTTTTAAGGACTTTGAAAGGTTTTAAGATAATACAAATATTGTCTTAAGATTCCTGGGAAAGTTTCGAATGATTTTTATTTTGAAAAATTGATTTTAATAGAATATTTAAGAATATCTCAAAACCAACGCAAATTTTGATGAATAAATAAAAATTCAACAGTAATAAATTTTGAAAAAATTTATTTTTCAGTAAAAAAAAATATAGTTTCAAGAGAATGTTTTAAAAAATTAAAAAAAAAAATGTTGATGTATAAATAATAATTATATTATAAATAACAATAACAATAACGATCTAAAATAAAAATAATTTAACTTCTAATTTAGAAAGTGTTCAATTTAAAAAAATCTGCCCGCTTCGCGGGCTCATTCTCGTGGCGCGCTTCGCTTGCAAGTTTGAGCGCGCCTAGGTCGCGCGACTGTTGGATCTCGCGCTTCGCGCTCGATAATATATTTATGTCGTGCTTCGCGCTCGATTATGTATTCACCTCGCGCTACGCGCTCGGGCTAGGCTAGGCTCCTCTAGATTTTTGAACTTCGTGTTCGACTTCGATGAAAAGAAAAAGTTTGTTTGCAAATATTATAAAATTATCAAAACCTCTACATATTAAGTGATTGTTAAATTTATTTTTATTTTAGACTGACAAGGAACTTTATTTACTCAAGGTTCTATCGACCTTAAGGAACACATTCTCATCCAGACACTCGCGCTTCGCGCTCGATATTTGATTTGAAAATCATTTGAACCGTATGATAGAAACAAAAAAGTTTGAGCGCACTTACGGCGTGCGATTTGGTAAATACACTGAGCGCGCACTTTGTGCTTCGTGTTATATGTTCTTCATATACAAATTACTAAATTTGTATTTGATTTCAAATGAAAAGTAATGATATAATTCAGGCGACAAATTTTATTAGTTAACATTTTATTTTAGCTTGTGCTGTTTATCAAAAAAGTTAATTTTTTCATTTTGAATATATTCTTACCGCAAAAATTGATTACGGGTGTGTAAGTCTTTTTTGAATGCACAATTTTTGTTCATTTATATGTTTTTCTACCTTGCATTGTTTTTTCAAAAATTTGATTTTTTTTACTGTCAATGTTATTTTCACGAATAAAACAAAAACCACGCATCCTATCGAAACATGAGTCACAATAAATTTGTACCTCTTCCTTGGATGAACAAATTTTGTTTCGGTCATTTCTTCGGTCTGAAAATTTGATTTTTCTATTTTCAATGCTGTTTTTTACGAATAAAACAAAAACTACGCGTCATATCAAAAAGTGAATGATAAGAAATTTGTAGATCTTTTTTAGGTGCACAATTTTGGTGAGATGACCTTTTCTGGTATCTTGCATAGTTTTACAGCAAAATGGCTTTTTTGATTTTTCATTAATTTTTTGTGCAATCAAAATTTGAATTTTTTATTTTTCAAAAAATTCAAAAAGTTGTTATGAAAATATTATAGGGTGTTCAGGAATCAACGTTTTTCTCCTCTTGACTTTTTTTCATATCGTGCGTTTTTCGGCTTAAAATGTTCATTTTCGTTTGTTTTTTGGAATTTTGAAAATGCTATAACTCCAGTAATTTTTTTTTATCACGAAAAGTCATGAGAATATTTTGTTCTTCATTTTGCGTACTACTAATAACCGTACATAGAATTTTCAAATCTTCCAAAAAAGTGGTCTCAAAAATTTTCAAAATGTGCTCACTTTTTGGATTTTCATCCAAAATAGCTGGTTAACAAACTCGTTCTCTATTTTTCGGCCATAAAAAAGTGTGCCAAAGCTCAATCAAATCTGATCATTTTTTCGAAAGTTATCCTGGCTACAGACAGACAGACAGACTACAGACAGACAGACACCTTCGTAAAAATCGTTTTTTCTAGCTCAGGGGGTCTCAAAACGTGGAGATTTGATGAAAATCGACTATGTCAAATTTTACATAAAACCAATACCTTCTCATTAGAATGAGAATGTAAAAATTGTAATTTTTCCATTTTTAATGTTTCTAACTTAAAATTGCGTAAAATGATATAATTTTGAAAATGTATAAATTTGTTGATTCATTCTTCAATTTAGAGCATCGAAAATAAAGAGTACATATATAATTAATAAAAATTTTGATTCGTTAAAACGATTACTTCAGACAAATAGATTCTTAAGAACAAGAAAAAATTTGCCCTAGCCCGGATTTGAACCGGAAATATGAATATCGCAAAGAATGGAAATAGACGCCTCAATTTTGCTGTTCAAAAATAATCTTTGTATAGTTTATGCTTGACTTCGAAAATTTCATGAATATTTTATACTTGTTGAATAATGATTATACCATGACATGCAAGACGCAGCTTGTAAATATTAAAACATGGTTTTTATTTGAACATTCTTTAATTATGTTTATAAGATTCGTGATTAATATATTTATATAATTTATAATAAACATTCAAAGCGAATGAATAACTTCAAAATTGTTATCACCCCCCCCCCTTGAGAGTGAATGGGAAAGGGAATTATTGGATGCCCCCCCCCTAAAGCCCTTCTCTGGATCCGCGCCTGAACTTGCGACTCACACGTTCGTTCAGAAGAATATAGGTTGGTCTTTACTCGATTGGTGACGTAACAGCGAAGTTATGTGGCATTTAGTCCTCTAGAGAACTAAGTAATGACATGCGCATCCCCAAATCTACCCCTTCTTCCTGAAACTGCGCATCGCAACTTAGATTCTTCTGAACGAATGCGGTCGCTCGTTCCGGCGCGGTAATTGGGGAAAGCATTGTGTGCAACGAGCGGGATACGTCGATTACCAACTCGGATGATTTGCACGGTCGCGTAGCAAACTTCATGCTTTTTGTTAATCGACGCTGTATCCCACTTGTTGTACAATCTACTATAAACTATGATGTTTCTTAACTTCCATTGGATATTACCTCACTAAGTGAAAAGTGGACAAAAACTAAAAATAGTAAACAAAACCGCACCTATCTAGCATTACTATAAGAGAAGATAGTTATGAACAATAATAGTTTGCCTAAACAATTATTTTTGCTAAACTGAATTGAATACTAACAGACTCCAAGTAAAAAGTGGACAAAAAGTTGAAATTTTCAGAAAAACCTGCAATTTCCAGCATTAGTCGAATAGAATATTATTAACAATAACAATAATGTGTTTAAACAATCAGTTTTGTAATAATTGGTGGGTAATTTGTGATTAAAATGTGTAAAATTAAAAAAAAAACTCTTATCTAAGAGAAAATTGCTAAAAACAATAATAAATTGTTTAGAAAAATGTGAACATCTAATTAGCAGGATAAAATAGTATTTTATGTACTAGAAACAATTTGCATTAAGAAAAAATACAAAAAAATCATAATTAGCGCAAAAAACTCGCAAAATCCATTTTCCACTTGTTGTTTCTTTTTGTACCTATAAAACAGACGTGATGATATTTAACAGAGGGATGATATTTAAGAAAGAATTTTTGATTCGTATTCTTTGGCTAATTATGAACAGAAATGTTAATATTCAACTCAATTCAACTAATATTGAGGATTCTGAATAAAATTTAAAAAAACGTCTTTTTTCCTGATGTGAAATACAAGTTGAACCTTATAGGGGTGGAGTCACCTTTAAATATCTATTGTTTTTGATAGATTTTTTTCATGTGCACTTGAACAAATTTCCGGGCGATATGGATAAAAATTCGAACAAAAATTTCCAATGTTTTTTCGGACCACCCTACTGTTTATAGGAAGCAATATCCCACAACCTGACCGGATAGAAACACTGTAGCACTTCCATTCAATCGAACATCATCCACGGACAGATAAACTTCAAATAATTAGGGAAAAAAATGACAAATTTTTTCCAGATGGCTGATGAAATTTGTTTCCAATTGTTATGCAACAGCCGCAACGTTTCTTTCCGATTTTAGGATAAATTTTTTTTGCGCTTTTCCTTTGATCACACTTACTTGTAAAATCCAGAAAAGTTATGCAGGTAAAAAGGAGAATGAGGACTTTCATTTTTTTTTTATGAAAAAACGATAGAGAAATAAAGACTGATTTTTGAAGAATTTGATCAGCGATAGAATTGTGTACGAAATTAAACATTCACTGTCTTATTGAAGAGCTTTATCAGCTTTCTCAAATAGTGTTGATGGAGAAATAATGTTGTAGTTAGATATCAGAATTTATGATATCTACTTGATTTACTGCCCCCAGAACCTTCAGGATTACAACAGTTCGTTTCTCAAGTTTATGAAGAATAATATTTAAAGAATAAATTTTTTTTCTGTTTTCTACAAAAATTAAAATTTGCTGCATTGTTTCAGCGAATATTTTCAAACAAGAATATTTCTATAAAATTCTGACTTTGATTGGAAATTATTGTCAATAAATTAACTATAATGTTTTCTATCTCGCTTTAATTTGATCTCTGACCTCATCCCCAACAGATTGAAATAAAAATCAAATCCGTGGATGGTTTCTGATACAATGACTGAAAGTATTTTAATTTGTTTATCAATTCTGGAAAAACTACCATTTTTTCATCCTGAAATTGAAAAGCGCATCACTAATTCTAACAGTAACAATTGAAGAAACAATTTTTGTAATGAGAAAACCGCAGATTGAGAAACATTTTCGAAGAAATTGTTATTAACAATTACGCAGATTGTATATTATCATATTTAGTTTCGAAATCACTATTAACTTATTTTTGGATAATTTCAGTAAAAAAGGGATTTTTGTATTCAGAAATAATAAATCTAGGTTTTGTTTAGAAGAGTGTTAAAAACAATCATATAAATAAATTTGTGGTCAATACTTTTCATTATATATCAAGAATAAAGTAATTCCAACGATAATTATTGAAGGAAAAAATAATTTTTTGGAGGTGAACGGTTGTGAGAAAAACTAAGCAAGTTAGAATTTATTTGAAAAAACCTTCATAACAGAAATAAACGTTAACTTATGTTGTTTTTCAGTGATAAATTATGACTCTTATTACAAATCATAGCAATTAGAGTCCAAACAACATTTTTTCGATGAGAAAAAGGTAGTTTATAATTTTTGTATAAAAATTGTGTATAATAATTAAATTAAATATTAATATGAATATTTCTGTTTTATGTGTGCAGCTGCAATAATTTTGGTGAATAATGATTCAATTTCTTGGTCGATTTAATTAAATTTTCAAGATTTTCGCTATTCATAAATAGCGACTGAAAAACCTTTTTGGTTCAAAATTCGACTAATTAGTTGAAACTGGATTTACCGTGTTAAAAATTAATTTGTTTTGGTCATTTGCTCATTATTTTAGTTAAAAAGCAGTTTTTTTCTTGGTCAAAATTTAGGTATTTTTTTTGAAATTTTTCTTGTTGCATATTAATTTTTTTTTTAACTCGAGATTTAAATATTCCATGTTTCGTTGAACATTGATCTTCTTTAGTTGAAAATTCAACTATTTGGTTGAAAATTTGTCTTTTTTGTGGAAAATTCATCTTTTGAGTTGAAAATTCAACTATTTGTTTCAAAGTTCACATTTTTAGTTCAAGATTAAATATTTTAGTTGTAACTTATTTACTTTGAATAAAAATTTGACTATTTTGTTGAAAATTCGTTTCTTTTTTGTTGTAATTGAACTTTTTAGACTGATAATGTAACCATTCCATTTTTGATATAAAATTTATCTTTTTCAGTTAAAGTACAGGTGTACTTTTGGGTTGTAAGTTTCTATATGATTTGAAAATTAGTCTGTTTTGGCTAAGGATTGAAATAATTTGTTGACAATTCTTATTTTTGGTTTAATTCGACTCTTTTTGATTGAAAATTAAAACATTCTTTGATGACAATATCAACTGATATACTTTTTGTTGAGAATTCATTTGTTTTATCAAAGATTCATCACTTGGCTGAAAATTTAACTATTTTGTTGAAAATTTCATTTTCACTGGTTCATAATTCATCATTTCAGTTTAAAAATATTTTTTCCTTCAAAATTTAACTATTTTGTTGAAATTTTTTTGTTGCATATTAATTTTTTGTTTTAACTGAAAATTTAATTTTCAATTAAAAAATTAATTTAAATTTAAATAATTTGTCGACAATTCTTATTTTTGGTTTAATTCGACTCTTTTTGATTGAAAATTAAAACATTCTTTGGTGACAATATCAACTGATATACTTTTTGTTGAGAATTCATTTGTTTTATCAAAGATTCATCACTTGGCTGAAAATTTAACTATTTTGTTGAAAATTTAATTTTCACTGGTTGATAATTCATCATTTCAGTTAAAAACTATTTTTTCCTTCAAAATTCATCAATTTTGTTAAAAATTCGTTTCTTTTTTGTTTTAATTGAACTTTCTTAACTGATAATGTACATATTTTATTTTTGCTAGAAAATCGTTCTTGGTTGAAACCTCAAATCCTTTGTTGAAATTTCCTCTTTTTGATTGGAAAATTAGTCTGCTTTAGTGAAGGATTTGAATAATTTCTTAAAAATTCGTATTTTTTGGTTCAATTCAACTGTTTTTGATTGAAAATTAGAAAAAAATGTGTTGTGAAAATATTAAATATTACACTTTTTGTTGAGAATGAATTTTTTTTATCGAAGATTCATCACTTTGGTTGAAAATGTAACTTATTTGTTGCAAATGTCTTTTTCTTGGTTGAAGATTAATTATTTCAACTGAAAATGTAATTCTTCCATTTTTTGTTCAAAATTTATCTTTTTGAGTTAAAAACTCGTCTACTTGCTTGAAAATTCATTGTATTTTCCGTATGTCTCACTTAATTCGTGGATGACAGCTTATGAAATTCTGTATGACTGTTATAAAAATATTAAAAATATATTTGGAAAAAATTTTTTTTTGTACATTAACATTATTGATATACTAGGTATAAGGTTGATTTTACAAAATTTAACATATTACATGATCAAAAAGTAAAAAGGAAGGTCCATTTTTGCATTGAAAAAGAAAAAATTAAACTTAGGGTGTAATTTTTGGTTTGAAAAATAATAATTTGAATTTAAATAATGAATGAAAATATTGAAAAATTGTAATTTTCACCTGTTGTAAAACTAAAATTTGTATTGATATTTGACAATAAAATTACGTTTGCTTATGTCAAATTCAAAATTTTAATTTGGCTCAAAATGTCTGACTTTGGTTAAATAATAAAGTTTTGAAACAAAAAATATTAGATTTTTTTTCATTTATATTATGTTCTTTCCTTCGAGTTTTTCAAATTATCCAACCGGCAATATCAAAATTTTGACAAAAGGAAAGCCCAAAAAATGTTTGAATTTAATTCTTTTTCAATATTCCACCTTTTTTACTAGAATATACAAATGACTTATAATTTGACCCTTGATTCGAAAAATTGATTGTGAATCTTCCGAATCACTCCGACTAAAGCAAAATGGGACATTTAATAACCAAGTTTAAAATTTTTTTCTAACTTTTCGATCATAACATTTCTTTTAAGAAATTTCAGTTTATTGAAACCGGTCATAAATCAACGTAATAACTAACTAAAAATAATTCTACATATTTAAAAAGAATTTTAGTTATTCAAACAATTTTCATTACGAAAAGCACATTCTGACCATTGTTTCATGAATGGGTCTTATTTTCTTTTGCGGATTCAATTAACAATGTCTTGCCAGGAAGTTATTCTTGTCATATTTTTTAAATTGCCAATAATAGTTAATCACATAAAAAAAATTTGTGGACAAGTGCACATTTTGAATTTTTACATGAAAAGGCTCTCTGGTTGATTTCTTAAAACAAATTAGGCATTCCTAAAAAAGTAGTTAAAATGCGTATTTTATTTTGAATTGTTAAACAATCAACAATTGTTCGCAATTTGAAAAGTGTGACAGCAATAAACCTTTGGCAAACATGTCTAGTGTATTTTTCTACAAAAATGGTTTAAATAATTATTGTTTGAATTATAATTGGATTTCAAATTCAAAGAGAAAATCATCGAGGACGACGAAAAACTGACTTTTGTTTATTAGTCTATTTATACCATCATAAAAATTTGTTTTCACTAACACACGAGAAATTAATTTTAGTTATTAAATTGATTTATGACTAGTTTTGATGAATTTGAAATTCTTAAAAGAAATAGTATTACTGAAAATAATAAGTTATCTTTGTTTGAGTGAAATATCCGCAAATACTTGTTATACCTGGAAGACTTGCGGCCATTTTTATAAAAAAAAAAACATAAAATCCTATAGGAATTTTTTTTCCAAATGAAAGGTAAAATTATAAGGAATTTGTATTTTCTAACTAGAAAACTAGAAAAATGTGCAATATGGAGAAAGAATTAAATCCAAAAATATTTTGGGCCTCCTTTCAAAATTAAAAAAAAATTGTTCTCTACTGTGATATTAAAACGTATACTTTTTTCGTTGCATAGTTTCATTAAAATTAAACGATTGCTTGCAGATTCTAATATTTCTTACGTATACTGGCCTTTTTTTGTAAGATAAAAATTGATAAATCTGAAGTGGATAATTTTGTCACTATGTTAGTTTATATACTGTGACACTAAAAAAAACCCGCAGCTCTCTTAAAAATTTAATGATGAGCATTTCTAAAAAATCAACAAAATCAGTTGATTAATTAATTATCTGACCAATTGTGCAGCTCCATGTCGTGCTTAGGCGGTAAACAGCTCCATGTCGTGTTTAGGCAGTATACAGCGCCACATCGCTTTTGGTCGGTCTACAGCTTCAGGTCCTATGCTTGCAAACCAGATGCGTGGCGGTGTAAACTGCCTAAATGCGACGTGGAGCGGTGCGATATGCAGACATTGATCTGAAATAGATTGAAGTACAATCAGAAAACATTAATTTTCAGACAATAACGTTTTTATTTGGGAATGTTACATCATTGTTATAATTCTATTTTCTCTAAACAAATAATTGGATTTCTTTTTGGTCCACGACTAACGAAAATGGATATTACCTGTTATCGTGTACTAAAAAACAAGATCTGAATTTTCAATACATAGTTCCTAATATGCACTTTTTCACTCAATCCAGCTAGGACGATGACCGTAGTTATAATTCAACTCTCCCTCATAAACAGAGTTATCATCTGGCATTCGTATAAAAACGCGCGCACGTGTAGTTTCCGGTAGTTGGAGATGATTGTAACGTTGAAGAACAGCTACCAAAATAATGCCATTTTGAAATGATACAAAACAGCGGTTTTTTTCATGAATTTCATCATTCATATTAATACGACGACGGACAGGTTCCATATTTGAAGTTAAACCATTACCATCAGGCATTTTTACATAAACCCTCTCTTCTGAACGTTGTGCTGGATTTACATGTAGAACCCATGTCGGAATTTCAAGTCCTGGGAGATTTTCTAGATCTCCAGAAAAAACACGATCATCTGCCGTATGTAGATAAAGACGTGGATGATAAACAAGCTTGGCTGGTGCATTTATTCTAGTAGGTTCTTGTAACACCGGACCTAATTTTGTGAGAAAAAAGGAAATATTTATGCATTTTTTCTACCGATAGTGATAAAATCTCCTGGGGCTGGTCTAGATCTAGACTAGACCGTCTAGATTGTAGCTGGCGCAAATTAGGGGTGTGCGGAATTGGCACAAATTCAAACGGCGAACTCGCGTGGAAATTAACAATTTTCAAAAAAAAACAGCTACTAGTTTTTCTTTCAATTTTAAGGTTCAATGCGGATTAGTTGCAGGTTTCGCGGACAAATCCGCAAGCCCATTCGATCTCACCCACGGAAAACCGATTTTGTGTTTTGCACTACTTGAGTGCAAATAATAAATGAATAGTAAATATGATATATAAATAGGAAATCATAAAGTAATCATAAAAAATACTTGTAAAGCTAATTCGCTCTCATTCTCTAGATATATTTTAGTTGCAGTTTTGCTTAAACACCATGTCTTATATTTTAATAATTGTCAGCGGCAGATAAATTCGACAGCTTTACATGCTAATTATGCTTCCGTTCTAGTGCGAAATAAGTAGTTATGTGTAAAATAAATCGACTCGACTCATAAACGACATCGCGACGTGAGTCGAGTTTTCTCAACCGTCTCAAGCGGGATGGAGTCAACTTTGCACGTAGCAACTTTGCACGTGCCCAACTGTGCACGTCGATGGCCAGATGGACAACTGTGCACGTGCCAACTGAGCACGTGCCATCTGTGCACGTCGAAATGTATACGTGCACAGTTGTCCAAGTGACAACTGTGCACGTCGAAATTTAGACGTGCACAGATGGGCTCCTGTGGACTTGGACGTGCACAGATGTCACTTTCCTAACTGTGCACGTGCACAGTTGTCACTTGCCCAACTGTGCACGTGCACATATGTCCCTTGTCCAACTGTGCACGTGCACAGATGCCCCTTGCCCAACTGTGCACGTGCACAGATGTCCCTTGCCCAACTGTGCACGTGCACAGATGTCCCTTGCCTAACTGTGCACATTCACAGATGTCCCTTGCCTAACTGCGCACGTGCACAGATGTCCCTTGCCTAACTGTGCACGTGCACATATGTCACTTGCCCAACTGTGCACGTTTATGTCCTTACGTCAGGGTTGATACGAGGGTGGTCCTTTATATCTACGTATAATTATACGCCCTTACCTAGTACTCGTTACAAAAACATTGCGTTTGTTTCAAAAAGGCCGTCACTCCGCATTAGTCACGAAATGTACTGTTTAATACTTTCATCTTATTAAGCCTCTTTGAGTCTCCCAGTGGGTCTATCTACTAACTACCGTGCCTACTCGGTAGGTATTTATTTTGTTCAAGTTACTTATCTGTCTTTGATTTCACAAAATCGTTTATTTATTTGATGTATTTTCTTATGATGTAACAAAAA
This sequence comes from Andricus curvator, assembly GCA_932195095.1. Lineage (NCBI taxonomy): Eukaryota > Metazoa > Arthropoda > Insecta > Hymenoptera > Cynipidae > Andricus > Andricus curvator. The sequence goes on along the minus strand of CAKNYM010052759.1, from coordinate 206,806 downwards.
GTGAAGTTGAAAAAAAAAATGCAATGAATGTGGTACACATTTCTTTTCTTCAAATTTTCTGCGTCTCACCCTCCAGATTTGTTCGAATGCCAAAAAAAGTAAGCACGTATTTTTTTTTTAATTTTAAAATCTATTGATTTTCAGGAGTTGTTCAAAGCCCATAAAGTTTCACGTGTATTTCCTCTGGAAAAAAGGCCTTTTTGGACATTTGTGATAGAATCGTTAATATTAGAGTATCTTACTGCATCTGGCATGATTTTCTTGAAAATTATTTGCTGAATACTTTTTAAATTCAACCCCCATAAGCAATTTTTATAGGGTCTCGAAAAAAACTCCATAAGTGCAAAAATGAGGTATTATGTACCGCGTGAAAAAAAGTTCCCTTGCTCAAGCATGGGTCAAAAATAGGTCAAAAATGTTTAAAGTTCGACGGTTTCCAGAGTTTAACTTGCATAAAAACAAATAAAACGTTACTAATTCTCGCTACTCATCATTTCACCTAAATTGGCCTAGTTCTAAGTGCTTTTTCGAACCAAAATTCATAATTGGTTCCAAATATCAAAACCGTACCCATCACTCCAAAGGTAAGTTTCAGAAACCTATTAAAATTGTTTTAAATCGATATTTGCTGGTTGAATAATATTTTGCGGCCAAAAATTCGATTGTTAGATAATAAACTTTCTTAGACTATAGCCAGAAAATTTATAATTCTAAAGAACAAATTGGAGAAAGAGTTTGGACATGTGCACAATTTTGAAAATCCCGTGAGCCTGGGGCCGACGCAAAAAACTAGGCCGACCTTACCCAATGTCACTTTACACACACTCACTTTCGATGAATTCATAGAATTCAAGAAATTCATAGATTTCCATGAATTCGAGAAATCCATTTAAATAAAAAAATTCATAGAATTAAAGGAATACAGAGAAATCAAAGAATTCAGAGAATTCAAGGGAATCAGAGAATTCGAGGCATTCAGCAAATTCAAGGAATTCAACGGATTCAAGGAATTCAACGGATTCAAGGAATTGAGCAGATTCAAGGAATTCAACGGATTCAAGGAATTCTAGGAATTCAACGAATTCAAGGAATTATGAGAATTCCAGGAATGAAAACCATTCTGTAAATTCTAATGATTTTGAATTCTTTGCATTCATAGATTTCATGGAATGCCTGGCATTCTCTGAATTCCTTAAATTCTCTTAATACCCTCAATTCTCAAAATTTCTTAAAATCTATGTATTCCTTGAATTCTTTCAATTCTCTACATTCCTTCAATTCTCTAAATTCCTTTAATTCTCTAAATTCTTTGAATTCTCTCAATCCCGTGAATTCCATGAATTTCGTGAATTTCACGAATTCCTTGTATTCCATGAATTCCATGAATTCCGTGAATTCCATGAATTCCATGAATTCCCTGAAATCCATGAATTCCATGACTTCCGTGAATTCCGCGAATTCCGTGAATTCCGCGAATTCCATGAATTCCGTGAATTCCATAAATTTCTTGAATTCCTTAAATTTCATGAATTCCGCGAATTGCTTGAATTCCGTTAATTCCATTAATTCCGCGAATTCCATTAATTCCGTGAATTCCGTGAATCCCGTGAATTCTGTGAAATCCATGAATTCCATAAATTTCGTGAATTCCTTAAGTTTCCTGAATTCTTGTGCACAATTTTCGACTTATAAACGCTGCAATACATGCATTGGAATGCTCGACGGTGACTTCACGATTTACAGCACTTACAATATATGTATTGCAATTTCGTCCTTCTAATACCGTGTTTACAATTTTACCTTACTCTTGTATTTTAGAAGTGTTGGAGAATTCCAAACATTTTTGACAGTGTAGGGCTTATTAAGATGCAAGTATTAAAACTACCTGTGAATTCGATTTTGGGTGTTTTACCGGAGTCTATATTTGTTGGGGCTCATATCATGAGCACTCTGCTTCCTCGTCATGATGAAATAGCAAATAGATAATTTTCTTCCTTAAAGAAGAAGGATTATTTATTTTAATAAAATTGTAAATCTCAATTTTTCCAATATTATGACTGATTAAAATTTCCTTAATCTTCAATAAAATATATTAATATTATAGAACAATGGATTTGTTTCAAGTCAAGGAATTTTCTGTTTGCATGCATTAACTGTAAATTATGATAATGAAAAAAAGTTTGAACTATGAAAAACAATTTTTCAAGTAGTAAAAACGTGCCAAAAATGCAATTAACATTTTTTGAAATCCTTGTGTCTGATTTAAGTAATTAGTGGTAAAAATAAGCCGTACGAATTTTATCAATTTCTCTGCAAATATTCTCAAGTCATCATGGTCACAAAAAAGTGTATCATCAACACACACACAAAATGTGAATATCTAATACAAGCTTCAGAACATTGTATTAGACATTTATCAACTGACAAAAGTTAAATTAAATGAATTAAAGTTTTTTCGAAAATGTAACTATTAGAAAGCTTTCTCTATGAGGAAGCAAAATAAATTTAAAGAAATATTTTCTTATATTTATAATAATTTGGAATTTTAACTGTTAAAAAGTGTATTATACGTAAATATAAAGGATCACCCTCGTATAAACCCTTACGTAAGGACATAAACGTGCATAGTTGGGTAACTGACATCTGTGCACGTGCACAGTTAGACAAGTTCCATCTGTGCACGTGTGCAGTTGGACAAGTGACATCTGTGCATGTGCACAGTTGGACAAGGGACATCTGTGCACGTGCACAGTTGGGCAAGGGACATCTGTGCACGTGTACAGTTGAGCAAGGGGCATCTGTGCACGTGCACAGTTGGGCAAGTGACAACTGTGCACGTGCACAGTTAGGAAAGTGAAATCTGTGCACGTCCAAGTCCACAGGAGCCCATCTGTGCACGTCTAAATTTCGACGTGCACAGTTGTCACTTGGACAACTGTGCACGTGCACAGATGGTACTTGGACAACTGTACACGTCGAAATTTCGACGTGCACAGATGGGCTCCTGTGGTCTTGGACGTGCACAGATGGACGTGCACAGTTGTGCGTCCGGTCATCGACGTGCACAGTTGGGCACGTGCAAAGTTGTCCGTCACCCGTCTCAAGCTGTGATCAATTCAACACAGCGCAGCGTGTGAAGCATGAGTTGAAATTTCCGAACCATCTGAAGGTCTGGTCGAATTGAACAAATCCGAATCAGCACAGCGCGCTAGTCATTAGTCGAATTCTCCAAATCAACTCAAGTTGGAATTCAATCGACAAAAACTAAATCAACTCAGCGCATGAGTTATGAGTCAAATTTTTCGAACCGAATCAAACTCTCACCAAAACGAAAAAATCCGAATTGACTAAGCATGGATCATCGACTCATGACTCATGTGCGTGAGTCATGAGTTGAATTTTCAAAACCAACTAAAGCTGCAATCGAATAAAAAAAACGAATCGACTCATCATGTGAGTTATGAGTCCAATTTTCCGAACCGACTCAAGCTCTCACCGATTCGAAAAAATTATAATTAACTAAGCATGGATCATCGACTCATGACTCATGCGCGTGAGTCATGAGTTGAATTTGCAAAACCAACGAAAGCTGTAATCGAATCGATAAAAACCGAATCGACTCAGCATGTGAGTTATGTGTCAAATTTTCCGAACCGACTCAAGCTGCTATCGATTCGAAAAAATTCACATTGACTAAACGGGGCTCGTCGACTCTCGACTCATTTGCGGGAGTCACGTGTCGAATTAGCCGAACCAACTCAGGCTCTGATTGAATCATCGCGTAAGTCATAAGTCAAATTTTCTAAACCGACTCAAGCTCCAAGCGAATCAAAAAAATCCGAATCGAATCAGAAGATCAGATTAGGTCGAATTTTATTGAATCGAGTCATACGGTTGATAATAAGTGAATCGATTTTTGTGGGATCGAAATATTGAGAAAACCGCAAACTGAAAAAACTTTTTATAAAATCAGAAGAGAGGCAGCAATGTATGTTTTAGGAAAATTAAGTTTTGCTAAAATTATTTTTATAATAACATTTATTTGAAAATTTGTACTTTTAAAATTCTGTTTATAACATAGCTTCATTTTTATCCGATCCTAATACGCAATGGCTGATTTGGTTCTTTGAAATATTTTTCACAATTCTACTTCTTGAATTATGTTGAAAATAATTTGTTTATACATCAAATTAAAAAAAAAAAATAATTTCATAAAAATTCATCTAGTACAATTGTAGAGAATGTTTCAAAGGATAAAATGAATCATTGTTTAATAGAATTGAACAAACCATTTATTTATTAAATAGAGTTATTGCATGTTTTACAACAATATAATTTTTTAATTGTATATTATCTGATTAGTAAATACAAAATATGGTTGAGGCACCTTATTTTTGAGAAACTTGAAAAATAAATAATATAATAATAACAATAAGCTAACAATAACAATAACAATAACCACGCTCTGCTACCAATCTGAAGAACAAGATCATTTACGTGATTGAATTCTCGGCACCAGCCGATGGTAATATCACGGCAAAGGAGGAAGAAAAACGGGCGAAATATCAAGCACTTCTTTTCGAGCTGAGCAGGCTCTACCAAGGCTTCAAAGTCCATCTTGTAGTTCTCATAATCGGCTGTCTTGGAGGTATGAAAGCGTCATTTATTAGCCAACTCAACAAGATTCCGGCTTGCCAGCGTCAGGCTCATTCCATCGCGAACCGGATGCAAAAGGCTGTTCTTCTGGGATCACTTCATCTGGTCCGTCAACACTGTTCCTCATAACATTCTAAAAAGATTGGTAGCTCTAAAAAAGTATCCAGAGGTGAAACTTCATCTCCAACTGTCCCGTCTGCCGCGTAAGATCATCCGCGGCTAGAGACCTGACTCCAAGGAACAGTGTTGCCCGATGTTATCTCGCGTAAATTTCCCGCTCTTGCTTACCTTCTAGTACAGAAGGAGCAGAAGCGGATGACGTACACGTTCCAGTTGCGTCGGGATTGGTTGCTTTTAAAGAACCATGATCGTAGCTTCCGGAGCCTACAACTTCTAACAATAAGTAGAAACATTTAAAAAATAAGGTTCATACGCAAAAATGATTTTTTATCGGTTTTTTGCTTTTTATTAATTCTTTGATATCAACGATTCCAGGCAAATCAGTCAATAAATTTATGATTTTCAATCATAAGTTCTTATTTAACGTTAATAAATAAATTTAATTATGGCATACAGAAACTTTGAATTAGCATTCATTAGTAGCTTTCAAGAAACAAATTGAATCAATTCAATTGCATCAACCCCAGCGAAGCGCTTTGATACAAAAGTACAAATAAAACTCTACTCAATCTTAATTTTAGACGGTTTCGAAAAATTCGACTCACAACTCACGCGCTGAGTGGACAAGGATTTTTTGGATTTCACGAGAGCTTCAATCTGTTCGTAACATTTGACTCGTGGCTCACGCGCTGAGTCGATACGGATTTTTTGCACTCGATGAGAGCTTAAGTCCGTTCGTAAAAGTCTACTCATGACTCAAGTGCTGAGTCGATTTGGATTTTTAGGATTCGATGAGAGCTTGAGTCCGTTCGTAACATTTGACTCACGACTCACGCGCGGTGTCGATAAGGATTTTTTTGATTCAATGAGAGTTTGAGTTTGTTCGTGAAATTTGACTCATGACTCACGCGCTGAGTCGATTCGGATTTTTTGGATTCGATGAGAGCTTAAATCCGTTCGTAAAATTTGACTCACGACTCAAGCGCGGTGTCGATAAGGATTTTTTGGATTTCATGAGAGCTTCAATCCATTCGTAAAATTTGACTCATGATTCACGCGTTGAGTCGATAAGGATTTCTTGGATTTCATGAGAGCTTGAATCTCTTCGTAACATTTGACTCGTGACTCACGCGCTGAGCCGATACGGATTTTTTGGATTTGATGAGAGCTTAAGTCCGTTCGTAAAAGTCTACTCATGACACACGTGCTGAGTCGATTCGGATTTTTTGGATTCTATGAGAGCTTGAGTCCGTTCCTAACATTTGACTCACGACTCACGCGCGGTGTCGATAATGATTTTTTGGATTCAATGAGAGTTTGAGTTAGTTCGTGAAATTTGACGCGTGACTCACGCGCTGAGTCGATACGGATTTTTTGGATTTGTTGAGAGCTTGAGTCCGTTCGTAAAAGTCTACTCATGACTCACACGTTGGGTCGATAAGGATTTTTTGGATATAATGAGAGTTTGAGTGCGTTCGTAAGATTTGACACGTGAATCACGCGCTGAGTCGATGAGGATTTTTGGATTCGATGAGAGCTTGAGTCCGTTCGTAAAAGTCTACTCATGACTCACGCGATGAGTCGATTCAAATT
>CAKNYM010052759.1:154201-191793 GCA_932195095.1 Andricus curvator | reverse complement strand
GTCTGGAAGAAGTCGATTAAATAAGGTTTTTCCTTAAAAATTCTAAACAATTCTTGTAATTTAAATAAATAATTATTGACAAATGCACAATAATGTATATAAATTGTATAACACATATATATGTTTTAAATAACAGTTTATTTCCTTTGACTTCCAAATAATAATTTATATTTTACAAAACATTTAATTTCAGAAGTCTAAAATCAGAAGTTGTACAATTTATATACATTCCAGGTGAGGAAGGAGCCACGTATCAGAACCATGATGCGGTCTGTGTGACCGAGGGTGTTTTCCTCGAATTTTTATGCATATCGCCCGGAGATTTGTTCTAATCTACACAAAAATAAATCCATTTTTTTGTTCAAAAAAGAGTTATTCAGAATCGTCAATATTAGCTGAATCGAATTAAAACTCAACATTTCTGTTCCCAATTAGCTATATATTTCTAATAAAATATCAATTTTTAAATATCACCCCGATAGATCTGTTTTATGGGGTCCCAATGAAACCCCATAAGTGAAAAAATGGGTTTGGCAAGTTTCTGGCGCTAATTATAATTTTTTTTGCGTTCTTTTAAGGCAAATTGTTTCTTATACATAAAATACTACTTTACACTGCTGATAAGATGTTCTCATAAATTGTTTAAACACTTTTTGCCTTATTTTCAATTAGAGTGAGATAATGGTTAATTAATTTTAACCAATATAATTGTTAAAAAAATTTATTATTTTTTTAACCATAGTCTCATTGAATCATGCTAGAAGTTGCGGTTTCTTCTGGAATTTTAAACTTTTTGTCCACTTTTCACTTAGAGTGAGTTGATATTTAATCTTATTTAGCAAGATTGATTGTTCAAACAAATAATTATTGTTTATAACTATCTTTTTCGACAGTCATGCTAGATAGCTGCGATTTTTTCCAAAATTTTCAACTTTTTGTCCACGTTTTACTCAATGAGGTAATAATTAATGCAAGTTAACAAACATTATGGTTCAAGTAATTAATTATTATTTATAGATATCTTCTTCTTTACTAATGCTAGATAGTGACGGTTTTTTTTCTGAAATTTTCGACTTTTTGTCCACTTTGTACTTAAAGTGAGGTAATTATTAATAAAACCTAACAAACCTAATTTCCTATATTGATGCTAGATAGTTGCGGTTTTTTCTGAAACTTTTGACTTTTTGTCCTTTCTTTGCTTAGCATATTCATAATAATTTCAAGTTAGAGAAAAATAGTTGTTTAATGAATTTATTATTGTTTATAACTATCTTCTCTTAGATAAATGCTAGAAAGTTGCGGAATTTTTCTGGAATGTTTAACTTTGCTTTGCCTTTCTAGTTAGTAACAAATGATGAATAAACATCAGAGACAATTATATTTGAGAAAATCTCTTTCTATTTTTTGAATATATTTTTTCTGAAATAAAACAGATACTTGAAATATAATTCAAATTTTCTACCATGATCCCAGGGATTCTCCTGGGAATCTCCAGGAAAGGAGGGCTGGGGGGGGGCTGATATTAAAATATGTGCAATACTAAATTTTTCTTTTACGCGTTGCAATAAACTTCTTATTGTATATTTGTATTGTATTCTTATTGTAATTCAAAACAAAACTTTTACAAATCCTTAACATAGCTAGTCCTCCCACCTACTCCTTATTATTCCATTATTTGTTTTTGTTCATTTATTATTTGTTCATAACAAAAAAGTCAAAGAAAAACTAAATGAGCACATTTGTTAACTTGAATTAATTATTACGTCACTAAGTAAAGTGTGGACAAAAAGTTTAAGAGTTCAGAAAAAACCGCGACTTTTTGGCACTTATCTATAATAAGATAGTTATAAACATTGGTAAATTGTTTAAACAACTATGTTTGTTACCTTGCATTATTTATTACTTTACTAAGTAAAAAGTTAAAATTTTAGAAGAAACCGCAACTATCTAGCAATAATAAAGAAGAAGATAGTTATAAACAATAACGATTTGTTTCAAAAATTATTTTTGCGAAATTAAATTAATTATTAGCTCACTCAAAGTGAAAAGTAGATCAATAGTTGCCAGAAAAAAACGAAACTTTCTAGTATTATTAAAATTGAATATTATTAACACTATAAATGAATTGTTTATATAATTAATTTTGTTAGTTTCAATTAATTATTCACCTTACTATAATTGGAAGTTGGACAGAAAGTGGAAAATTTTTGAAAAAACTGCAATTTTCTAGCATTATTATTCAAAAGTAAGTCTTTTTAATTTAATTGAATTCTGATCATTTTTATTTCCAAAACTTTACTGAGCAGGCAGAATGTGGATGCCAGATTTGCACTTAGCACGACAAAATACTTCAAACGCATTCTATTTCAAAAATACGGAGTTTAAATTTTGTTCACCAGTATAAAATAAGAAGGACTTTTGAAATGAAAACACCTTTTTTAATTTTTTATTTACGATAATTTATTGTTGTTGTACATTTAGGAAAAAAGAGATATGATTGAATCCAAATCATACAAAATATAGAACGTAAACTAGATTGAAATAAAACTGAGTAGGATTCATTTTCAGATCATGAAGTTTTTATTCGGAAATGTTACATATCGTAAAATGGGGCTAACCGGCGCAGCCAGGGGAAACTGCCGCACCCGCAACTATATTTTTTATCAATAATTATTTCGTCTTTCGAATAACAAAATTTTAAGATAAGCGAATGTTTTCTTTTTCATAAATGTCAAACTCTACGTGAAATCTCGTGTGGTGCAGATTTGATCGTTAGAACTAATAAACAGAGTATTCCTATAGCATTTTTAGTTTTGGAAATTTGGTTAGGTAGCATAAAAAAACTCATGAAAAAGTTTATTTGTAGAAGGTGCTGGAAATCTGTGCAATAGATCATATTTTGTAGCACTTTGACAAGGTTTATGCACATTTTCACATGAATACAAAATAATTTTTGTCCTGCCAGAATTATTTTTGTAAGATATTTTCTTTTCATGGTGGAAAGCGACTCATATTATTTTATCAAAAATCAAAAAGATTTATTAAAATACGTTTTAATTATTTATAATTGAGGTTATTGCTCAAATTGGTTATGTTCCAAGTGACAATAAGCAGATTATTTAACCTTGTTATACGTTTTAGTACCCATATGTCTCTATTGAAGAAAGGGACCATTGAGAACCAATTTAAAAACAAAAATTTGTTAAATGAAATCCATTTTATTTTTTTCAACGTTTTTACAAGTCCTAATATAACTTTTCTAGGACAAAAGTATTGGAAAAAATCGACTTAATTCCTTATTTTTTATTTGGAGCATGATTTTTTTAGGACACAAGTACCACAAAAGACCCTTTTCATTTTGTTTATTTTTACAAGCCGTAAATCATTTTCAAAATATGTACCGTTTCATTAGAGCTTTTTAAAGAAAAAATTACGAAAAGCACCATAAAAGTTCCAATTTATTTATATTTTGAATTTTTTCCTAAAAAAGTACTGTTAAATCGGGGCATATTTTGAATTGCTTGATACTTCAATCCTATTTTAGCATTACTTTTTGTTGTATACATTTCACTGGCGCTTGAAAAAAATGGGTTTTTAAATAAAATAGAAATCATCTAGTACTTCTCTTCCAAACATTATTTGGGGCTTCCAAACATTAAAAAAAATTATATGGGAACTTTTAGGTACTTTTATCCTAAAAAAGTCTTGGTAAGACGGAATATATTTGAAACTCTTTTAGTAATTTAGTCCTACTTCATAAGTAATTTTTTCGGACATTAATCTCATCATCACTTCTAAGAATTTCGAATGAAAATGAACTTTTCTAGTGTTTATGTCCCAACAGTTATTTAGACCTTGCAAAAATGAAGACAAAAAAGGAGTATAACTTTTTTGGAACTTTTGTCCTCAAAAAGTTCTGCTCAAAATAAAATTAAGTTGGACTCTTTCGTGACTTTCGCCCAACAAAACTTTCTAAACATTTCGAAAAAAATATAATGCAACTTTGCTAGTACTTTTGTGCCTAATTGGAATTTTTAAAATTTCAAAGCAAATTTGGTACTTAAGCACTGATTTCGACGTGTCAGAATAAAAAGATCCCATCTCAGAGGAACCTGATGAAAAGCCGTTATCTCGTGGAAATAAATTGAAAAGGTTCTAACTTGCGTAGCAAACTCTCGAAGCTTCAACAGCTCATATAAATTGTATTGGGAACATCAGCACCCTCAACTCCGTACCACCTTTTCATTTGATCTTCACGACCGAGAAACTTTTTACGCCCGACTTTCAATTATGGTACGGGTTTGGTTCTGTCCTTGACTTGAATTGACATTCACCAAAACTTAAACATCAGGGCCTGGTCCCAATGTTGCGCAATGTGACGCAGTTACAGCTAGACCGATGGGGTACTGCGCTTCATCGCTATGCTACTGTTTCATCATGCGCGAGTGACCACGGTACCCCCCCCCCACGTCTCCTCTTATCTGAAACCACCGCTGCGGTGTAATTCTTGGAACGTCCGAATCGAAATTGCTATTCCGGCTGAAAATTCCTGTACAGGAACCTCGGAGGATCCTGGTCATGTTGCTGGACACTGACCACACACGAACCTGTACAGGTGATCTTGACGGTTCCTGTATAGGAATTTGGCGAAGGAAACTGTACACAACCTAACCTTTGACCGGTCCTGTACAAGTTCCTTCACACAGTGATTTGAGACCAGACTGGCGGGAGAAATGATCAGACCAGACGAAAAACAGAATCTGGTGAATAAAGGAACCAGATTCTGGTATTTAGTTCAAACACTAGTAATTAATGTAGAATATAAATAATGAAATTGAAAATCTAGCAATCGGAAATTTGAAATTTGAACGATTCAAAAATATGACCAAACATGCAAGCATGCAAGCTAATACGACAACAGGTTATGTTTTTAATATTTCAGTGTGTCTCCTGGAATGTTGTGACGTCTCTGCAGTATATTTTCCCATAAAAGGCTGAAGTATAGTGTAAAACTATTACAGAAAGCTATTTAGTACCATTTTACGTTATTTTAATTTTGTCTGGTGTATATCATGACCAGTCTGGGCCAGGATCTGCTATACCAGACTCTGGTGCCAGAACAGCAGGCCAAAGCGGAACCAGCCGGGCGCCAGGCTGCAAACAGATTCTTCTTTTTCTGGCGCCCAGATTGCGCCAGTCTGCAGTTATCTTGCTACTAGGGTATGTACAGGAACTTGTTCAGGATCCTTCAAATGAACCTGCGTAGGAACTAATCCGCGAGGGTTCGCTAGTGGCTTAGCTCTCTTGATAGTAAGTTCGATCTTCAAGGGAATAAAAAGAAAGCAACTTTATAGCTGAAAACGTGTTTCTATGAAGGAACCCGCACCTCAATTTACTTCGCCAAAGTAACCGGTACAGGTACCTATACTCGATCATTCGAAGATTCCTTTGTCAATGCAGGTTTCTTTGCAGGATCATGTCTTCCAAGGTTTCTGTAGTTGAATTTTCAACTGGGTACAATTGGAAGTCGGGTGTATTTGGTTTCACCTTGATGGAACAATTTCATTTGGATAGGTCGAATTTGTCTCATACCTGTTATTCAGCGAAACTTGATCCGGGATTCCGATGGGATCGCAATCAGACTTTTGGGTACTAGTGTCGATGGCCGACAAATCGTATGGAATCCAGGTGTCGATATAATAAAATTATTAATGGAAAAATTCTTTGCCTGAAATGAATCTACAAATTTGGTTTTGGCCATTTTTTAAACAGATACAAGCTTTTTGTTTTAATCCGAAAAATGGACATTGAAAGTAAGAAATTCAGATTTATTGAAAAACGACAAAACATACAATAAAATATTCAACGGCAAAAATATTTATCCAAAACAGAAGGCATGGACCGAGTTCCGACACGAGAGATACTTGATGATAATGGATTGGTTAAAGCTGAAAGAGCTTTATCAAAAGGGAATTCACAATAATCAAGATACATATGTCAATTATGATTTTTCGTTGAATTTTAAAAGGTCTTTGCACAAACGTGAAGAAGTACAAAGATCGAGCGCGTTGCAGGAAAATTGGTTAAAAATTATCACATTAGATGAATAGAACGCTGGATACCGAACAAACGCAACGTGACGCTGTAAACCGTCTAAACGTGAGGTGGAGCCGTATGGAATAGTGCGTCAATCTAACTCTGAATTTCCAGTTTTTTCTGTTTTTTTTATATATTTTTTTTATTGAAGCCAACTAGGACGACAACTATTGTCATAATCTAGCACTCCCATATAAGTGCTATTATCATCTGGCATTCGTACAAAAACACGCGGTCTACTAGTAATCGGTATTGTCTGATGATTATAGGGATGAAGAAATGTTGATATGAAATTGTTGCTTCCTGTTGAAATAATACAGCGGTTTTCTTCATAAAGATCATCATTAATATTAATATTATGATTCAGTGGTATAATGCTTGCAATTAAACCTCTGCCACTAGGCATTCTTACATAAACGCGATATGTTGAACGATATACTTGATGAGGATGTGTAACCCAGAAAGGAGTTGCACGTCTAGGAAGAATTTTGAGAAATCCAGAAAAAACTCTATCATCTGGCATGTGTATATAAACATGGCTATATTCCGGAATAAGAACTCTTGGGGCTGCTAGGGCTTGTAGAGCTGGCGGATTTTCTCTTGGTCGACTTATATTCATTGCACCTAATTTTATAAGAAAAAAGGGAGATTTATGAAAGTCTTTTACAAACAAGAAACAAGTAAAAAGAGCTATTAACAAGTAGATAAGTAGGGGGAATTTGGAAAATTATACATTAATTTCACTGAATGTCATTTCTTTCACTTAATGTCTTTTTTAAGATTTCAGAAAAGTTTGCTAGCTTATTGTTAAAGGGTCGTATGTTTTGAGTCCTTTGGTTTAGGAAATGAATGTAGAACTTGCCCGACTACTAGATGCTTCGGATTTCAATGCGTTTATTTCTTAAACAAAAAATTAAAATTCCTGATAATATTTTAGCTTAATCTAAAAGGATCAGTAAGCTGTGATACTTGCCGCCATGATACTTGCCGCGACTTTAAAAGAGTCGGTCTCTTTGGGCGATTCATGGTAAACATGTGTGCCAATACGTACACTGAAAGAATTTGAGCAAGCAGACGCGCTACCTATAGTACGGCATTTGTACGTCTGGCTGCGAACAACTGTTATACCGATTTTGGCACAGAAGACGCGCCAACAGCAGTTGAGCTGCGTAGTTGGTATAGCGCTTGCGCAATAGTAGCACGTCTGCTGTCCCATAACGGCGCACCAGCTGTGCCAAACAGGCTCGGTCAACTCTGTGGGAAATAAACGGCGATATTCCGCGCCATCTGTGATGAGCCAAAGAACTACAGACGCATGCATGTGTGGTCTTTATATATGTATATGTCCCTTCCTTACATGTGTTGAATACTAAAATAATTCAACAAAAAAGGAATAATTCTAAAATGAAGCAAATAAGAAACGAAAAATAGGAAATTAAAGATAATTATCATTCTATTTCCCATTTTACGTTTCTCATTCACTTAATTTTGCCTTTATTTGAAGGACTGCAGTACAGAACTACATAACCAACAAAATCGGAATTTTTCAGGAGACTGAAATAATATTCTGTAAAATCGAAAGCACCATTTAGGGATAAAACAAAATTTTACTCCCGAGCTGAAGTGTTTTTGAATTGAGACCAAAAAAGCATGATTAAAAACAATTAGCTAGTTCCGAGAAATAGAATATCGAAGTTTACAATCTCAAAGCTCAATTACTTTATTTACTTTTAGGAGTCACATGTATTTTGACAGCCACAAGCCACAACAAACAATTTGCCGCGCACGCGCTTTTTACATCGCCCCACCCGTTGGCGTTGAAAGTTAGCGCCATCTGAGATGGGCCAGAGAACTAATATCAAACCCCTCAATGCCTCTCTGTCCCCGCGCCCAAGTCCTAAAAATTCGGCATTTCGCTGTACAGAGTTGACCGAGCCTGGCGCCAAACGAAAGGACAAGATTCATCCTAGCGCTTAGCACTGCTCATGTGCTAGCAGGTACGTTTGCTGTACCGAAATGTTTTCCGTGTATATTGAAAAATCGCTTTTAATGTGAAATTTTGTATCTATGAGTGAAAGTTCATTAAAAGATAATCGAGAAGGACTTAGAAAGGCGAAAAGTTAGGTTAGATCAAAGTTATGAACATATAATCTTGCATTTTGTGCATTAGCAATGGTTCTTTTTGTGGAATTTAAAATTTATCTGATGAAATGCATTCTTCCTTAACTGCAGAATGAATTATGAAACAAAAATAAGAAAAAATTGCATTTTCTTCCAAATGAGTTTGTGCACCTATCACTTTTAAAAAAGAACTTTAAGTGCTATTTCTTCGATTCTCCTCATGTTTTCACAAATGCTTTTCAAAGTATTTTAAAAATTATTCATTAACATTTTAACTGGAATTTCATAATAAAAAGGACCGACACTTGACAGGAACGTTAATTACGAGGGTTGCCTTTTATATTTCGGGAATGGGCGATCCTGCTGCTGTCATATGAAAACCGATGTCTCTATCGTTAAGTTTGACATTTTTTAGTGATTTTTTACTCAGAACGTTTTGACGTGCCGGCACGATTTGTGTCGTGTACAGTGACTTCAAAACTTCATCTTGAGAAAAAAATTGAATTGAGTCGTAAACATTTCCGTGCGATCATTTTTTACAACTTTCGTCGTGGATTCGAGTCGTGGTTCGCTCATCGACGAAGTTCGAGAAGGTCATCCAAAATCAGTTGTTGTCCCAAAAAACATTGATGCTGTGAGTGAACTGATACTGAAAGATCGTCATGTGACTTATCGTGAGATTCAGGCATCCTTAGGTATTAGTGGGACCAGCATAGAGTCAATATTGCATGAACATTGGGCGTTCGAAAAAATTTGTGGCCGTTGGATCACACATAATTTGACAACCGCTAAAAAAAGGCACGTGTGGAGCGGTCATTTCAAGTCACTGTACACGTCGCAAATTGCGCCCGCACGTCAAAACGTTCTGAGTAAAAAATCACTGAAAAATGTCAAACTTAACGATAGAGACATCGGTTTTCATATGACAGCAGCAGGATCGCCCATTCCCGAAACATAAAAGGCAACCCTCGTATTATTCGCACATGTGCACTCCAACGTAATTGAAATGAAAATTTCTGTTTCGAAAAGTTTGTCGTCCGCAAAAAATTGGCAAAAGTGCGGTCAATTGGTTTGAGTCAAGTGGAGTCGAGTTTGGTTTCAGCTTCCGAAAGTTTCGAGTTCTGAAAAGATTAGCGAGGAACTGTTCGAATCAACTCGACTCGAAGTTTTGGGCTTTCTGCACACCTCTCTTCCGACGGTGTTTTTCACTTGTTAATAATATTATTAGTATTATATTCTATCACACTTACTTGAAAATTCATGAGACACTGTGCAGGTAAAGAGCAAAATAACGATCTTCATTTTTTTTTCGTCTGGACGGAGATAACGATTCTGAACTAAAAGCGGAGATTGGAAGTATTTATTCAATGCCTTGTTGAATCAGTTGGAACTCCGTAAAAAAGTGAAAATTCACTGTCGGATAATAAAGAATTATCTATTCTTTCACATTTTTCAATTGTCGAGGGAGAAAGAGCTTCGACTTTGGATAACAGAAATTCTTTTTTCCACTTCATGCATTATTCATAGAGTCTTCAGAATTACTTAATTTGACTATTTGTTTACCATCTATACTGTGAATGTTCAGAATAAAAAAATGCTCAGCCGTATCGCAATTTTGTAGAGCCAACAGAAAATATATATTTATAACAATTTTATAGGAAGGTCTTTCATGATTTCTCCATCAGAAAAATTTTATGAAATAACAGTAAACTTATTGGAACAAGAAAATATTAATTTATAAATAATGATAAATTTAACGAAACAAAACTTAACTTACATCTTATAAATTTATTTTTCAGGAAAAATTAAATTGATTAAAAAAAAAGTAAGTTCATAAAAACTTTTTAGGAGAGTACAAAATTGTTTTTAAAATTCGAATTGTCCTAAAATCATTGGAAAAATGATAAGACAAAACAAACAGATGATTTCTTCAGAAAAACATTAATTTTAAAATTGTTTAAACAATTGGTCTAAGAATGTGACGTTCGGAAAAACTAATACCACCATTGGATTCTCCTTGAAAGATTACATAAAGTCTATGTGCATCACAATTAATGATGTAGTTTAAATAAAAATTACATAACGTATAAATTATATTTATAATACATAACAAATTGGGTAGAGAAAAAGTTGTCCGATACGTACCTAAATTGTTTAAGCAGTTTAAATGTCAAACCTTTTTTATCAACATGTGCGGTGGAATTTCGAAGATTTTTCGAGGCTGTAAAACACTTTTTGAACAAAGTGCCGCTCACACGGATATGCAATGCCAACCTTCTGTTTTTACATTTTTCATATAATGTCTATAACAGTTATTTTCCCTATTCTTTGAAAAAGTTCGGAAATTTCTTCACTCCTTAAGAAAAATGTTCAGTTATCTATCATCTATATATCTCTGTCATCGACAAATAACTGTATTTTAAGGCACTCATTTAAAAATGTGGAAGAATGAGCTAAGCCTTTTTCACCAATAGAGCTAACCTATTGCATTTCGGCTGATTCTGAAACAGACCTTTTCTTCGTAGCATCAGCATGTTCGGAGATATTCAAGATTTAAGGGTTAATGTAACATAAGACTTTTTAAATCAGTTTTTCTGAAAAACGCGAAAAGATAGAACATTTTAGCCTTCAGGTTCGTATTCTACGGAAAAAGTACTAAAATGTCCCATCAATTAATGATAAACAAAATAGAGTTACCTAGTGTTATTCAAGCATATAATTACTCAAGCTGAATACTTTCTACAAAGTTTTATTTAAAAATTACGGTTTTCTACGAAAAATTATGAAAATGTACATCCCCCAAACAAGTAAAAAAGTTATATTGTATTTTCAAGTGTTCATTTGTGATTGATCGGAATATGGTCAAAAAGAACTTCTTTTTAGATGAAATAAAAATTTGTGCGATTAAATATAATGACAAAAATTTGTAAAATATTTGTATCGAAGGAATCGTTAGTCACTGAGATTAAAAGTGTCAGAAAAAAACAAGTAACTGTAAAATATTATGTTTTCACAGAATAAAAGGACGGGTACGTATTAGTTTTCTTGCTGAAAAAATGTGTTTCTTCTTTCGCCAGGTGCAAAAATATGATAATTTTACATATTATTACTAAAATATACATAATAAACTCAAAAGTCATGATTGATAGCAAATTCGCAGGCACAAATATTTTCAGTTTGATCTTCCACGTAAAACCATTTACATATAATAAAATTATTTTCCAAGAATCTTGAACATTTTTAGTAAGATGTACAGCTATTGATATTTTTTATATTATTCTTTATCAACCAGCAAAAACGTTTGAAACTAAGATTCGAAATTTATACACACTCAAGATGCCAAATGTTTGAGCATTAACATAGACCTTTTCAAAATTCTAAGGCATCAAGTTCGTTCGCTGAGAT
The DNA here is from genome assembly GCA_932195095.1 of Andricus curvator. NCBI lineage: Eukaryota > Metazoa > Arthropoda > Insecta > Hymenoptera > Cynipidae > Andricus > Andricus curvator. Next base: position 180,171 of record CAKNYM010052759.1, on the reverse strand, counting down.
TTTGACAGAAATTATAATAATATGATAATACAATTAAAGTTTTGAATCACAATTTTTGCACTGTAAATAAAAACAAATTTGGGTATGCAATGATTCGACTGAAACAAGGTTAAGGAGGAATGACCCATATAGGCCGATCCAAAAGTATGTGACTTTCATATATTTTGGAAGTCTTTGAAAAAGTCATCAAACTCTGCACAAAATATTTTAAATCATAGAACGGAACGTACGTAGTATGCAATAACATGTTTTTTCTCCAAAAACGCTATGATCACACAATCATCAAGTCAAAGCTGCTGAGAATCAGCCAGCATATTGTTGACAAAATCCGGGTACTATCTGACGCTAGGAGAGGTCTAGAGCGGAGATAGGTGGGTCACAGATATAAACAGTTTTTCTCTTACCCATCTTGACTCATCTAAAATGCTTCAGTTACTGTCGAGCAACCGTCCAAACCAAAGGAGGTCAAGGCATTTTGGAGAGAAGTCTACGAAGTCCAGCATCTACTGGATGAAAACACAAAGAACATTTTTGAATAGCTTCAAGGAGCTTTGCAGTGCCCTCATCACAGCTGAAGAGGAGTACCCACCTATCACTACCGAAGAGTTGAAAAATGTGTTAAGTAGCATCAAGAATTATGCCGCTCCAGAACCAGATGGTACCAAGAGTTTGTGGTGGAAGACATTTTTTCAACCCACCAGCACCTGGCCCGCATTTTCACCTCATATCTGAAGTCGGAAGAGCCTACTCCAGAGAGATTGGTGGAAGGGCGTACAGTGCTCCTGCCGAAGATGCGTAACTTTTCTTATCCTAAAAATTACAGGCCAATAACTTTTCTGTAAAACCTGCATAAAAACTTCACAGCTATCCTAAATGATAGGACTGTTCGGACAATCGGACCTGTGTTGTGAGCAACGTACGAACAACGCAGCTTAAAGAAAGGCATGGCAGGATGTTAGGAAAACCTGCTTATTGATAGACGTATCTGCAAAGAGGTAGCATCCTACCAGTGCTGCCTATCGATGTCCTGGATTGACTACCAACGACATTTTGATTCAACGTTCCATAGACTTATCATCTGTACGTTGGAAAGCTAAAAGGTTCATCCACGTATACACGGTGGTCTTGAATCTCAGACAGGTTTGAAAAAAATTCCAAAGAAAACGGACAACGGGGATTTGTTCCTGGGCCCAACGGTGTAAAATCCGTTGAGTTTGAAATCCTATCTGCTAAATGAAGAAAAATATTTCAATTTTTAAGAAAAAGTCAAAAATAGCAAAATATTGCATATTATCACTTAATTTGTATCAATTATATGCCGATGCCAATCGGTTTATAATGAATTCGTCCAATCCTATCAGTTGTAAATGATTTATAATGGAGGGATCTTTTGTTTATCGTGAAAATTTGTAATTATTTATTTAAATACTTTACAAAATAAACATATTTATACATTTTTGGTTAAAGGTATAAGGGTTCGAATGGAAATTCAATGACTGCCTTCTTTCACCTTTCGACTAATATGATGCATAAACTCACATCTTTGAACATAATGAGAATCGAGAATTATGTGTGATCATGAAGCGAATCGACTGAAAGTGTGCGCTGCTTGTTGCAAGAAAATTAAGTTCAGCAAGAACAAATCTGAATTCAATATCATCGAAAGAATTGAGAAGCTCATCAAAAAATTCATCAATCCAAATTTCTGTTCAACTGATTCAAAGTTTCCGTTAAGGATATGCACCTCTTGCTGGCGAGCTCTTTTCGATCGAGTAAAGAATATTTTCACCAGACCTCTACTAACTATGCCGAACTATGAAGACATGATTCTAACGGTACAAACTAGAGGTATACAAGGATGACTACTACGAATTCGATACAGACGACAAATCGACAAAAATAATGAGACCAGTGGTTTGGGCAAATGCTGGTAAAATTGGTAACTGCGATATCAAACTCATGGCAGATGGAGGACAACGATTTTTCAAAATCTGTATATCTATTTTCCCCGTAAATTATTCCTGAACAGATTCCGAGAAGAAAAGGAACACGTATTCGGAAGGAGGTACTGCTGCAAAAAAAAGGCGAGATATCTAGTGTCCACAGGTTGATATTTTTGTGCACCGTGCCAGAAATCAAAGAGATTTATGCCAATGTTAAGCTTCTGTTCGAGCTTACATATATCAATAGCATTCCTTTCAAGTTTCTCTCTGATTTTAAATTATTGTTGATGGTTAATTAACAGCAGACGGCTACATCCATGTATCCGTGCCCATATTGTTTCATCTCATTAATAGACTTGAGGAATCTTGAAAAAGAAAACGTTACAACACAATGTGAAACAGAAGACTGCAACGAGGATTTCTCAGGAGCTAGTGGCGGTGATCAGATTTTCGATCTCAAGAATCCTCCGCTCTTCACTGAAGATGATACAATGTGTGTCGTCAAAAAAAGGGTGGTTGCTGAGCTACACATTACAAGGATTGATGAACCATATATTCTGGAATGGATAAGTTCCTCTGGTTGAAGAAGAGAAGGCGCTTCGCTTGCCAATTAAACTGAAGTTGGTTGCGAAAACTTACCGTGGGAAAATTTTCGAGGGTAATGCATGCAGAACGTTGTTAAAGCATGCATATCAACTTAATGACCAAGAGATTTACCAAGATGTTGGAATCCTGGCGCTAGTTCCGTTCATTGCAGCTATAAAAGCAATGGACAAGATTGTGACATGTTGCTTTTCTACAAAAGATGTCGGACCTGACTTGGAAAAGCATGTGAGTGAGCTTGCCAAGGCATTTGAGAGCACAGGAGTGACCGAAACTTTAAAGGTCCACGCAGACTTGACTCATCTTAAACACAGTCTTCAATTCTTCAATGCAAAGGGATTTGGCTTGTGGTCAGAACAGCCGGGTGAATCGGTCCACCGTGAATTCATGAAGCATTGGGAAAAGTATAGAATAAACATTATTGATGATCCGACATACTTAGAGAGATTGAAAAATGCCGTTGTCCTCTTTTCATCTCGACACGAGTAAATTAAATTAAATACACGTAATTTTAATAAGTATTTAAATAAATAATTGCAAATTTTCATGATAAACCAAAGGTCCCTCCATTATAAATCATTTACAACTATAAGGACTGGATAAATTCATTAAAAACCGATTTAGCCTATACTTGATAAAAATCAAGTGATAATATGCAATATTTTGATATTTTTGACTTCTTTTTAAAAATTCAGATATTTTTCTTAATTTAGCAGATAGGATTTCAAACGCAACGGATTTTACTCCTTTGGGGGCCCAGGAACAAATCTCCGTTGCCCGTTTTCTTTGGAATTTTCGTCAAACCTGTCTGAGATTCAAGCCATAGAGAGATTGATGCCCCTTTGGAAAACTAGATTTACTATCTCATCCGGGAAACATAGGGTGACAACTAACAACGTCACCTTTCGAAATGCTCTTTTGCAGGGTGACACCATAAGCCCTCTCCTCTTTTTTCACACTACTGCCACTATTTCTCGCACTTTGCAATTCTCAAGTGTTCTTCTGCGGTAAACCAGAATATTGAACGCATAAAGTCACTCATGTATTTTACACGGATAATCTCAAGATCTATGGTCGGGAGATTGGAATCGAGTTTGGGTTAAAAAAATGCGCCAAGATTAATTTGAAGCGAGGATAACTTACTGACATACGTTCCACAGAGCTGCATTCAGGACGTGACATCCGATGCAGATACAAATGTCTCATCCGACAGATTTGGTCCTCCGAACTGTCGTGAAGGAACAAAGTATCTGCAACAAACATGCTTGCCGTCCTGGTAGGACTCTATTCAGTTAGAGTAGTTCCATGGATGAAGGTGAGCTCAGATCATTCTACATCGGGTCAAATAGACGAGACCATCTTCTTGAAATGATCAGAAAATACGAAAAAGTGAACAAAGGAGCGTTTCTGTACAAATAAGCGTAGGAGGCTTTTGAAACACTTGGTGTTAATTTGAAAATCAGAGGTGAGCACAATGCATCAAAGATTATAGATCTCGAGTAGTCACTCATTAAGGTCCGGATCTACAAAGCACAAAGAACTTCCGCGAACAGCTCCTCAACAAGAGGATGCACGGCATCTTCCGTAGAACTGTGAAGGATCAGTCGATATCGTATGAGCTAACGTCTGCTTTCCGAAAATCACCCGAATTGAAGTCGGGCACGGATGGTCTCATTTTAGCGTTTCAAGATGGTTTCATTTCCACTTTAGCATACCGTTGCCACATTTTGACCCAAAACATTCCCGATTATAGCTGCAGAGCGTGTCATGTAAACCTCGAGCACCTACTACACATACTACCTAGTTTTTCAACTCATGCGGGAACGGCGTACATTCAGAGGCACATTGCGACACTAAGGCTGCTTTATTGCCACCTCTATCATACTTAAGGCATTAGAAAGAGCCCAATATACTGGAATTTTATATTCTCAACAATTGCTTCTGTCGCCCAACTTGAGGCCTAACATAGTTCTCCTTGACTTCAAGAAACGAACCATTTTCGTTGTCGAATTTTCAGGTCCAGCCGACAAGAAAATCACAGCCAAGGGGAATGAATAGAGAGAAAGTTATAAAGGCCTGAAAAGGGAGTTGCGACGGTTACACTCAGAATATTCTGTTAACCTTGTCTTCCTGATCTTCGCTGATCTTGGAGGTTTCAAGCTTTCACTGGTTAATAGCCTAAAAAGCAGCCCTGCGTTTCAGCGAAATGCTAACACACTTGCGGGGAAAATGCAGAAGGCGGTCGTCCCGGGGTCGCTCTGTGTCCTCACGGTACACGATATTTTTGCCGGATCGTCATATTGAGTCCATCACAGACTGTAAACACCTATCTCACAGTCGTGAGACGTGGATACAGCTGAAATATTACCGTGATTTCGCCGGGAGCGGGTGGAATTTAAAAAAAAAATGAAAAACTTGACTTACAGACGTTTTTGAAAATTTGTGAGAGGGATCATATTTTTTAAATTATACATTTTTATAATTTAGTGGAACTTTTTTGGTACTTTTGTCCTGGAAAAGTTCTGCTCAAAATAAGAAATAAAATTGAGGTAAAAAAAATTCATCTTCTTCCGTAATTTTCTCCCTGATTGAACTTTAAACAATTTTAACAGAAGTTGCAACATAAGTACTGATTTCGACGTGTCCAAATAAAAAGTTCTCATCTCGGAGAAACCAAAGGAAAAGCGTTAGACTCGCGTGGCGTACTCTCGAAGCTTCAACAGCCCACATAAATTGTATTGCAAAATCAGCGTTCTCAACTCTGTGACACCTTTTCATTTGGTCTCCACAACTCAGCACCTTCTCATTTGGCTTTTCCGAGATGGAATCTTTTTATTTGGACACATCGAATTTGTCTCATACCTATGGCTTCAGCGGAATTTCATCCAGGCCCCACATTGTCGGATAAAGTCGCTCTCACTTCAAGGGACGATAAATAGTTGTTTATGAATTGAATTCATGTTTTTGCTTTACTGTACAAAAGAGGGTCAGACGGTGATGATATATTTGAAGTCTGGATACTAATATAGATTCCTTCTTGCACTCAGATAGATTACCATTTTGCCTAAGATATATATAAGGATTTTCTTGTGGCCGAATATGTATAAAAGCAAAAAATCAAAACTTATAATATCGACACCTCCATTCCATACTGCTCCATGTCGCGTTCAGGCGGTGTACAGCTCTTCAGAAGTGATTATGAAAGAAAAATAAGATAGGAATTACATTTTGATGCAAACAATTTCGTGAAACTATTACTTTCTAGCAACCCATTTAAGTATCATTTTTTCGATTTCCCTCATGTTTTTGGCAAAATATTTATTCAAAACTGAAACGCATTTATCTCATACAACATTTTTTTCACAAATGTTTCCCAAAGTATTTTTTACAGAAAGGTTAATTATTTTTCGCACATGCGCATTTAAAAGTAATTTAAATGTGAAGATCCATTTTGAAAAATTAGAAGTCCACACAAAATTAGCAAAAGTGCGGCAAGCAGGATTTGCGGCAAGCGACCCTCGTTTGAGGTGACTTGACGAATGATTTTGAAATCCCGATCGTTTCCCGGGTTCCCCAGGCCAAATTTTAATTTTTACCGGTCTACTAGTTCGAGTCAAGTCTAGTAGAGTTCGATTTGAGCTTCTGAAAGCTTCAAGTTTTGAAAAGATCTTGATATATGGCATTTTTATACCAGATTTCAATTCAGCGATACGAAAGTCCCTCTGGTACCGAAAATCATGAAAATTGTGTTGGCATCATGAAAACTTTAATGTTCTCTAATTTTTGTTAGCTAGAAACTGTTCGAATCAACTTGACTCGAAATTTCGAGCATTTTGCACACGTGTCTACCGACGGGATTTTTTGTTTGTTAATAATTATCAGGGATCTTCATTTTTTTTGGACGGAGACAAAGATCAAGAACTAAAAGCGAATGTTGGAAGAACTTATATTATAGCTTGTTGAATCCGTTGGAATTGATTATAACAGTGAACATTCACTGTCGGATTGCAGAGAATTATCTGTTTTTTTTTTTAAATTCTCAAATTGTGGAGGGAGAAAGATGTTTAATCTAAGATAACAGAAATTCTCGTATCTACTTGATTTATTATTCATAGAGTCGTAAGAATTGTTTAATTTGACTATAGGTTTACCACCTATACAAGAGTGGTTCAGAAAGTAATATATTTTTTTCTTAGTTACCCGTATCGCAATTTTGTGAAGATAGCACGCATCAATTCCATGTGAAAGTTGTGATTTTTGTAATGTCCAAATTTTGAAAGATACATATTAATTTTAGAAAAAAATTCTTTGAACGAAAGTTATCGCTAACATAATTCACCAAATTATGATGTTTTCGGCGACTAAACAAAAAAATCAATTATCAACAGTACAGGTCATAAAAGATACGATTCCGTGGTAACGCAGCGAGCATTTCGAAGCCACCATTCCATACAGCTTCACGTAGTATTTAGGCGGTGTACCGTACCACGTCGCGTTTGGTCGGTGTACTTTTCCAGATTGTATGCTTATCCATAAGAATTGAAGCTTCGGTGGCTCACACGATAGCGCGTCAGGCTTCCATGCAAGAGGACTGGGCTTCGATCCCTGAGCCGGTACCAATGGAAATTATTCTACGTACTTCAACCGGGGCTTCGGTGGTAAGGATCCCACCTTAAGCTGTAGATCCCCTCGAGTGAGACTGATTATGTACCAATGTGGGGGCCGCATGTCGAGGGGACTAGCATTGGGCTCAGAGTCGGTTTTGAGAAGACTCGAAAACGAGTCAGCAATCTCCTTGCCCTTGCTAAGGGATATGCCCTTACCCCCCCCCCCCCCAAAAAACTCCCCAGCTCGCCAACCGATTCAAGAGTAGGATTATATATGATCTCATTAATATTTAACTGTTCCACTGAGGGCATATCCGAGAATCTCCGATTAATTTTTTGGAAAAACTCGGACCTGCCTGCAGCAAGCCGGGGGTACTGATAGAGGAGATGATCCAGGCTTCTGACCCCAGCGCCACACTAACAGCCCCAATCCTAGTTCTTGAGAAAAGAGAAAATTTACACTTGGGTATCGAGATAGATGACCCCAACGTTTGCAGCCATGGAGAGAGCAAATCAAGAGCACGAAGCAGCAAGTCCTGAGCCTCCCGTATGCTATCTATGGTGACATACAACAGAACATCATCCGTGTACATAGCAACATAGGACCCCAACGCCACAAAACCTTGGGTCGCTGCCGTCAAATGAGAAGTATAACTTCCTTTTGCAGATCAAAAAGGAAACGACTTTAAGAATCCTGGCCGGAACATTCAACTCCCTCAGCCCATCAATAAAGGCACCAGGGAGGACGGAGTTGAACACACCCTTGATATCCAGGGCCAGAGAAAGGATTGCCTTGCCCTTCCCGAGGCCCGTCATGATGTCTGCCACCACAGATCCCACACAGTCCATTGAAGACCTCCCTCTTCGGAGACCTGAAACAATACTGGAAATCCGGGAGCCAGCTGTTATTCTCCGCAAGATATTCCAGTCTCTTCTGCACCAGTCTTTCGAAGAGCTTGCAGAAGGTTGACGTCAGAGAGATCGGGTGGGAGCCTTTACCCCCCGCTTTTGGGAAAAAATGGACTTGGATATCACGCTAGCCCTCCGGGAAGGAGGACTCCCTGTACATGGCATTGAATAGGTCCTGAAAAAATCTCAGCACCTTGTCAGAGAGCTCCCTGATAACCTCATACGTTATCTTGTCCAAACCTGGGGCCGACTTCTTCTTCCACGCTTCGAGGGCAGCAGAGAACTTATCCCAGGAGAAGTTCCTGTTCATGAGATTCGACTCATCTACGTTTCTGATCGGTTCGATCTCTACGGCAGGAATATTCGGGCGCACCAAACCCTCACGTAACTCCCTGATCACTCGGAAATCCGCGTCTTTTATTACGTGAGTATTGGGTGACTGTGACCAAGTAGAAAGAGATCTAACCGTCCGCCAGATTTTGGCCAACCAAGACGCGGGATCAACAGATTTGCAGAAATCACGGAAAGCATCGCGAATATCGCGAATAAACCGTTTGACCTCATTGTCAAAGGCTTTATATTCTGCCTTTAGCACCCACCTCTGATTGGCCAAAAATCTTTTCCGCGCGGCACTCCTTCTGCCCTGAGCCATCCCACACTCCTTATTCCACCAAAGAAGCTGCCTCTTTTTATCGTACCCCCTGGAAGAGGCACGAAGAGCACCGTTAGCCTCCTAAGACTCGTAAACCACATTTATGAATCTCAAATAAACCGAACTCGGGCTCTCACGCTCCAACAGGATCTCAGACAGAGCCGGAACCAATTCCTCCATCTGCCGATTAAAGCGAGACCAATCCAAAGATTGTACATTGAATTGATTGGAGGCAGATTTCGCTAGAAACCTGCAAAAGACTGGAACGTGGTAAGATGAGTATTGAGTATGAATTGCATCCCACCCTGCACGAGGCAATTGGGATCAATCCAGGCTCGCAGAAGATAGAGTCGAGATTATTGGAAAAAGATCCGTAGGGTGATAAGAAGGTAGAAGTCTAGAGTCATAGATAGCCGCACACAGCTGCCTGCCCGAATAATTAGGATTAGGGGAGCCCCACATGGGAGAGTGGGCATTGAAATCCCCACATAGTAGAGTACTTCCATACTCGCTTACCTTCCCAATCAAGGACAACCAGGCATCGTATCGGATCCCAGGTTTAGGGGGAGAATACACGGCCGCAACCACAGTTTTTCCCGACGAGGAGGAAAAAGTAATGCTCACCACATCAATATCTCCATACCAGGGGCCGCCCTCTGTGTCTATCCTGTGAATAGAAAAAGTTTGTTTTTGACAAGGATAAGAACTCCTCCCCCCACGCGCCTATCCCGACGACCCGACCTGTACGTCAGATCCCCCGGAATCTCAAAACTAAACACGTAGGTGAGCCAGGTCTCCATGATGCACAGGAGATCCAAATCATTCTGCAAGAGGAGGGATTCAATCTCTCCCCTCTTGCCGGAAACACTGTGCACATTCCAATTGGCCAATTTTACGGGCTTGTTTTAACCACTCATACCGCTTCTATAAGGAGGAAAACAAGAATAAATCTCAAGCTAAATGCAGCCAACTATGATAAAAGAATTATTAAAGATTGTCTTATGCTATGATAGTACCCTCTAAGAGTACTTTCCGACAGCGCATATAAGTTCTATTTCGACAGTCATATAACACCACCGTTCTAGAATATTTAGGGATAGATTATCAAAGAATAGCAGCACTCATATACCCAAGTAACAAAATAAGATAAAGTTTTTAGAATAGAAACTCACGAGAACGCAAATTAAAACTTTAATCTCACTAGGGCAATTTACAGACAAACAGTGAAATTAAAAAAGATGTCCTTCAAATCTGTAAAAAGAGGAGATAAAATAGAATCCAAGAATATATACTTCAAACCGCACTGACTATTTTATAGGTTAAGATTCAATCGAGAACCAAACTCGTTAGTATATATGTAAAAGGTCCTTGGAACTCCATCTATTTAATTTACTAAATTCCCCAAGAAAAAGATAAAATAGTATAAAGTAAATTTAGAATGCGTTTAGGATTTCAAATCCTTGGAAATAGTGTAAGGTTTTAGAGAATTTAAATAATAGAATCTAACGAAGCTTGTAGCGCAAAATAAATAAAATGAATTTTAACATCAATATGCTACTTCAACATTTACTTACAACCTATTAGTCGTAAGATCATTGAAAAACTAATAGCGCAAAACTAATAGATCAATATGAAATTTGGAGAACGCTTTCATGTAACATTTGAGATTAAGTCTTTTCAATTTTATTAAATTCGTCTGAGTATAAGAATATCTACAAAACCTTATGTTTTCGCATTGTTATAAATTTGTTTTCATTTTCTCAACAATTTCACGTTTAGGCAAAAAATAGGGGCCAAACTCGCAAATTAACATGATGAAATACTTCGGATGCATTATATTTCAGGAATACAGTGTTTATATTTTGTTAATCAGTGTAAGATAAGAGGTACTTTTGAGGTGACATCACATTTTTTCACTATTCTTTATTAACTATAAGTAATTGTTGTTTTGTATTTGGGAAAAAAACAGAATAATTCAATCCAAGTAATGAAAAATATGGAACCTAGACTAGCTTGAAATATAACTCAGTGCGATTCATTTTCAGATCATAAGGTTTTTATTCGGAAATGTTACATATCGTTAAGTGGGGCTAAACTGCGCGTGTGAGCGCAACTGGCTTATCCACAATTTGATGTTTATAACTAATCATTTCTTTCAATGAACAACAAATTTAATATTAGCGACTGTTTTCTTTTACACACATGTTAAGCTTTATTTTAAATCTTGTTTGATGCAGTTTCGTTCGTTATGACGAATCAAAAGTTTATTCCTAAATGATACTCAGTTCTGGAAATTTGGTTAGGTCGTATCAGAAAAACTGATAATGGATCATATTTTTTAGCCCTTGAACCACATTTATGGTGAAGAGCGACTCATTGTATTTTATGAAAACTCAAAGGAAAAATTGTTTCCTTTGATGATCACTCCCTTGAAGCGATGAAAAATACTTTTCACAACATTCAGAAAGTAGGACAATATATAAAATTATAATATTTATTGTAATACGTCTTACTGACTTCTACGTGAGGTTAAGGATACATCTGGTTATGTTCCAAGTAACAATAAGCAGATTGAAATCCCACTAGAATCCAAGGATAAGGTCCCGCTAAATTCCTAGGCATGAGACAAATTAGTACTTAAGTACCAGCTTTTCTACAAAATTAAGAAAAAAACCAAACAGTGACAGTACTAGCAAAGTTCCTAGCAACAGTATAGAAAAAGTACCAGAAAATTCCCTCTTAATTTGTTTTCATCTTTACAAGTCCTTAATTATTTTCAAAATATGTATTGCTTTACCAGAGCTTTCCAGGAAAAAAGTACGGAAAGCACTAGAAAAGTCCTAATTTATTTTTTTCTTTAAATTTTGTCCTAAAAAAGTCCTGCTGAATCGGGACGTATTTTGAACTTTTTTGATACTTTAGTCCTATGTTAGCAGTAATCTTTTGGAAATGAATTTGACTGACACTTAAGAAAATACCGACCAAGCGCAACGTGGCGCCGTACGCCGCCAAAACGCGACGTGGCGCTGGAATGGAGGCGACGCGCCGATATAACTCCAATTTTTTCATTTAAGCCAGCTAGGACGACGGCCATGGTCATAATCCAGCACTCCCATATAAGTGCTATTATCATCTGGCATTCGCACAAAAACGGGAGGTCTACTAGATCTCGGCAGTGTCTGATGATTGTAGGGGTGAAGAACTGTTGATATAAAATTGTTTTTGTCTATTGAAATAAAACAGCGGGTTTCTGCACGAAGAGCATCATTAATATCAATAACATGATTCAGAGGTAGGATACTTGCATTTAAACCCCTGCCATTAGGCCTTCTTACATAAACGCGGTATTCTGAATTAAATGCTTTATTAGGATGTGCAATCCAGAAAGGAATTGAACGTTTACTGCGAAATTTGAGAATTCCCGAAAAAACTCTATCATCTGGCATGTGTATATAAACACGGCTATATTCAGGAACAACAAGTGTTGGGGCTCGTAGTGATGATGAAGCTGGCCGAGCTGGTAGAGCTGGTGGAGTTGGTGGAGCTGGCGGATTTTCTCTTGGTAGACTTCTTTGCATTGCACCTATTTTTGTAGGAAAAAAATGGAGATCTATAAAGTTCTTTTACACACACTGCACTGTTAACTTCATGTTAAAGAGTCGTATGTTTTAGGTACTTTTACTTTAAGCAAGATTGTAAAAATAGCACCCCTACTAGATGTTTGGTATTTCAATTACAGCTTACCTCAAACCCTAAATTAAAAATTCCTAAAAATATTTTAACTTCATCTGAAAGAATTGATAAGCAGCGAACTATTATACGTGATGATTCGGTGATTTGTTTACATTTTCAATACGAAATATCACAATCAAGTAAGTAATAACATTGCGGCAAGGCATATTTGCGACAATTGACCCCTGTGCGGGGTGACTTGACGGATAATTTCAGATTCCCGGTCAATTCCTGGTTTGCTTTCGGTCAATTGTTAATTTTTCCAGGTCAATTTGTTTGAGTGAAGTCGAGTCGAGTTCAGTTCGAACTTCCGAAAGTTTCGAGTTATGAAAAGATTGTGGGTAAAATATCTCAGAATTTTGCATTATTAAACCAGATTCCTGTTCGGTAATCCAAAAACTCATCTGGTACCGAATATCATAAAAATTTTGTTGAAATAATGAAAACTTGAATGTTCTGTAATTTCGGTTACCTAGAAACTGTTCGAATTAAGTCGTCTCGAAGTTTCGAGCTTCTTGCACATCTCTGTAGCGACGCTGTTTCTTATTTGTTATTAATATTATTGTTATTATATTTTATCGTACTTACTTGTAAGGTCAAGACAAGCTATGCAGGTAAATAGCAGCATGGCGAGCTTCATTTTTTCTCGGACGAAGACAACGATTAAGAACTAAGAGCGAATTTTGGAAAAATTCATTTATTGGCTTATTGAATCAGGTGGAATTGTATAAAACAGTACACATTCACTGTCGGAGAACAGAGAATTATATATCCTTGAAAATTATTAAATTGTGGATGGAACAAGATCTCAGATAAGAAAAATTCTTATATCTACTTGATTTATTATTGATAGAGTCATCATAATAATTACATTTTACCATTTGTTTACCACCTCCAATAGCGTGGTAAAAGAAATATTCTTTGTATGGAAATTTTTGCTAATATAATTTAGAAAGTTGTAATTTTTGGGCGACTTAATAAAAATAATTATCGCCGGTAGAGGTCATACAAGGTATGATTTCGTGGTAACGCAGAGAGCATTTATGCATTATAACCACCCTAAACATTTGTCATCAGGAATTCTGGAATTTCTCCATAGCATCTGCAAAACATATGTTATAGAGATTAGTTTAAACTTGTTCAAGCATGTTCTTTTTCAACGCGAATAATTTCTACCATTTTTTATAAAAAATTAAATTTTTCTACAAAAGAATAGAGGAATGTACAACCCCAAAACCAGGTTTTGTGTCGTATTTTCAAGTGCTGATTTATGATGAATCGGAATGATATGATCCGAAAGAACCAATTTGTGAATAAAATAAAAACGGAGGAACTGAAAATAGCAACTAAAACTTTCTTAATGCTTGTATCGAAGGAATCATTAGTCACTGAGATTAGAAGTGTCAGAAAAAAACAAATAACTGTAAAAGATTATTTTTCCACAAAATAAAAGGACAGGACACGAATGAGTTTTCGAGGTCATGAAATGTGTTTTTTCTCCTGCCAGGTGCAAGAAAATGATAGATTTATATTTTATTACTAAAATATGCATGAGAAACATCTGCAAAAATGTTTTTCACACTGTTCGAAATTTCTGAAGGAATTTTCAAGGAGATTATGATAATAACATAACTTAAATTGTTAACCATAATTTTTGCACTGCTAAATTAAAGCAAATTTGGCTATGCAATGATTCGACTGAAATAAGCTTAAGAAGAAATGACCCATATAGGCCGATCCAAAATCATGTTTCATACTACTTTGAATTTTATTCAATTTCAAACGTTTTCAATTTTATTAAATTCTGATCATCTATTGCATCAGAAATAGGTAGAAAGTTTACATCTGATGCACTGTATTTGCATAAGGTCACAAGTTATTTTAAATTTTTTTTAAAAGCAGACTCCAAAACGTTACAAAATTTGGAGAGTACGTTTCGATTGGCAATATCTCCCAATTTTCATTATGATCTGCTCATTTGAAGTTTTTGTGCATTAAAACCTAAGGAAATTGCCCCGATTTGCTTCAAGAATATGAATATTTCTCTAAGTATAACAATATCTACAAAACTTGATGTTTCTGCATTGTTCTACGTTTTTTTTCATTGTCTCAAAAACTTGACGTGTTGGCAAAAAATGGAGGTCAGATTCGCATTAAGCACGACAAAGTACTTCGGAAGCATTTTATTTCAGGAATACAGAGCTCATATTTTGCCAGTTTAACAAAATAAGAAATTTTGAAATAACAACAAATTTTTTCTATTTGAGTATAATTGATGGTTGCTGTACATTTAGGAAAAAGCAACATGGAGAAGTCTAAATCCTAAAAGTCAAATTACCTGGAATAGGTTAAAATAAAATTGAGTAAGGTTCATTTTCAGGTCATAAATTTTTTATTCGTAAATGTATCATACGACACAGTTTTCAATTTTTATTTTAGCTTTAATTTTGAAATTTCTATGAACAAATGTGAGGATAGTACAAAGACAGGCTCCGTATTGGAGCGTCAATACAGTATCAATATATTAGACCAATAAAACTTACATTTAATATCAAGAAAAATAACGTAGGTAAATAGGAGAATGACGCTGTGCATTGAACAAACGCGACGTGGCGCTGTACACCGTCTAAACGTGACGTGAAGTGGTATAGAATGAAGCCGTTGCGTCGATTTAGTTCTAAGTATCCAGTTTTTTATTCAAGCCAGCTAGAACGATGACCATAGTCATAATCTAGCACTCCTACATAAGTGCTATTATCATCTGGCATTCGTACAAAAACGCGCGGTCTACCAGATCTCGGTAGTGCCCGATGATTATAGGGATGAAGAAATGCTGATAAAAAATTGTTATTTCCTATTGAAATGATACAGCGGTCGTGTTCATGAAGATCATCATTAAGATTAATATTATGATTCAGAGGTATCATACTTGAAACTAAATCCCTGCCATTAGGCATGTTTACATAAACACGATCTAATGAAGGATATCCTTTATAAGGATTTGTAACCCAGAAAGGAGCTCTGCGTCTACGGAGAAGTTGAAGATACCCATAAAATACTCTATCATCTGGCATGTGAACATGAACACGGCTATATTCAGGAACATCGAAAGTTGGGGCTGGTAGGGCTCGTAGAGCTGGTGGACTTCTTCTTGGTGATCCTCTTTGCATTGCACCTATTTTTGTAAGAAAAAAGGGAGATTTATGCAGTTATTTAACACACTGTAAAAATAGATACTAAGAAGTAAATAAGGAAGGGGAGTATGGAAAATTCTATGGTAATTTCCCTGAAGGCAAGCATACAAGATCAAAAGTTTCCTTAAAATTGAAAGAAATATGTTTGGCAACTTCTGAATTAAATGAACCTACACTTATAAAACTTTTAAAAATAAAATTGTATTTCCTTCTTTGTCTCGTAAACAATGACAGGTAAGAAAAAATGTGAGAATAAAAGTTTGCACCCAAAAATTACATTTTTAGGACAAAAGATTCTCCCGGCCTTAGAAATGGTTAGGCACGCGGAAAGCTTTTCTGATAAAAGCAGAAATGGTAAAAAAATATGGGTAAAAATGTGAAATTTGGAGTTTTCCATAAAATCCTTTTTATTTTTTTTTTCGAATTTTGGAAATACAGTCAAATATATTTTATTATTCTTTTTTCATCCTTTCAAATATTTTTTCGAAGTTTTCACTGATATACGGTAGGCATCCCATCAGCTTTATAAATGCTAAACTATTTTTGAGGCCGGGAGAATTTTGTTTCCTAAACATGTAATTTTTCAATTTTTCTCGTAAGCATTGCAAGATATCGCTAAAGAGCAAGATACATTTTTCATGCAACTTTTTAGGCGTGCAAACTTTTGTTTCAAACTTTTTTCGTTTCTCTCATTGTTTACGAAAGACAGTAGAAAATTCCATTTTATGAGAAAGAAATGCTCTTGGCTACAAAAGTTATTTAGCCCGCACCAAACTTAAAATATATATTCCTCATGAAAGTACACATTAACCAAAAATTTTCGAAAAATATTTCTCTATTAGAACCTGGAATAAAATGATTCATATCTCAATTAGGTCAAAAGTTATAGAAGTTTAAAGAAAAAAATTCGGGGCTTCTGAAAAATAGAAATTGAATTTTGTGCAAATCGGAAAAATAAGTATTGCCTACTTCCCTCCAAAACTCGGGGACAGAATACTTCTTTTCCACTCACAATCTTTTATTCTCATTCGGTCTTCCCATATCTCAGGAGGAAGTTTTTGTTTTTTTGAAAAATAAAAAATGTAATGAATAATTAATACCCAAAGCCGATTTAGCAAATACGTGGAATTTTAATCTCTAACTCTCTGTAAATTTTCTCGGAAGCATCTGCGTTTTTTAGCAGCATTTATTTACCCGTATTCAGAAACTTTATATCCCAGAGGCATGTTTTAACTTTTTTTGAATACTGTAAATTACAATTGCCATCACTATCCACGACTGAGAATGCTCTTTTAAAAAATTCCCATTTTGACGGTTCTGTAATGCTACCTTTCAGTTGTGTTCACTTTTCAAAAAAAGGATAATTATTAAGGTAATTACTTTACCCCTGTGCCTGTTCTTGCAGCTTAAATAACCGCATGAAAAATGTCACTGGTAATAAAGACGGATACGGATACCGAAAACGAGTAAAAATTCTTCTACGTTCCTGTTCCTAATGGTGACATTAAAATATAACTTTTCCCATCTTTACTGTCTCCAAAGAGAACAAGAACGAGGAGAACAAATGTCCATAGACACTACAATGTGCATCAAGGTCACAAAGCATTTTTTGAGAATAAGGAGAGTGAAAGAAGAGGGGTTGTTTTCATGAAGAAAAATATTTGGATGAAATCAGTTCCTGCAGAAGTTTCGATGTCATCATCATCTCCGACATCATTCTTAAATACACCAACCGCGTCTCGTCATTGCCGTCAACTAGTTTGCTTTCATTTTCATCGGCCTTATCACGATCATCAGAAATGTCATCTTGCGGCTCATATGAGGTATCACCAAATGACAGCTCATTAATTCCTGACGATGAGCCAAATTTATATCATGTTGACAGGCAGCGGAAAAGTTTTGCAGTATCATATGCCGTTAGTTTTAAAATAGCTTGAAATAGGGGATGCTTTACTCAGGGAATTCTCATTAAAACTTGTGCAATGTTAATGGCGTTTCATTTAAATTTGGAAGAAGCTGCTAAAAAATTTAAAACTGTTTGCCTCTCGAGAAGCACCATTCAGCGACGAGTATAGTTGATGAGTTTGGAGGTTTCCAAAAATGTTCAGCAGTTGTCACTGATGGAGCAAATGGTATGAAAGATCACATTTCTGGTCTGTGGGGCTTGTTAAAAAATCGGGAAGGTTTGTCTTGCATGCTGGTTCACTGCCTTATTTACGAAGAATCCTTGGGTGGAAAGGCATTGCGTTCAAGAGATACAATGATGACAGTCATGCAAATTGTAAATTTGATTACGGGTGGTGATCACTCTCTAAACCACAGATTATTTAAAGAATTTGTAAAGGAGTTTAATGAGTATGATCCCGAGACTCAGACTCCTTTCAGTGACCTGAAGCTACATTGCAAAGTTAGGTGGTTAAGTGCTGGAAAGTGTTTAGCACGATTTTTCGCATTGAGAAAATTGATTCCCGAATTTCCTAAAGAGCATGTCTACTTCGAAAAATCGACAGTCTTTCAAGAGAAGTCTGAAGATCCTTACTTTTTTAGCGAATTCGCATTCCTGACGGACATGACGGAGCATTTTAATTTTTTTAGTAGCGATATGCAAATAAAGAAACAGAGTCTTTCTCATCTAATGGAACACATCGATAAACTTCGTAGTATGATGCGAGACTTTAGATTGCAGCTTGAAAGGAATGAGCTGAAACATTTTAAAAGTTGCAACGAACTGAAGATAGAGTTCCCAGACTTAACTTTTCATCAGTTCATGCCAGATTTGCTTAATTTAGAAAAAGAATTCCAGGACAGGTTCAAAGACATTGATGCCATTAAACCTGATTTAGACTTCTTCAACAATTCTCTAGGAGTAAATGTAATTGATGAAACAGACGAATTAAGATCAGAATTACGTTCACTCCGAGAGGATTCACGATTCAAGCATTCGAAAAAGTACACGGAGCAGTTCTTCGTTTCCTTGCCGGAGGAAGATTGTCCACAGTTGAGATTATTTGCTTTGCGCCTTTTTTCTATGTTTGGGTCCAGCTATCAATGTGAATTTTCTTTTTCTGTAATGAATTACGTCAAGTCCAAAGAAAGTGCTTCATTAACGGAGACAAATCTTTCAGCTTTAATGAGAATTGGCCTGACAGAAATGACTTCCGATATCGATGCACTTGTGGAAAATAGGTTACAAAGTCATTTTCCGCGACGAAACCGAACAACCAGTGCATCTGATATTTCATTGTAATTTCATATTACGATTCCGCGCAAATTGGCACACCTTCAGAAATTAAAGGTCTTATTTTGAAGGTCCTTCAAATAAGCCACAAGAGGATTTAATATACAGAAGTACGGTACAAGTGTGTTGAAATTACAAGAATTTTAAACATTGTTAACTTTTCCTTCTGTAAGAGTCATTTACATGTAAATTTATCTAAACAGTCCTAATTTGTATGGTGTATATTTTACAAGCTCTGTGTTTTCTGAGATAATATTATCGGAAAATCAAAGAGAATTCTCTTAGTTTGAGGTAATGGATGTGGAATTTGATAATATAAGATTATAAGTGACACTAACCTACAAGGCGGTGGATTGCAATAACAAATTCAATTTTCTGTTCAGAAAAAAGAGAAACCTCACGTTATACGGGTAAATGAAGGTTAATGTAAAAAAATGCAGCTACTTTCGAGAATATTCGCCGATCATTAAGGTTGAAATTCGGTGGGCTTTTAAAATCGCCCTTAATTTGTGATTATTTATAGAATTTCCAAGTTTGAACTAAAAAAAAAACTTGCTCCCGAGATGTGAGGATACTGAATGAGAATACAAAATTGTGCATCGGAAAGAAGTATTATGTTAATCAAAATTGAAAATCGCGTTACCAAAGTATAGCAGGCATTTTTTCCATCAAATGTTAATAATTTCCTGAAATTTCAATGCTAATAAGTTGGAAAAGATTATGAGCCTGTTTCAAATTAGTGATGCCGTTCGATACGAGACTGTCTCGATATCGTATCGAAAAATCTCGGTTTTTTCTCGTATCGGTATCGGTTTCTGAGACTCCAGTCTCGGTTTTGTCTCGTATA
This sequence comes from Andricus curvator, assembly GCA_932195095.1. NCBI lineage: Eukaryota > Metazoa > Arthropoda > Insecta > Hymenoptera > Cynipidae > Andricus > Andricus curvator. Next base: position 160,446 of record CAKNYM010052759.1, on the reverse strand, counting down.
CTTTTGGTATCAGAGAACTGATATATCGCTCGGATCGTCTCGAAGTTTTGAGACTAGACAGCCAGATGGTGGTTTCCTACGGAACAACAGTAGAAGGGGAACGGCGACAAGTTTCAAACTACCTGAGTACCAATGAACCTTTTTTTGTGATTTAAAGTTCTGAACCTTCAAATGAACGAAATATATTTACCCAATTCTATTATATCTAGAAATATTCTTCAACTGCAGATAAAAATATGCATTATAAGTTTCTTTTATAATTGAATTATTTTCAGTGTAATGAACCATTATATTTTTGCACTGTTTCTAGATTATAAAGCAATTAATAAGAAATGTTCATTTAAGGCCATGTGACGAGTGGGCCACGTGACCGGATTCCTACCCTACCCACACTTTTTTTCAAAATCAATTTACATTGACACGAAACGCGATATCGAGTTGAAAATTTGGGATAATAAATAAGAAGAGCTGAGAAAGGCGGCACTGGTTCTAAATTTTAATAATCATGAAAAAAGTCAAAAAAAATTATTTACAAAAAAACGTTTTTCATAATTATAAAAATTGAGGACCAGAGCCGCCTTTCTTGGCGCTTCTTATTTATTATTCCAAATTTTCAAATCGATATCGCGTTTCGTTTGAACGTAAGTTGATTTTGAAAAAAAGTAAATGTATAAAGATGGTAGTGATTGATGGCCTTTGGTCTTTGTAATTCATATTATATATTTAAGAATTGAAGTACAGTCAATGCATTCACTGTGGAACCACAGCCTCATCAGGACTATAACAAACAATGGATAATGTCATGAATATGTATACATATATGGTCTATTATCGACGAATACATTTTTCATTTACTAATTTTATTTTTAAACTTACCACAATGTGTACTTTTCATCAAAATTAAACATTAAAAATGAGTGGTAGTTCTCATATATTTAAGAAGTCAGAAAAATTAAAACATTCTTTTTCTTTAGGTATTCATAACCTCACTAAATGTGGAATAGGTATTTGGAGTTATTTTTAAAAAGTGCATTTAATGGTTTTTTAAGTTTGTCATTTTTACTATTGTTTTTGATTTTACTGTTATAAATTGGTGTAAAAAATGGTGTGACTATTGTTGAAACTAATGATAAGTATTATTAGCGTAGAGCTACATTATTGTGCTGCTCCAAAACCTTCAGAGTATGAACTAACGTTAGAAATAAGTGAATGCGCATGCGTCAGATCTGTTGGTAAGAGAAGGAACTTAACCGCAAGTCTCGATTAAATCATGATAAAATACACTTAAGTTCTCTGTGTCTGTTCGAAAGTTTACTGAGTTCATATTTTCAACAATGTAAAACATTTCCATAATATTTCTACTATGATAATTGTTTTCCATTCCAAAATTTTAACTTTTTTCTCATTAAATTTAAATGTATGTGCATATTTAGTGGCGTGTTTACAAAGTGCTGTCTTTTTTCGATGATGATTTTGATCTGATCGGTATTCAGATATTCTAGTCTTTAAATGTCTCTTTGTCTGGCCTATATATACTCGTCCGCAGTTTATGCAGGTTATTTTGTATAAAACATTTGTGTTTAAACATTGCTATAGGATCTTTTGGTATATGTAGTAAAGTTTGTTGTAATTTGTTTTTTATGGAAAAAATCGTATGGATGTTTAATTTTTTACAAATTTGTAAAATTGGGTGGTATAGTTCTTTGACAAATGGTATACTACCAATATTCTTTTTAAATCAATTTCTTTCCTTTTATTTAGTTGTGAAATGTTAGTGTCGTACGTTTTTAATCTTTGATCTATGGTTTTTTTAATAAAGTGGTACGGGTAGTTATTATTTAATAAATTTTGGGTAACTATGACAATATTTTTAGGGTGGAACTCAGGTTCTGAAAGTTTTATAGCTCTGTCTAACATTGAGAAAATTATTCCTTTCTTATGGTTTAAATGGTGATTAGAAAAATAATTTAATGTTTGGCCAGTTGCAGATGGTTTTTGATACCAATATGTTTCTATGAACCCTTTTTGAAAAATTAGGGTTATATCTAAAAAGTTGATATGTTTGTTTGTTGGGTTTTCAAGAGTAAATTTCAAAGATCCACCTATTTTGTTAAATTCATTTAGAATAGGAAGTACTTGGTCTTTTTTGACACACAATATCGAATCATCGACATACCGATAATAGAAAAGAAGCTTTAAATTTTTGTTCTTCACGATTTTTTCTTCTATATTTTGCATGACTAATTCTGCTGCCACTGACGATATGGGTGAACCCATCGGGGTTCCGTTTTTTTGTCTGTATATTTTAAAATCAAATTGTAAATATGCATTTTCCATGCAAAGACTAATTGCTTCAATAAATTGTGTATAGTTTAAATTAGTATATTGTTTTATTAGATTCCAGTTTTGATATATTTGTTCATATACGATGTTTCTATCGATGTTTGTGAACATTGACACTGCATCTAACGTATATATAGGCCAGACAAAGAGACCTTTAAAGACTAGAATATCTGAACATCGATCAGATCAAAATCATAATCGAAAAAAGACAGCACTTTGTAAACACGCCACTAAATATGCACATGCATTTAATTTTAATGAGAAAAAAGTTAAAATTTTAGGAATGGAAAACAATTATCATAGTAGAAATATTATGGAAATGTTTTACATTGTAAAAAATATGAAGTCAGTAAACTTTCGAACAGACACAGAGAACTTAAGTGTATTTTATCATGATTTAATCGAAACTTGCGGTTAAATTCCTTCTCTTACCAACAGATCTGACGCATGCGCATTCACTTATTTCTAACGTTAGTTTATACTCTGAAGGTTTTGGAGCAGCACAAAAATGTAGCTCTACGCTAATTTTGTATACTTATCATTAGTTTCAACAATAGTCACACAATTTTTTACACCAATTTATAACAGTAAAATCAAAAACAATAGTGAAAATGACAAACTCAAAAAACCATTAAATGCACTTTTTAAAAATAACTCCAAATACCTATTCCACATTTAGTGAATTTATGAATACCTAAAGAAAAAGGATTTTTTTAATTTTTCTGACTTCTTGAATATATGAGAACTACCACTCATTTTTAATGTTTAATTTGGATGAAAAGTACACATTGTGGCAAGTTTAAAAATAAAATTAGTAAATGAGAAATGTATTCGTCGATAAGAGACCATATATGTATACATATTCATGACATTATCCATTGTTTGTTATAGTCCTGATGAGGCTGTGGTTCCACAGTGAAATGCCTTGACTGTACTTCAATTCTTAAATATATAATATGAATTACAAAGACCAAAGGCCATCAATCACTACCATCTTTATACATTTATTCTTATAAATCGGTCTAATTCGAAAAACAAATTTGAAAAAAAAGTGTCGGTAAGGTAGGAATCCGGTCACGTGACCCACTCGTCACATGGCCTTAAACGTTAAAAACTTCAAGCACATTACCTTTTAAATTTTTAAGCTTTGAAACTTCTAAAATTCCTACATGTCTTTTAAACAAAATCGAATTTGATAGATTTAATGCTTTCACGATGATTCATTATAATAAATAAAAAATTTAAAGTTCCATATTTAAAAATTTTAAATACGGGACATATTCTATATATTTTCAGAAAAGTTTTCAAGTTTGAATATATTTTTAATTTCTTCAAAAATTCTAAAATTTCTCTCGAATTTTTCTAACGAATTGTGAAAAACTTTCAAAATTACAAACATTGCACTTCCACATTTCCACAAATCTTCCAGATTTTTTAATTCTTTTAAAATTTTTTTTTATATTCTTTAACAATTGATTAGTCTTGAACATATTTTTAAAACGTCAAAACATTCTAAATATCTTTTAAAATAACTTGAATTTTTCCTGAAATTTAACAAAAATCTGAAAAATCAAAAAGATTACCTCAAAATCTTCCAGATTTTTTTGGTGACAAGTTTGTGGACGTTTTCAATTATTTCAAAATCATTTTAAATATTCTCTTCAAATTAATTAAAAAAAAAAGAATCATTTTAAATTCTGCTAGGAACGTAAGAAAATGTTTCATTCTCTTGAAATCTTTCAAAACACGTGAAAAGCTTCTCAATGTTTTGTTCACTATCTTTAAAAATATGCTTTTCGTTTGAAATGCCTATAAGTCTGTTAAACTAAGTTGAATTTTTCTAAAAAATTTGGAGAAACTTTCAAAATTACAAAAATTGCCTTTAAATCTTCCAAATTTTTTCAACATTTTTATAAATCTTTTTCATCTTTTTGAATTTTCTTTATCTTTAATTAATTAATTATAATTAATTAGTCAAAGTGAAAAAATCATTTCAGGTTTCCCTAATTTTTTCGAAATATTCAAAAATCCACATTTGATTAAAATTTTTTTTTATTCTCTTCAAATTATAAATAATCATTAACTTTTTTAAAAACTTCGAAACATTCTAAATATCTTTCAAAATATTTCGAATTTCTCCTCAAATTAAAAGAAAAATCTGCAAAATCTAAAACATTACCTTAAATACTTTCAGATTCTTTTTGTGCCAAGTTTGCAAGACTTATGAAATGTTCAAAAAATTATTTTTTTTCCAAATTAATTTTAAAACATTATGATTATTTTAAATATTTCTAGGAAACTAAAGAAAATTTTCATTTTATTGAAACCTTTCAAAACGCTTGAAAAGCTTCTAAATGTTTTGTTCGCTATCTTCAAAAATCTACTTTTTATTTGAATTTGATTGAAATCTTTTTAAGTTTTAAATTATTCTTGAATCATTTTAAAACTTGGAAATAACTCTCGAATTTCCACCAATTATAAGATAAATAAATAAGCTAATTTACTAATATTTTTTATAGAAATTATTATTATTATTATCATTCATAATAATAATTTCTTCCCAAACAATCAATGAATCAGAAATCAAACGGTACTTCGGCAAAATAAAAATTATATAAAATACGATTAGTAGTATTATTAGGTCACATGATTGTAGATTTATGTAAAATAGAAGTTGAGGGATATATTTGCGCCTCTTGATCAACAAATAAAAAGTAAGAGGATTTATTTGAATAAAAACTTTCGTTTAAAGTTAAGAAACTTTTATCTGTCCATGTAAAAGATTTAGTTTAAAAATTGAATTGAAATAAGTTTGAGTTTGTTTAAATCAAACAGATCTCACTGACTGCTTTCGAATTTCTTCGACAGTGCAAACTGTAGAGTTTAGATTTTTGGAATTTATAATTCTTTTTTTTCAAGGCCTAGTCGCAAAGGAATAAGCTCCTCGCAACTTCTTTTTCCGGTACCTGCGGCCGGCCACACGACCAGCCCTACTTTCTCTTCTATTGTCAACGAGGAAAATCCCATCTGGACATTTTGTCTCGGAATTCCGATACGATACCGATACGAGACGCAACTTTTCGATATTTTCCCGATACGATGGTAGGGTATCGATTTCCAGAACTCGAATTTGCCAGAATGAAATTTTGTGAGAAGAACGCTAATTTCAGAGCGTGTAACTGCGGGCAGACAATTTATGAATACAAGAGCGGTGTTTCTTTGTTTTAAATATTTATTTAAATACTGGATAAAATTTATTAATGGAAAGTTATTGTTAAAATGATTTTGAAATTGTGGTTTGTCGGAAGTTATGCCTCTAGGTGTTAAAAATACATCTTCCTCGAGTAAGTTTGTTTAGGAACTGAAATGCAAGATACCCGGATGACGTTATGAAGGACTTTTCGTACGAGTAATTCATTCTGGTAGTCCGGGTATTAAAAATACATCTTCCCCGAGGAAGTTTGGTTAGGAATTGAAATCTAAGATACCCGGATGCTTTTATAAGAGTCTGTTTGTACAAAAAATTAATCCTGGGTGTCCAGGTATTAAAAATACATCTTCCTAAAGGAAGTTTGGTTAAGACGAAGAATTTAACATACCCGGATGATTTTAATAAAAATGTCTCGTCGTACTGAAAATGAATCCTGGTTGTCCAGGTATTGAAAATACATCTTCCTTGAGGACATTTGGTTAAGAATTTAAATGTAAGATACCGAGATTCTTTTAAAAGAGTCTCGTCGTACTAAACATTAATCCTGATTGTCCTGGTATTAAAAATACATCTTGTTCGACGAAGTTTGGTTAAGAATTGAAATCTGAGATACCCAGATGCTTTTAAAAGAGTCTCATCGCAACTAAAAATTAATCCTGGTTGTCCGGGTATTAAAAGTACATCTTCCCCT
>CAKNYM010052759.1:142234-154191 GCA_932195095.1 Andricus curvator | reverse complement strand
AAAATTAATCCTGGTTGTCCAGGTATTAAAAATACATCTTCCTTGACAAAGTTTGGTTAAGAATCGAAATCTGAGATACCCAGATGCTTTTAAAAAAGTCTCATCGCACTAAAAATTAATCCTGGTTGTCCGGGTATTAAAAGTACATCTTCCCATAGAAAGTTTGATTAAGAATTGAAATTTGAGATACCCGGATGCATTTATAAGGGTCCCGTCGTACTAAAAATTAGTCCTGGTTGTCCAAGTATTAAAAATACATCTTCCCCGAGGAAGTTTGGTTAAGAATAGGAACTCAACATACCTGGATGATTTAGTCGTACTGAAAATTAATCCTGGTTGTCCAGGTATTAAAAATACATCTCCCCGACGAAGTTTGGTTATGAATTAAAATCTGAGATACCCGGATGGTTTCATAAGGGCCTCGTCGTACTAAACATTAATCCTGTTTGTCCAGGTATTAAAAATACATCTGCCTCGACGAAGTTTGGTTAAGAATTGAAATCTAAGATACCCAGATGCTTTTAAAAGAGTCTCGTCGCACTAAAAATTAATCCTGGTTGTCCGGCCCTACTAAAAAAAAGTCCGGAATCGTCAGAAAAAAGTCAGGACTTCTGACCATTTTTGACCACTTTTGTTACGTTTCTCGACAGAAATCGTCAGAAAAAGTCAGAATTCATGAGAAATGTTCAGAAATCGTCAGAGATGGGGTTCACTTATATTTGATTATTAATATTTATATATTAAATGACTCTGAAGGTGATTCTGAAAACTTTGTCCGTCTTGACGTATCTCTTTCTCTTTAAAAGATACATTATATTTATCCTAATTTTAAATTTTTTAAGAAAATTTTTAGGTATCTGAAATTGTCGGAACCCGTAGATTCTGAATTTCTAACTTTTGAATCTGTATACGCAACATTGAAAAAAAATGTATTTTTAATCCTTTTGGGTTGGCCTACCTGCGGTCCTAGCCGATGAGCTACCTGATAGGATGTGAATTAGCATTTCTTCAGAAATAGTCAGACTCGTCAGGAATGGTCAGGATGTTCAGGAATCGTCAGAACTTCTGACCATTTGTGACGATTCCTGACTTTTTTTTTAGCAGGGGGGTATTAAAAGTACATCTTTCCCTAGAAAGTTTGATTAAGAATTGAAATGTGAGATACCCGGATGCTTTTATAAGGGTCTCGTCGTGCTAAAAAAATAATCCTGGTAGTCCAAGTATTGAAAATACATCTTTATTGAAGAAGTTTGCTTAGGAACTGAAATATAATATACCCGGAAGCTTGTATAAGGGGCTCGTCGTGCTGAAAATTAATCCTGGCAGTCCAAGTATTGAAAGAACATCTTCACCGAAGAAGTTTAAAGCATCCGGCTATCTTAGATTTGAATTGTTAAGCAAACTTTCTCGGGGAAGATGTATTTTTAATACCTGGACAACCAGGATTAAGTTTCAGTACGTCGAGACTCTTAGAAAAGCAGCCGTGTATCGTAGATTTTAATTCCTAACCAAACTTCCTAGGGAAAGATGTGTTTTTAATACCCGGACTACCAGGATTAATTAAGATTCCGTCATAAAGTAATCCGTGTATCTTGCATTTCAGTTCCTAACCAAACTTCCTCTGGGAAGATTTACTTTTAATACCTGGACTACCAGGATGACCTAATGGTATGAGATCTTCAAACATCCAGTGAAGTGTATTAAATTTTTATTTGGACAGTAACTTCCTGGAGGAAGAGGTATTCTTGACACCTAGAAACACAATTTTCGACAAACTACAATTTCAAATTAATCATTTTAATCCAGTATTTAAATGAATATTCAAAACAAAGTTCTCTTTGGGGGCTCCATTTGGCATCCTCAGTAATAATGTACGCTTATCGACATCTGTTGCTGTATTATGTAAAGAAACCACCTCCCTTTACCGATCTTTGCTCTATTTCACAAAGAAACACCGCTCTTGCATTCATAAATTGTCTGCCCGCAGTTACACGCTCTGAAATTAGCGTTCTTCTGACAAAATTTCATTCTGGCAAATTCGAGTTCTGGAAATCGATACCCTACCCGATACGATACAAAACCGAGCGACACGAATCCGACACTCAAGGTAAATATCGTATCGGTATCGTCTCAGTATCGAAAAATATCGCTCGACGGCATCACTATTTCAAATTGTTACACAATTTTTACTAAAATTTTATGTACAAAATGTATCGTAATTATTGTATCAACAAATGATATTCCAAAAAACTTCTTTTATAAAGGGTGTTTGATTTGAAGTCTAAGATTTCAAGAAGTTTTCAGAATAAATCTATTTTCCATGAAACTGTTGGTTTTTAAAGATTTATTTCTAACTTTCTTTACACAACATATTATGAACTTCCCTTATCTGGAAGACTTATTCATTCTTTTACTGCTGATATATTTATTATTTCAATTCTAAATTACTTCATTCATTTTATTTCAGTTTAACATCAGTCGCCCTAAGACACCTTCCGAGATACTGCGTATCGGTACTGGATACCTCCCTTCCATTTCAGAGAGCAACCACCTCCTCAAGCCTCCCAAGTTCAGCGGAGGGAACTGGTGGTGAAACTTGAACATGTGGCGATTGAGTATTTTTCCCCTATCTGGGCCGAAATAATGATTTTAAATTCCCGGTCATATCCCGAGTTTCCCCGATTATTTGTTAATTTTTTCCGGTCGACTGGTTCGAGTCAAGATTGGTCGAGTTCGGTTCGAGCTTCCGGAAGTTTTCAGTTTTCAAAAGATTTTGGGTAAAAAATCATGAATTACTGCATTTTTATACCAGATTTATGTTCAGGGATCCAAAAATCTCCCTAGTACCAAACATTATGAAAATTTTGTTGACATAATGGAAACTTGCCAAGTGTGTTTCTCATTTCTTTTTTATATTATTAGTTTTATATTTCATCACACTTACTTGAGAATTCAAGAAAAACTCCGCAGGTAAAGAGCAAAATGAGGATCTTCATTCTTTCCTGGATGAAGACAACGATTGAGAAGTAAAAGCGGATATTGGAAGTATTTATTCAATGCCTTATTGAATCAGTTGGGATTGGGTAAAAGAGTGAACGTTCACTGTCAGATCATAGAGAATTATCTATTCTTCAAAAATTTTAAATTGCAAATTAAACAGAAGTTCTCGTACCTACTTGATTTATCATTCATAGAGACGTCAGAATTATTTAATTTGTCTATTTGTTTACCATCTATAGTAGGATGGTTGGGAATTTTTTTAGCCGTATCGAAGTTTTGCAGAGATAGCCAGCATTAATTTCATGTGAAAGTTGTATTTTTTGTAGTTTCCAATTAAAAAAAAAAAAATTTATTCATTTCGGAGATTGTTCTTTGTATGAAAAATATCGCTAATATAATTCACAAAATTGTAATTTTTTGGGTGTCTAAAGAAAAATTAATTATCGCTAGTAGAGCTCATAAAAGGTACGATTTCTTGGTAACGCATAGAACATTTGTGTCAACAGAAAATATATATTTATGCAATTTTTACAGAAGGCCTTTAATGATTTTTCCATCATGGAAATTTGATGAAATAGTAATAAACGTATTTGAACGAGCAAAGATTAATTAATAAATATTTATCAGCTTAACCGTATGGAAATTTATTTGCCATATGAATAACGCTATTAGTTTTTCCACATGTCGCATATTTGAAAAATTTTTTGGACATAAATGGTTTTAAAAGTTTAAAAATGGAATTTTTTTAACATATAGTTCTGCCGAGTTCGGGAATTTCGGGAGTCCTTGAGAAAAATTTTTACTGTTGAAACCATGTATTTATCTTAATTTGCTGCTTGTTTGGAAATGTGGAAAAATTAGCTAAGTCTTTCTTCACTAATAGAATCAAACTTTTTTGATACAGCCAAGAGAAAATAGAAATATTTTTTTAACCACAATATATACTACATAGTTAGCGAGAAAATAAGGTATCATTTTTTTGCGAAGGAAAACAATGAAATTAAAATAAACTTCATTATAGGAATATAAGTTTATACCTATTTAAGCACATGCTTATTCAAGTTAAATTATTTCGATAATGTTTTGTAAATAATTACATTATTCTACAAATAATTAGTAAAATGTACAACCTCAAAACCAGTTAGAAATTTGAATTGTATTTTCAAGTGTTTAGTTAGGATTTACCAGAATGATATGGTGCAAAAGAACAACTTCTTGTTTAAAATTAACATAGTGGGGTTAAAAATAGTGACACAGTTACAAAAAATGTTTTTATGCAAAGAATCGTTATTCGCGAACATTAAAACTATCAGAAAAAAAAAAATTAACAGTAAAAGATTATGTTTTTACAGAATAAGAGGATACGGGACAGAAATGAGTTTTTAGGTCAAAAAATGTATTTTTTTCGTCAGTTGCAAACGAATTAAAAATTCACATTTTATTAAACAAATATATATGCACATAAGAAAATTTAGGGTTCACGAATAATAAGAAATTTATAGACATGATTATTTCCAGTTTTATCCTTCAGGAAACGAGATTTACATAAATAAGAAAGATTTTTCAAGAATCTTGAACACGGATGACATTGATGAAATCATCATCTTTGATGAAATCCTAAATTTAGTGAAAATTACCAATATGAAGAATTACATCTATCTGAGAATATAAAATTCAGGAACCCAGAATCTAAGTGTAATTTTTCGTAGTTTTTTTACAATCTCTCTGATTCTCTATAAAACGGGTATGAATATTACATAGAATAGACAAAGTGTTTCTACGAGTACTCAGATTTTCAAAATTTTCAGAATTTTGAGATTTCTCGAAAACGGTGAAAGGTACCTGAAATTTGAAAAAATTTAAAAGGTTTTCTAAAGGAAGATGCTCCTCTAGGGTGGTCCAGAAATTCGACTTTTGGTGATTGACCCCCTCCAATTTCCTCGTTCGGACTTCAAATTGAACAAGCTCGGTTTTCGAAACAGTGATAAAAAAGAAGTAGTTTTAAACTAAAAAAGATCAAGCTTAAAACAAAAAATGGAATGGTTGAATTTGCAACTAAAAATTAACTCAAAAATAAAAAGTAAAATTTTTTTCAAAAAAAAACAGTTGAAATTTCAACCCAATAGTTGAACTTTCTACTAACTTGTTGAATTTTTAAGCCAAAAAGCTAAATTTTCTACAATACGTTTGAATTTCCAACAAAAAATTTAATTTTCAACCAAATATTCAAATTTTTAGTCAAAAAATTAACGCTAACGAAAAAGGAGTTTTCAGCCAAGAGATGAATTTTTAACTAAAATTATGAATCTTCAACCGAAAAAAATGAATTTTTGAAAAACTAGCTCGAAGGCGAATTTTATACAAAATACTTGGATCCTCAAGTAAAATAGATTAATTTTCAAGCAATCGGTTGCATTTTTAACCCCAAATATTGGGAAAGAAAAAAGTGACGTTTAGAGAGCTAGGTTAGGAAACCGAACCGGAATGTCGGGAAGGTAGCGACATCTGGAGGAAAAAAGTGGGAAGTAGCAAGCTGGTGTTTAGATGTGACTTGAGTGGTAAGGAGGGAGAAGCTGGTGTGAGAATCGGCTGGGGTCAGTTGGGGAAGACCGGTTGTTCTGACAACAGGCAGTGAGAGAAAGTAAGGATGAGTGACATAATGAGCAACGAAGGTAGAGAAGGCGTCGGAGAGAGCTGGAAAGAGGACATGCGGAAAGAATCAAGACAATCCAGGCAGAAGATGAGAGAAGAGTGGGAAAAGGAAATTGCGGAGGCGAGAAAGAGGACTGGATAGGGCAGATCTGGAAGTGATTTTGTAGAAGATGAAGGAAGAGATCCAAAAGCTGAGCTTGTGTCGTAGTATGGAGAGAGAGAAGGGTCGGCCATGGGAGACGGAGATGGAAGCAAAAAAGTTCTGTGAGGTGGGTTGTCAAACGGATGAGGAACAGGGGACCGGGAGAAACCAGCCAAGAAGGCTGAATGAAGCGGAAAAAAACTGAGAGAGAGGAGAAAATGTGGAGAGGGGGGAATCTTAGAGTGCTAGGAATAAAGGCAGATGAAAATGAAGTGACAAATGTGGCGGGATCACTAGCAGCGTGGATACAGAAGATCCCAAGAGTCGAGAAATCATGGAGGATTGTAGGAGGAAGAGTTCTAACGCAGAAGACGGCGGAAAATAAGTTGGAAATCTTAAGAAGCAGCAGCAAATTGAGGGATCAGGTCTGTGGTTAGAAGAGGATGCAGCAGAGAGAGAGGAGGAGATCCAATATTGGCTGCGGAAGGAGAAGCAGGGACTCGAAGCAACAGGCATGAAGGTGTCAACAAGGAAACTAGAGGCGTAGGTGGGAGAAACGTGCTGGCGATAGAGTGAGGACATGGGAGGCATAGAGGTGGCAGGAATAGAGGGGAGAAACGGAGAAAAAGAGCCTGGAGAGTAAGATCCAAGAAGATTAATGTGTGTGACGGGGAGCAGAGTGAGGGTGTAAAACGGGATGAAGGAGAATGGTTGCTATGAGAAGCGTGTGAATCAGTGGAGAAATAGAAAGAGAAACAGAAGCTAGAGACGGTAAGGTGTGTGAAGAATAAGCGGGATAGAGTATAAAGAAGTAAGATAGGAAATGAGTTTGGAGAGGATGCACAATATTGTTATCGGGTTGCCAACTGTGAATTATAGATCATCAGTGGAGGGGAGATGGAAGTGAGGAGAAGGGGGTAATTTTGTAAGTGACGGGTATTGTGAGGGATAAAGAGTGTAGGGAGAGGAGAATAGTGTTGCATGGTAAGAAGCGGAGAGGGCTTCCGTTTTCGCTTGCATAGTTTAAGGTAATATGTATGTATTGGTTTATGAAGACTCCAAAACCCATAAAAGCGACAAGTATAATACAAACACTAACTAAGAGGATTAATTTTATACCAAAAAAGACAAATTTTTAACAAGCTGCATGCATTTTTAACCAAATAGTTGAATTTTTAACTAAAAAAAATAATATGTTTCAACCAAAAGTGGAATAGTTAAATTTTCAGGTCAAAAAATTAGTTTAAAAAAAAAAGAGAATAATTTTCAGTAAAATAGTTAAATTTTAAACCAAAGAAAAGAATTTTTCAGTAAAATGGAGAAATTTTATCTAAACAAAAATAATCTATAACAAAATAGTTCAAACAGTTTCTTTTTAACCAGAAAGTTTCATTGTTAACAAAAAAAAAGGAAATTTTTACAACAAGAGATGAATTTTCATACAAAAAAGACGAGTGTTCAAGAAAAGACAATTTTTTAGTCTAGAGGGAACAAAATTTTAATCAAATTGTGGAATTTCCAAACCCAATAGATAAATTTCCAACAAAACAGATGAATTTTTACCAATAAATTATGACTTTTCAAGAGAATTCTTGAATTTGTAACAACCCAATCAAATTTTTAACCAAAAAAGATGAACTCGTCATAAAAATTTAATTGTACACTTTTCAACCGAAAAGATTGAACTTTCAACCAAAGATAATGGGATTTTCTTATAAGGTTCTATTAATTCAGTTCACATTTAAGTGGAAAAAAAAGAAAAGGAAGAAATACTTTGAAGACTGCGATAAATAAATAGGAGTTTTGATAATTTTCAAACTAAAAAAAATTATTATCATACATATACCACAAATATTTTTTATTCATTCATTCTGTCCATATTTTCAAGTTAATAATTTTGCACTTTAGATTAAGATGTTTAAAATTGAAAAATTGAGATCCACAATTTAAAAACTACTCATTTTTAGCGATTGAATTTCAAGATCCTAATTTAAGAATGCTTACATTTTTTAGTAAAGTTGAGAATTATTTAATTTTCGACGCTTCAAGTTCGAATTTAATAATTTTGAAGGTTTCTAATTAATTAAGGACTTGATTAAGGTCTGAATAGGTTACGAAAACCTTTTTTGTAGGCGCGCGGAGCCCCCTTTGACTAATTTTTATTGTTTTGCATTTAAAATAACTTTTTATTTAAAATTTTTTTTAGAATAATTCAATTTCAAACGTTTATAATTGAATATTATTCAAATTGACACGTTTTATATTTTAAACTAATCAATTCCAAATGCTTCTTATTGTTAATGATACAATGTCGATTCATTTGAACCTTAAATTTTCCAGTTTTCAAAATTCGAATCTGAAAATATTTAATTTTTGACTTTTAAAAGTTGTCGCTTTTTTGAAGTTTTATTTTGAAATCATTGAATCTTGAAATTTTTTAATTCAGAAAGAAATTGTTCAATTTTTAGAGTTTCTGTTTTTAAATTTGTCAATTTCAAACATTTTATATTTCAAATTATTCTATTTTCAACGCTTTTATTTATAAATGATACAAGATCAATTTCTTGCCATGCGATCAAAAATATTGTGCTTTTTTTTAATTTCAACTAATCTAAAATAGTTTGAATTGGACTATTTTTAATTCAGCATCGTTTGATAAATTTTTTAAATAATTTCGAACGCTTTCAATTCGAAATTATTAATTATTAATTGTATTTTCACAAATCTCAACTTGTAATATTCAATAATAATTTGTTTAATAACTTTTTTTTATATTCATACCATACCACGCTGAAAAACCCAGTTCTTGTCGGATCACTGAAGTTAAGCAGCGTTGGGCGCGGTTAGTACTTGGATGGATGACCATTCGAGAATACTGCATGCTGTTGGCACATCGTAGGTGTGGTGAGCCCACACTTGTAGTTATTTACTGCAAGAAACTATCCACCTAGAAACACTACCCGAATCGGTTAGTGTCATTCCTACCCTGAAAGGGAAATGGCTTAATGGTATACTACATTAGGAAATAAAAGTCGAGAGACGTGAACGCATGCCAGGCGTGGGTGCATTCACTTACAATCACTTATTAATTTCATACATCTGTCAGAATTGATCCTCTTTCATAAACGCTACATTCAGAGTTCCAGCATTCTCAATTCAGCTACATTGTTGTAGGCCAGTAGCCTAAACTGAGAACCTCTGGAAATCGAAAAGTGTCTACGTAACTTTCCACTCAGGTTTTCTTTTGAAAACTTGACTGAAAAGGGCCTACGTGACAAATCTTTGATTTCAAGATGTTCAAACGACGAGCTTGCTCACCCTCCGTGAGTCATAACAATTAACCAAATTTCCTTTCTCTCAAGGCCGCCGGGGGAACGACCGAAAAATCCCCGTTAGTCACGCAAACAGCACGTGATCACGTGCTGACTGCCGTGTTACGCTTCCCTAGCCGGCACGTTCACGGTACAATGATGTCTCTCTCACTCTTTGCGCGCTTCCTTTTTCTTTCCTAACATTTTCTTTCTCTTTCTAGCGTCTTTCTTTCTATTTCAGACTCATTGGAAAAACAACCGGGGATCTCAACCGGCGGGTAAAAAACATTATTAAAATCAAACAAATAATTTCTTTAAAATAATTAAATAAACCTAATAACATAAGACCTTTGAGGGAAGGGCAAATAGTTTATTCATTTTAGAATTCATTGCAGCTTTCGAAGAAACCTTACAACATAAGAACGGCCTTTCCGGTTAGAATAGTAAATAATCAAAAAGAAACTTCATCAAATTGATATACGTGTATATACATTAGTATATATATACATATATCCATGCCTAAAATTTAACCATGTATTTTATATTCTCATTTAGCTAGTATTTATCCTTGGTATAATTAACTACGTCTTTCTCCTCTGTAGAATTTATTCACATATTAATTTTAAGTCTACATTATAATGGTTATTCGGGGTTTCGATTTCTTATAGATTTTGTTGGGTTAGATTTTAATAGTTAACATTATAAACAAATAAAAAAACCCGAAAAACCATTCTAATTGTCGCAGCTCCATCCCGTTTGCGGGAAATTGAAGCAACACCTTTACAGATCAACTTAATCAAATTTCATTAATTTTCAATAATATTTACTATTTTTAAATGTTAATTAAAAATAATGTAAATATAAGGCATATTTTATTTAGCATGGCGAAGACGCTCGGGGTCCGAGGTAGTACGAACGGTAGGCAATCCCCACCGCTCGGCTGCGATCCCATTGCCATCGTTCGGCCAATCAGCACGCTAGCCACCGCTCCCACTGCCGCCTCGAGCTCTCGCCCCGGGCTGCCTGCGTGCAGCGAGCGAAACAACGAGGCAGTCGATCTTCGATATTCAAATCAACAGGCAGCACCCGCTCTGTCTCCAAAGTGAATAAACACAGCATTCAGTGAATACAACGTATTAATTTCTCCCTAAGTGGGAATTCTCTCAACAATCATCTCCAACCAAGGATCCTTTCTCCCTATCGAGTTCCTTTCCTTGTTCTTCCAGTAATCTTTCTCTACTGCAATCTTTCGTCGTATACCTCAAGTTTTCTTCCAACAAATAGTGATTCCTGAACTCTCTCTCTCTCTACTCCCATCCTCGTAGTGAAATTGTGTCGGTGAACCTCGCTATCCGTTCTTTTGGTGTAGTGTGTTAATTGTGAAACGATATTGAATCCGGGAGCACGCGTTAAACAAAAAAATATTATTTTAAATTTTGGAATTCATAGTCCTTTGGGCATGCGGCCAACTTTCTACTGAAAGGCGGCCTTCTGTCTACGGGACTCAACCTTTTGCAAGGAGTACGAGGCCAATTTCTACTGAAAGCGGCCGTCTGCCTCTTGCAGGGGGTTAAATTTAACTTCTGTCTACGGACTCACCTTTTGCAAGTAGTACGAGGCCAATTTCTACTGAAGGCGGCCTTCTGCCTCTTGCAGGGGGTTAAAATTAAATTCAGTCGTTATCTTAAGTAACGTGAGGCCCAACTCTACTGAGGCAGGCCTTCCGTTGCGAGAGATAGGGGCTCTGCCTTGATTTAAATTCACATCTAACATTAATCACCTGTCAATTTTACGGTTCTTTGCACGCTCCTCGGATTCACTATCAATTCTTTTATCTCTTCGGTCGTTCCGGTCTCGAGTGTCCGGCCGCATCAGTTCATAGTGTGCCTGTCATAAACAAACCCTTTGATGACAGGTGAAGACAGGAGAGCACGCCCGAACCAGAGGAACAGGAAACTACGGTTCGAACGGGCTCAGCGACCGCCGCGTCAAGATCCAGAATATGATCCGGCCGTGCCTGAACTTTTTCCGGACGGGGTACCCCTCGTTTTGATTCTTCGAGGACGACCGGGCACACGAGACCCGCGACCGCGTCGAAGGCCGGCGCCACGTTCGGCTCCTCTCTCTTTGCCACTGCCAGATTTTCACACCGAACCAAGACACGCTTTTCCACCCGCTAATCTCGTGCGGAAATTTGTTTCAGTTGAGAACTCTTCATCCGGTGAATCTTCGCGGCACGTACCGCCTCGTCCTCTGGCGCTCAGCGTGCCGCCTACACAACGTTTGCCTTCTCCACGACAGATCTTACAGGCTTCCGAGCCTCCTCGAGTACCATCTCCCGAGTTTAAGTCACCGAAACCGGCCACCAGGATTTCAACAGCAGCACCTCCGACGAGTACACCTTCGCCTCAACCGGGCCCTTCCACGGCCTCATCAGGGCCGCCAGCTTTCATCGGGAACGCCAGCTTCTCCGCTGACGTCAGCCCGGTCAAGGCCAATATCGTGGTCGCCACCCCATCCTCGGGCGACGACATTCTACATCTCGCGGCAGTGGGCTCCCCGGAGACGTTCTCTCCGTCGCTTCTGGGATCCCCTCCGTCGAAACGTTTCTGTCCTTCTCCGGACGACAGATTCCCCCGAAGGAGTCTCCGTTTCTGATGTATAACAAATGATGCTCTAAACCCGATGTTTACTTTCAGCTTCTAAAAAAAAAAAAAAAAGATCATCGCCGGGTCGACCCTCACCAGCTTACTCCTTCCGATTTGGTGAGACCTCCTGTGGATCTCCTACCCTAGGCCTCCGGGTCACCTCCTCTCCTTACCTCTCCTCAGACTTCCTACCTCCCCCCCCCC
>CAKNYM010052759.1:64720-142134 GCA_932195095.1 Andricus curvator | reverse complement strand
TCTCTCTCTCTCTCTTCCTCTCCATGGACGGATTGACCGCCTGGAGAAAACTGATCAAGGAAGGCACCAAGCGGGTCCAGCTGCCGCCGCCCGTTTCTCAGCGAAATATTCCGCAGGGCATGACCGGTCTCGACGAGTGGCTCGCCGAACAACGCACCAGGAGGAACGCCGCCTCTCGAACGCCCCGGCCTGCTAGTTTCTAGGTTCATTCCTTTCTCCCTTCCTTGCTCACCTCCCCCCCCCCCCCCGCTTCTTCCTGTCCATCGCAATTTCCTCTCTCTTCTTTTCCGTTCTCACACAACGAGGACAAATTCTCCGGTCGTATCGACCAAGATAACCGTGAATCGCCGGTGACATACATCGTCACCCCCCCCCCCTTCCCCTCACGAACCCCCAGGGCTTACTTCCCCCCCCCCCCAAGGTTCACGCTTAAGGGGGCAGATATCAACATAATATCTTTGTTTTCACGATTTATATAATTTATTTATTAATAATAATACTTTAACTAAATTCTGCTGCAAATATATGCTTTAAACATTTTACCAATTTCGTTGGTACTTTTTTACAATATTTTCAGCTAGATCAAAGATAAACATAGCTGGTTCAGTTATATTTTTTCCATGTAATACTCTTTATTAATGTTAATATTATATTACATTTTGAAGTATCCATTCCATACCGCTCCACGTCGCGTTTAGGCGGAGTAAAGCGTTAGGTCGAGTTTGGGCGGTCTACAGCACCACGTTGCGTTTGGTGACGTGGCGCTGTATACAGCGCAAATGCGAATTGGAGCTATATTAAATGGGGGTGTCGATTTCACGTGCTTATAAAACTATGCAGTTAAATAGTAGGACTAATTCATAGACATTAATGTTTTTATTCGTGAAATCATATAATTTTCATATTAACATTTTTCTTTTAACTGATATAAGGATTTCCGTGTAGCCCATCACTAACTTAAATGAATGTTAGCTTTTATCGTATATTATATTTGAAAAATTCTTATTTTCACTATCTAGCTCATTCGTCAGACAAGCCAGCTAGGATGACGACCATAAAAAACATCGAGCTCTCCGGAATAAATATTGTTATTGCCATCTGGTATTTGTACAAAAATGCGCGGCCGACTAGAGACCGGTTGTCGTCGAAAGTAAGGGTAAAGTTCGGCTGATAAAATAGTAGTGCTATTTCCTAATGATACAAAACATCGACTTTCCTCAGGAATATCATCATTAATATTAATATTACGATGGAGAAGTTTGATACTTGCAGCGAAACCTTTGCGGTCACGCATTCTTATATAAACCTGATTTTCTGACAGAAATTCCTGATTTAATCTTGGATTTGCAAGCCAGAAAGGAAATTGACGGCTGCGGTACTTTTCGACATCTCCAGAAAAAACACGATCATCTGACATGTGTAGATAAAAAATTGTTCGTGGATCAAGAGTAGAAGGTATATCTGGCAACACTGGTAACCTTGCTCTTAAGAGATTTCTTGATCTTGGTGGAGTCCTGGATCTTGTTGAACTTGTTCTTCTTAACATTGCACCTTATTTTGTAAAAAAAAATTCAGATTTATGAAGACCTTTTACACGTTCCGTAAAAATAGTTCTTAATAGGCAGATAAGCAATGTGAGTTTGCAAAATTATACTTTAATTGCACGAAAAGCAAGCACACTGGATCCTTAATTTGTCTGAAAAAAATTAGCTTTGTCAACTTCTGAAGATGAAGCAGCGTATAATTTTGTACATCTCACAGCTAGAAGGTAGTAAATTATTTATTCACTATTTCGAAAAACTTCTAATCCCGTATGCTGATTTTGAGCCAAATTTTGTTACAGTTTTGAAAATTATGACATCAGAATTTATTTGACATCTATTTTTATCAGCCATAAAGAAGTTATCAATTGTTTAGTGATAACTGCAGCATTTCCGTCCTGTCTTAGGATGAAAAAGTTTGGCGGTATTCCTTTGATTAAATGCTTTTTAAAACCCATTTCGGTACGACCGTGTTTCTTATTTGTTAATAATATTATTATATCAAATCAAACTTACTTGTCAAAACAAGAAAAGCTATGCAGGTAAGGAGCTGAATGACGAGCTTCATTTTTTCTGGTTAGTGAACTGAAAGCTGATTTTGCAAGAATTTAATTAGCAAATTATGTAATCAGTTTAACATCTGCAATTGTGTACAAAAGTGTACATTCTCTGCCTTATGACAGAGATATAGCTATTCGTTATCGTAGTCTGGAAGAGGAAAGATTGTTGTTGTCAGATATCAGAATTTTTCATGTCTACTTAATTTATAATGTCCCGGTACATATCGACGCCTCAATTCCATACCGCTCCACGTCGCATTTAGGCGGTGCACCGCGCCACATTATCACGATGCGACCAAACGCGACGGAGAGCTGTATACCGAACAAATGCGACGTGACGCTGTACACTGCCTAAACGCAACGTGGAGTTGTATGGAATGGAGGCGGCGATATTATCAGTCATGGACAAATGTTCTTGATGCAATCAAGTGTTCTAACAAAATAAGCACGTGAACATTAAAAGTATAACCAATTTAAAAATCCATCGTTAAACAAATTTTGAAATCTTAAGTTTGAAAAGTTTTCGAAACAATAATCAACAATTTCGAATTGAAAGCATTTGAAATTTCAAAAAAGATATATGGAATGATTTTAAATTAAAAATATTCCAAATCAGACAATTACAGACTGTGTAATATTAGGAAGCAAGGGAAATATTTCTAATAGAATAAAAAGGAATTCAACATGTGTAATTTCTAAATAAATGCAGTCAAAATTGCTAAATTTGAGTTCAATGTAGCAATGTAGAGTTCAAAAGAGGAAAATTCGGAACATTTTTAGAACAATTTTAGATAATTAGATTTTTGTCTATTTTGATTCGAAACAACACAATTTTTAACTTTTTAATTTTAAATCGAATAATTTTAAACACTTTGTTTAGGATTATTATTCATTCTTGAAATTTTCCAACAAAACTTTTTTTCAATTTTAAATGGTTAAATTCTTGGAAACTTTGACTAAAAATCGTTCAATTTTAAGATACTTGATTGAAATAAAAATTAGAAAAAGAATATTCAACAAGCTTGCTATGATTCCAATTTTGGAAATTGCAGAATTTTCATTTTTAAATTGAAACCAAACAATGTAGAATGTTTAATTCTGAAATTATTACATTTAAAACTGACCATCAAGGCTGAAAAATGTGAAAATTTTAGAAAATTTAGTAGTGAAATTGTACAGACAGTTTTAATATTTAAATTTGAAACTACAACATTGTGCAATTTGAAATTGGAAACCTGCAAAAATTAAGAAATTTTAAACCATATATTTTCGAACTTAAGCTTTTGAAGCAAAAAGACTTTGATTTCAAGGGCTCAAAAATTAAACTGTTTAAGAAATGCTAATTTAAAACTATAATTTTATATTTAAATTATAGCAATTTTAAAGATAATCAATTTTATTGAGTATCATATCGAATGTATTATCATGTGACGTGGCGCGGTACACCCCCTAAACGCGACGTGGAGCGATATGGAATGGAGGCGTCGAATGATTCTGAACATTTTGAAAATTATACGCTTTCTAATTGGAAAGTTTTAAAATTAATCAATTTAAAACTTGAAACGTTAAAAATTGAACAATTCTAAACTTCTTTTAAAAACTGAAGCATTATTAAATGGCACCAACTACTATGCCGGAATTTTGCGTAACGTTAGCCCTAAACAAGGTGGAAATGGGCTTCTTAAATGAGGAATTTAAAACTGAGTAAAAAAAAAGTGAATAAATGAATTCAAAGGTTATTATTAATTATCAATATCGTAAAATAAATATTTTATCACAGTTCCCTGAATAACCTCGTGTTAAGGCCACTGTACGGATAAAGTCAAGTACGGTCTGGGAATAAAATAGCAATTTATTACTGCACGCGATGAATTGATAGCTAATATGAGCTTTAAGGCTAATAATGTTCTGGAATAAATCAAAATATTAACAGAACCTTCAAATAATTAGATAAATTATTTTTCTGATCATTGTTTTACCTTGAATATCAGATAATGATCATGTTTAAAGCTTAGAAGCGAAAAATTGAAAAAAATCCATTTGTTTTAAAATGCCAGGACGTGTTTATTTCTTCACAAATAGTACATAGTTTGTAGTTATAACACTTATTTATAATCTATCGCCGCAGGATTCAAAGTGTAACTTAACGCACCAGAATACTTAACCTAACCCATTTCCCTAACACTTTATTGAAGATAATTTTCATAAGTTCCCTTATGAACATGCCAATCTTACCCGATTCGTAACTTACTGGAAGCTTTTTTTAACAACTTTCGGCACGTTTATTATGTTCTAAATTGTTTGAAAAAAATTCTTGAAATTCTCAGAGTTTAGAACCATAAGAGTCCAATTTAATTTCCTGAATTTTCAACTTGACATCTTATTTCGTGTGCGAAAGTGAAAAGAAAAAAATTGGTCCAAGCAGGCGTCAGACGCCTACAAAAAAGGGTTTCGTAGTCTATTAAGACCCCTGTAAATCATCAGTAAATCTGATTTCATAAGTTGAGGCCAAACGGAGAAGCCACCTTGTCTAGTTTGTGTATACATAATCGAATGAGTAGAAAGACTTCCAGTAAAGGCCTTTTTTCGGAGAAAATTATATTTTTTATGTAATAATTGAAAAACACAAGTTTTACTAGAAGAACCCGATTTTTCAAATATTACCAATGTTCATAACTCATTTATCTAAAAAGGGAGTAGATAAAACAGTTGTCTACATCGGGTTTTCCTTTCATGACCTACCACGCTTGTTACCGGCCATGCCGAAGAAAGAGGATCTGCTCGGTTATGTTTTTCGGCAAACTTCACGACAAAATGAAAAACTACCATGAAATTGGGGCTGGAAGGATGGTAGTTTAACTGAGCAGATCCTCTTCCTCTGGCATAGGCGGTAATCAATTTATCGATGATTTCCAGGGGCATTTAGATATTAACTAAATCATGTAAATTCCTTCTCTCGCTCTATCACACCTTTCTCTCTCTCTCTCTCTTCTCATCAATCACATCAATGGTCAATAGAACAATGAATTCCTAGCACAGATCTTGAGGTCATTAATGTAAAATACATGAGTGTCTTTAAGCTTTTGATATCCGGTTTTGCCGCAAAAGTAGTCTTAGGAATTGCGGAGGACGAGAGACAGTAGCAACCGTGTGAGGCAAAACAGGAGAGGGCTCATATTGTCGCCCTGAAAGATGCCTCTCTAAAAGTTGATGTTAGCTGTCAGACGATGTTTTCCTGATGAGATAGTAAATCTAGTTTTCTGAAGATGTATTAATCTTTCTATGCAGCTCACTATGAGTGGATTAACATAGACAGTTGATGAGTCTGTTGTAGGTTGAATCGAAAGCTTTCCGGTGGTTAATGCAGTACATCTCTCGTTACACAGGTTCGATTGGCGGAACAATCATATCATTTAAAATAGCCGTAAATATTTGAGAGAGCCGGTTCAGACAGTTGACTAGCCTGTAGTTCTCAGGATCAGAAAAATTGCTCACCTCCGGAAGAAGCACTGTGCGTCTTTCCACCAACCACCCCAGAATAGGCTATTCCGACTTTAGATACAAGGTGAATATGCGGGCACCGCACAGCCCCTTGAAGCTATTTATTTTCCTTATCTTTTCATCCAGTGGATGCTGGACTTCGTAAACTTCTCTCCAAAATTTCATGACCTCCTCTGATTTTGCCGGATTGTCGATAGTACCTGGAGGATCTCGGAAGAGTCGAAATAGGTCAGAGAAATACTGTTCATTTTCTCTGACACACCTCTTTTTTTCTCTATAATTCTCCTAGCGTTAATCACATACTGAATATGGGATGCGCACCATCTTGCTCAGCATATCTCTGTGCTGAGTTGATGTATTTTGGTCTTACTATTACCCATTTGTTTTGTTTCATACAGTATTGCAAAATGGATATTTAAGGAATAGCTTCAGAATCATGTACATTTGAGTCATATTTTGAAAATTCGTAAAAGTGACAGATGACTTATCCGAACAGCAGATACGCTTTATGTCATTTGCAAGGTAGCAGTGTCCGCAATTGCTCATCTATTCTGCAGCTATATTCAGTGGTAGTGCTCGGTACAGGGACCCTCTATACGCAGCCCGAGGACGTGTACAGTAACCTGGTTAAAGGCTTCCCGTCTCGGCTCGTAAAGAAATCGGCAGTTCAAAACAATCGAACGCGCAGGGCTCCCGACAATGGGAGTGACCTGGACGACTTGATGGAGTGCTATGATACCAGTATGGCCCCTGAACGTAAAGGTTACATGGCGCGACTGCATACTCTGTGTTGCGAGAAACACCGGGAACTCTCGCATTTTTCGTAAAAAAGCCTGCGAAACCGTTCCGACGAACTTCGGGAAAGGGATTATATAAGCGGAGCGCCTACTCAACCGCAGCCAGAACAAGCTGGCAACAGAGAAAGAGAGGCGACACTGAGACCAAGCGCGAGCAGGCATTCAATGGATGAATACCGATGCTTCAGGACCCAGAGAAACATCAACATTCAGATTTCTCTCAAGCCCAAAGATCTGTCTGAACTGGATGACGTGCTTCGTGGAGATTTTTCCGAAGAATCCGACCTCTGGACTATAAATTGCAGCGTGTATAATGCAGCGAGAGCTTTGGCAGATGCAAACCGTAAAACAAAAGCAACGGTTGATCATAAGACCAAAAGACGAATGCATCAACTCAACACAAAGATAGGCTGGGCAAGGCAGTACGCGTCACGCATTCAGTGTGTGATTGGCTACATAACATCTGGCAGGAGTTTCACTGCCAAGGTTTGACAGTTCGCGCGCGAAATGCGGATCCGTCATCACACACTCAACAAGTCAAAGCTACTGACCATCAGGCAGCATATTGTTGACAGAATACGAGTACTATCTAACGCTAGGAGAAGTCTCGAGCGGAGACAGAGGTGGGTCAGAGAAAATCAACAGTTTTTGTCTGACCTATCTCAACTCTTCCAAGAGCCTCCAGTTACTGTGGTCCACCCGCCCACATCAGAGGAGGTCGCGGCATTTAGAAGAGAATGTTACGAAGTCCAACATCCACTGAAAGAAAACTCAAAGAACATGAATAGGTTCAAGGAGCTGTACAGTGCCCTCATAACACCTGAGATGGAATGCCCACCTATCACTACCGAGGAGGTGAAAAACTTATTAAGAAGCATGCAGAACTATTCCGCTCCGGGACCAGATGGTATAAAGACCTTCTGGTGGCAGAAATTTCCTTCAACCGACCAGCATCTGGCACGGATTTTCACCTCATATCTAAAGTCGGAAGAGCCTATTCCGGAGTGGTTGATGGAAGGGCGCACAGTGCTCCTGCCGAAGACGGGCAACTTAGCTGACCCTAAGAATTACAGACCAATAACTTGTCTGAACACACTGTATAAGATCTTCACAGCTATCCTAAATGATAGGATTGTTCGGACAATTGGACCTGTGTGGCGAGAGATGTACAAATAACGCGGCTCAAAGAAAGGCGTAGCAGGATGTCGGGAGAACCTGCTCATCGATAGATGTGTCTGTAAAGACGCAGCATCCTATCAGCGTTACCTGTCGATTGCCTGGATTGATTACCGGAAAGCTTTCGATTCAACCTCCCATAGACTTATGATCTGTCTGTTGGAAAGCTTAAAGGTTCATCCACACATCGTGAGGTGCATAAAGAGATTAATGCCGCTTTGAAAAATCAGATTTACTATCTCACCTGGAAAACATCGTGTGATTACTAACAGTGTCACCTTTCAGAGAGGTGTGTTTCAGGGCGACACCACGAGCCCTCTCCTATTTTGCCTCACATTATTGCCACTATCTCTCGCACTTCGTCATTCCGGAAGGTACCTCTGCGGCAAACCTAGAAATCGAAAGCATAAGGTCACTGACGTATTTTACATGGATGATCTTAAGATCTATGATAAAAATAAAGAAAAACTACATCTAGCACTAGATATTGTTAAAGAGTACACTCAAGAGATTGAAATGAAGTTCGGGTTAGAGAAATGCGCCAAGGTTTGTTTGAAGAAATTAAAACCTAATGGCATCCCTGAGACCCTGAGCTCGTCGACAGAAGCGCTATACGACACCTTGGCGCTGGAGAGACCTATACATACCTCGGCGTGCCACAGAGCCGCATTTAGGACGTGACATCGATAAGGAATACTCTCCGAAGCAGATACAAACGCCTCATCCGGCAGATTTGGTCTTCCGAACTGTCGGCGAGGAACAAAGTATCTGCAACGAACATGCTTGCCGTCCCGTTAGTACTCTATTCATTTAGAGTTGTTTCATGGATGAAGGACGAGCTCAGATCCCTTGATATCGGGTCACAAAAAGTTATGCACATGTACAAAAGCATACACCTTAAGTCTTCTGTTCCACGACTCTACATCTCACGCCGTCAAGGTGGTCGAGGAATACTGAATCTTGAATGTCTTCACAACAGGTTTTTTCTGGGTACAGCACATATGGTCGCAAATGAAAGAAACCTTCTTCTTAAAATGGTCAGAAAGCACGAAGAAGTGGGCAAAGGAGCGTTTCTGTACAAAGCAGCGGAGAAGGCTGCTGAAACACTCGGCCTTGATTTCAATAGCAAGGGTGAGCAAAATGCATCAAATCATATCCATCTCGATTACTCACTCCTAAAGGACCGGATCAAGAAAGGACAGGAGAAAAACTTCCGCGAAGAGCTTCCCGACAAGAGGATGCACGGCATCTTCCACAGGAATGTGCTGGATCAGTCGATATCGTATGAGTTGACGTTTGCTTTCCTTAAATCACCCGGATTGAAGTTGGGCACAAAGGGTTCCATATTGGCATGTCAAGATGGTATCATTTCCACTCTAGCATATTGTTATCACATTTTAAGCTAAGACATTCTCGATGACAGCTGCAGTGCGTGTCGTGCACACCCTGAGCATCTAGGACACATACTATCTAGTTGCCTAACTCACGCGGAAACGACGTACATCCAAAGGCACAATGCGGCACTGAGAGTGCTTTTTTATCATCTCCGTCACTCGTACGGAATTAGCCCTAATACCACTCCGCTAAACGCTCCAGAAACGCTGCTATCGCAATATTTCCTGTTCGTCCCGCTTTTTGAATGCAGGAGGTAAATGCATGATGTGCGTCAATAGTGGATTTACTTTTCTGTGAGGCAAACCGATCATTATGAAGGGTTTTATCCGATAGGATTTCCTCCTTCATATGAAAATCGACTAACTTTTCTAATGTCTTCAACATGGAAGAACTTAGGCAAATTGGTCTGAAAGATTTGGCCTCATAGTAGAAGTCTCTCGACAGCTTTGGTATGAAGATCGCATTGACCTTATTCCATGCCATAGGGGTATATCCCATAGCTATGCACGCCCTGAAAATGTTACGCATTGGTCCGAACAAAATATTCAAACTTTCTTCAATCAACGGTGGGAATATACTGTCTTCCCCAGCGTCTTTTAATGGGTCGAAACGCCGAAATATCCATCTAATTTTCGATTGAGTTACTATTTGGCTTGCCACCATCCAATCTTCCCCATTAGTCCTATGTTCTCGGCCGTCATAGGGGTTTGACCTAACAGCCCCTCCCTCTGACTGGTACCTAGGTTCGAAACCAGGAAAGTTCACCTGCATGCGGTGTTCAAGGATTTCCTTAACCATTTCTGCCATGCCCCCTTTTGGCAGATTAAATCACCTCAGTTGATATTTAGAGTTTTTCTTTGAAGTTCTTTGAAGTTTCGCAGTATTAGGTACATTTTGATTGCCCTGACAATGCACCATCCTTGAGTTCCTTTAGTCGACTGTATTTTGTCTGAAGTCTGTGATTCCACTAAGGAGCATCCTTTTCGGGCTTTTTAATGCGAAGAGGACAATTATCCTTAAAAGATTTACACGTGGCCCTATTTATCTCATTCATAGCAAAATGCAGCTAGTCAATTGATATTATCTCCCTAGGAATAATTTCCAATGACTCTTCTAGATCTTCCTTATATTTTTTCCGGTCAGTCGCTCTTGGTTTCCTTCACCTAATCGGATCAGACTTGTTAGCAGTTAGTGAAAAGCGTATAAGCCTGTGATCTGATAGGGATGTCTCATGCGATACTTGCCAATCTCTAAATTCTTCCCTAATGTATAAAGAGCAAAAGTTAAGGTCGATAAACTCATGACATATTGTATAATGCACATTCGCATCACATCCAATGATCAGTGGCCGCCCTTTCGAACTTCAGTATTTCATCAAACGTCTCCACTCTTCTGATGGTGGTGGATCTGGAGAATCGAATTGCAGGTATGCTGATCAAATCACCATGGGCTGACGTCTTCCACCACTTTTATGCTTCATTTTAATTGCTATCAGGTCTTTAGTACAGAACCTAGATAAGCAAATATATTCGATATTTCTCATTACATAAATTGCCATCCTAGGGTTTTCATCATTTCTATTGCGAATTATAGAACCGTATTTCTGGTTCATACCTTTCATTTCTGCCTTGTAACATCAAGACTCCTGAATTAGAGCAAAAGCCGTATGTTTTACTGTGATACGTCTGTTTAAGATGTCCGGTGCAGATTTACAGTAGTTCAGTGTTCTCGCTGGCCCTTTCGATTTCGAAAGTATTTTCATCTGGATCCTTCTTAATCCCTGATGCGGTTCACACTTTAATTTCTCTATGCTTTCGACCACTGAAAGGTCCGCACTCCAGACTAACTGGATTACCTTGGCGTTTTTTTTGGAATCAATGATGGTCCACTCCTCCACCCTTAACGTGGGGTTTCGGTATTCCAACCTTTTGAGGATGAATGATGGTTTCTCGGAAGTTCCAGATATCCATATCTTAAAGGCAGGCTTGGGAAGGTCCTCAGAATCAATAGCTTTGATTCTTGCACCTTCCCATGGTTTCAAACCGTTTACTCCATCGATTAGCCATATCCTAGACATCTTATCTGATGACTGTATGTAAGTTGTTTCTGAAACGGCAGTCCTCAAACCTCGGGTGAATGTCACCAGGTTTTACCCCGGCGATCTTAATCTCGAGAGCTGTCTCAATAGCCATTGCTTCCTCTCAATACCCTGCCCCTCTTAACACTCTTAACTCCCCTGTCTTGAGTAGGAGTGCTGCTTTCGGGCCGGGTCCTTTTAGGGGTCCTTGGTCAAGGGGTTGTTTCGCTTTGCAGCAGAAGTTGCTCGTGATGAGAGTTTCTTCTGACAGCACTGCTATATTTATTTCTCCCAGGGCCGTTTTTGGACCCATAATTCTCAGAGGCTTTGTCCTCGTTTATGGGACTAATTGAATTCCCAATCCCAGCCGTACCAAGCGAGGTACCAGGAACCGTACAGGCTCCTTGTTGATTCTAAGCTGATTTAACTGCTTCGCTTGTTTTCATTTTCTCCAAAAAGTATTCATGTTTGTTATTTGTTTGGTAGGTTTTCGGAATTCGTTTTGTTTTCACGAGCAGCTAGGGAACTGAATGATCCGTCACCGCAGATCCCCACTTATGGGGATAAGGCAATTTATATTAGGATGTTTCCCAGTATCTCAGGACATCGTATGAGTCACCATACCCTGGTCACATTCAGCCTCCGATACGGTAGTAAACATCGTGGCTTAAGGGGCCATTTTGGGAGTCGAGGGCCACCTGATATTCGCTGCTTAGTCGAATTCACGCTAATACTTTCACCTTACTAACCACAAACTTCTACTCATCAAGCTTCGTCCACGCTGCCGCTTCCAGGTCGTCACTAATCGTAGGAGTTCTTAGGCCTCCTCACTACGGCTAGGTTCGAATTCACCTTCTTCTTGGGTAGAAAAATTTAATTCCCCACCGTAAGGAATATTCGAGTTTATGCGTCCCACAGAGCAGAAATTTTAAGTCTTATTTAATACCACTACCTTAGAGTGAACAGTTTTATCATTTACAGTTTTTTTAAATAAAGAAGCTAAAGAAGCTTCTTCAATATTACAGCTATTTACTGTGTTAAATAACTTTCTCGGTCTGCCTCGTTGTCCACACTTGACTTTCTTTGTCCTTTCTGGGCTCCTTCTAGACGTAGAAGTTTGATTCATCGATCCCAGTTCTTCCTCCCGCGGTTGTTGGATTTCTGCATCAATTTCTTTATTGCGATTTATATCGTTGAAACGAAAATGGATGCTGATAAATTGATCGTTAGAATCTTCATCTTCACTCACTTGACTTACATTTGGAGTGATATTCCTTTCATTTTGAAGATACCTTAGCTTCATATTTCTTTTTAAATAAACTTTCACCCAGTTGGACTTATCATCGATAAATCTCACAAAATACGAAGCAACACCGGGATATTTGCTTCTCATTGGCCCACAGACATCTAAGTATATTAATTCCAGTGACTTTTTACTTTTCGAGGTCTGAAAAATTTGGAAAAGGTGTCGCAGTTTGTTTGACCACGATACAGATTTCACAGGTGTGTAGTTTGTCTTCTGTCTCAAATGATAGTCTTTGTGCCATATATTGATAATAGAGTCTTTTCAAATCAATTTATTAAAGATATCCATGCCTCGTGCTCTATTTTTCCAATTCGATTAGCTCCCTCGAAATGTGGAATGATCTACTTTCTTCTGTGTTGACTCAGCTTCGACCACTACCATCGATTGATTCCGCTTATCCGATCGGCTAGACTTCGTACTTGCCTTGCACTCAGAAAATCCCTCTGGCCTTAATTTTATAAAGTATAAATCACATTTTCTGCTACCTTTAAAGACAGAAAAAATATTAATTTTCAATTCTCGTACAAACAAAACATTCTCTAATCTAACTTTACAATTTCTCTGAGAAATCCAGTACGGAAAAATGAGTTGTACTTTTTAATTGAATATCAGTTGTTTTGTCAACAGCTAGTCTTACCTTTTGCGATTCAACTTGGTTAATTCTGAAAAGTAGTTTTTATCGTGACGCATGTGTGAAATCGTGCGACTATCTATGTACCACAATTTACCTGATGTGGACTCAACACTGAACGCATAGGCGAAAGATGTTTTTTCCTCGACGACATCAACTTCCAGATCTTCGAAAGTAGTAGGAAAAGCTTCGAAATTCAAAGCATTTTGTTTTCTGTCATTAGCTCTTTTTCTGCTCTCTGAAGTTTTATGCCCAGGTCTTTTACAGTAGTTGCAGTTAAAGGCCATTTTGTTGAGTTTAAAATCATTTTCATGACTCGTAGAGGTGTTATTGCTATTATTGCCATCCTTTTTCTGACGATGCTGGATTCTGGAAGGTTTCACAAAAAGGGCTTCTTGCGAGTTATTGTCAAGATGCTTTTCTTCCTCAGAACTTTACTCCTCCAGTAGTTTTATTTTGAAAGCTTCAGGTGTCGGGAGATCATCGCGAGCTTCTATGGCATATCTAAAGTCATCAAAACTGTATGGAACACTGTAAAGTAGTAATATACTCAATATATTATCGTCAACAGAAATGTGGTCCGAAATATTATCGTCTTGGTTCATTCTTGAAAAAAGTAATTGTTTGAGCAAAGTTACCTTTCTAGCAGAACCTGTGGACTGATATATTTATTCTAACTTTCACCGTACCTCGTTTGATGTTTTTCAAGTCTTTACATGGCCTAATTCTGATGAATTAATTGCAAGGATGATGTCTGCTTTTGTTTTATATCCTTTTTCGCCCATGCGAAAACATGCGCAGCATCCTTTATCTTGCCCTTGCTTCCATCAACATATTCCCAACGCAATACAATATTAACCAGACGCTTGATTTCCAGTTACCGACGATTCAGAAAATTTGAGGGTATATTTCGCTCGTTTTGCCTTGGTGGGAACCTGTTGCAGCAGATCCTTTTTCAAATAAAATTTGTTATGATCCTGACGTATATTCATGAGCCAGCAGAACAGTTATATGCTCATAACTTGTTGTATTTAACACGATTTATTCACGGTTATATTCAACGATATTCACGATTTATTCAAGGATACGTCGTTATAAAAAATGACATTCAGGCTCGTGTTGCTCATTTGAATTTAAAACCCAACAAAAACGTAACTCATATAATTTCATATATTATCAATTGAACATGATTTCATGTTATACTTACGTGGTATCATTCTATAAATTGCATGTATTCTATTTGACTCTTTTGAAAAGTTTTGGATATATTTCAACTCTCAGAACAAACCCTCGAAAGAATCGAGGGTAAAAAACCCCGCCAAATAATACATTCTTACAAACACTACATATAATATTATAGTAGGAATATATATGTGTAAGGAGTCATAACAATTTCACCAGAGAATTTTGTGAGATCACTAAAGTTCGTCAAATACTATTAGTATATAAAACTTTTTTGTCTTTAGTAGATTTTAATATTTTATTCATTCGTGTCCCACAAGTAAAATATCTTCAACAGTAAAGATAATACACTGATAAAAATGTTTGTTTAAATGAAACAAATGTTTTTTGAATCAAACAAATTCTTTCTTTGATATATTATTATTATTATTATTATAGATTAGCAGTTCGAACTCGAAAATTCATTGCCTCATCTACCCGAGACCGCCACACATCTCTGTCTTGTGCATTCTCCATCCAGTTTAAGTAATCATGTCCTAGTTCTTTTAGATCATCCCTTACATTTTTCTCCCATCTGTTTCTCGGTCTGCCTAGGGGTCTCTTACCAGTCGGTCTCCCTCTTAAAACTTGCGCCACTGTTCTTTCATTGCCCATTCTTGCTACATGCCCCGCCCATCTTAATTTACGCGCTTTCATTACTCTATTAATATTTGCTGACCCGTAGAAAGCGTGCAGCTCATCATTATGCAGTTTTCTCCACTCGCCGGTCTCTTCGTCCCTTTTTGGACCATAGATTTTTCTAAGTACTTTATTCTCGAAAACTCTAAACCTATTCTCTTCTCCTTTCGTCAGCGCCCACGTTTCACGCCCGTACATGACGACCGGCATTATTATCGTTTTGTAAATTCTTACTTTGATGTTTCTAGATAGCGATCGCGATTTTAGTAGAGTGTTTACTGCATAATAGCACCCATTGCCAGCGTGTAGCCGCGCATTGATTTCCGCTTTAATCTTATTTTCGCTAGTTATAATAGACCCGAGGTATTTAAACTCGTTAACCCTTTCGAATTTCATATTTCCGGCCATTAGATTCTTTGATATAGGGTCAAAAAAATGTTTGTTTGATCTAAATAAATTTTTGTTTTGTCCTTATTTATTTGGTTCAAACAAATTTTGGTTAGTTTAAATAAATCTCTTGTTCAAATTGAGTGAAGTTCTTGTTTACATTGAATATATATTTTTTTAAATTAATTATAGATTTTTTTCAAGTGAAGTAAATCTTTTTTTCTTTTTTGCACTTAGCCTCAAAATTGAGCATTCTTTATAAAAATAATTAATAAAGTCGATAATATAATATGTTTTTTGTTAATCATAATTATAGTTATACACGTAAAAGCAGGAACATTCACTCAATCCGAATGTTTACTTCTGTTTAATTTTTAATTGTGTTTCTCATTTCTGAATTAAAAAATCATAAAATAGAATAATTAGAACTGAACCAGAGTTAGACATTTAAATTGAACAGATATATAAGTGTTCCTGCTTTTAAGTTTACTGTGATAATTACAATTGATAAAAATCTGCCCGCATCGCGGGCACATTCTCATAGCGCGCTGCGCGCGCGGCTCGCAAGTTTGAGCGCGCCTAGGGCGCGCGACTGTTGGATCTCGCGCTTCGCGCTCGATTATGTATTCACCTCGCGCTACGCGCTCGGGCGTATTTACATCGCGCTTTACGCTCGGCTCCTCTAGATTTTTGAACTTCGTGTTCTACTTCGATGAAAAGAAAAAGTTTGTTTGCAAATATTATAAAATTATCAAAACCTCTACATATTAAGTGATTGTTAAATTTGTTTTTATTTTAGACTGAAAAGGAACTTTATTTACTCAAGGTTCTATCGACCTTAAGGAACACATTCTCATCCAGACACTCGCGCTTCGCGCTCGATATTTGATTTGAAAATCATTTGAACCGTAAGATAGAAACAAAAAAGTTTGAGCGCACTTACGGCGTGCGATTTGGTAAATACACTGAACGCGCACTTTGTGTTTCGTGTTATATGTTCTTCATATACAAATTACTAAATTTGTATTTGATTTCAAATGAAAAGTAATGATATAATTCAGGCGACAAATTTTATTAGTTAACATTTTATTTTAGCTTGTGCCGTTTATCAAAAAAGTTAATTTTTTCATTTTCAATATATTCTTACCACAAAAATTGATTACGGGTTTGTAAGTCTTTTTTGAATGCACAATTTGGGTTCATTTATATGTTTTCGTACCTTGCATTGTTTTTTCAAAAATTTGATTTTTTTACTGTCAATGTTATTTTCACGAATAAAAAAAAACCACGCATCCTATCGAAACGTGAGTCACAATAAATTTGTACCTCTTCCTTGGATGAACAAATTTTGTTTCGGTCATTTTTTCGTAGCTGGTAATATTCGTCTGAAAATTTGATTTTTCTATTTTCAATGCTGTTTTTTACGAATAAAACAAAAACTACGCGTCATATCGAAAAGTGAATGATAAGAAATTTGTAGATCTTTTTTAGGTGCACAATTTTGGTGAGATGATCTTTTCTGGTATGTTGCATGATTTTCGTTTGTTTTTTGGAATTTTGAAAATGCTATAACTCCAGTAATTTTTTTTTTATCACGAAAAGTCATAAGAATATTTTGTTCGTCATTTTGCGTACTACTAATAACCGTACATAGAATTTTCAAATCTTCAAAAAAAGTGGTCTCAAAATTTTCAAAATGTGCTCACTTTTTGGATTTTCATCCAAAATAGCTGGTTAACGAACTCGTTCTCTATTTTTCGGCCATAAAAAAGTGTGCCAAAGCTCAATCAAATCTGATCATTTTTTCGAAAGTTATCGTTGCTGCAGACAGACAGACTACAGACTACAGACAGACAGACACCTTCGTAAAAATCGTTTTTTCTAGCTCAGGGGGTCTCAAAACGTGGAGATTTGATGAAAACCGACTATGTCAAATTTTACATAAAACCAATACCTTCTCATTAGAATGAGAATGTAAAAAACATCGATTTCATAGATCATCTTCATAAAGAAAGGAGGTTAGAAATGGAAAAGAGTTACTCACCTGCGAAATCTTCAATTATATCCAAGGTAAAGCTCCAAAATTACAGTAGTTCCAACACTAGAAATATTTTGTCCATTTTTCATTTAATTTTAACTTTTCCAGTGAATCAGAACCGTTAGAATCACACAACACTGAAAAAAAGAACAATGCCATCAAATCAATCAAAGGATCAATCAATTTAGATGTTAGGTTAGTACCGCAGGGAAACCTTCCGGCAGCACTTTAGCACGCCTAGCGGCACTTTATAGCACTGCTTTGCATTATATTCTTTGTTTGAATCAAATAAATATTTTTATGAATTCAAATAAACAAATTTTAAACAAATGCATTGTTTAATAAAAGCCAATTTTTTGTTTGAATCAAACAAATTCTACCGATCAAATTATTTGTTTCAATCAATGAGGCAAATATTTTCCATTTCTTAAAATTACATAAAACTTTTTCAATTGAAACAAAAAATTTGTTTCTTTCAATGATATGAAATCAAAAAAATTTTTTTGTTTGATTCGAACAAAGATTTTTCTGAGTGTATGAATGACAGAATTCGTAATTAGAAAAATTTCTTGAAAATGCACATTTGATGGGCCTGTCTTCATATGGGCCATATTCTTGCAGAGTGCCTCTTAGACCTACAGAGGGTCCAGAGACAGTGTGGCAACCTAGCCGGATGTCGCTATTTTGCGAAAGGATGCCACCATTTTACGTCTAGGTTTTCTATAGTGCAGTATATCTATATATACCAAAATATCTATGAGAAAACTGAGCCAATCAGCAATAATGACACTAGGTTGCCACACTGTCTCTGGACCCTCTGTACTTAGACCTTGACGACAGCGCCATCTGACACGCGAACTATTGGAAATGTAAAATTTATTGTAGGAATCTTAATGAAAAAATTTAATGAAAAGTTCAAAGTTCAATTCATTGTAATCAAAAATGTTTTACAACGGTTCAAAATTAAGTATTTACTGTAAGATTTCTTGTCAGCATTGAATTGAAATTCGAATTTCTTCCCAATAGTTCCAGGTTGGTGGCGCTGTCGCAGATATACAACAGGCGTATACATCACAACCCATGCACATAACAATATGAAAATTAAAGCAATGGCATGTAAATACACTGTAAGGACAGGTAGAAAATATGAAAGTTATTATTATATAAGCATTGACGCGGGGTCAAAATATCTCAAGTGTGCCACTTTTGAATCGATAGTTCTATTTTCAATCAATGTATAAAGTTTTCGATTCCTTTTTATATCAAAATAACTCCCCTAAAATATTTTTGCAAAAATTCATTTTTTTTAAAGTTATTAACAATCAAAGTTCTTGATCACATTTTTTTCAAAAATTGATTACTCGCGAACCGTTCATCGAAATTCAATAATAGGGTTATGAAAATTTTTATTACAATGTATACTTTAAGCTCAAAAATTGTTCAATAGTAAAAAATTTTTCTTATTGTTTAAATAATCGTTTGTTTTAAATAATTGGAAATTAATTAAACTTCTCCGACTGTGAAAGAATTCTTCCACGTTCCAATAGATTCTAAAATCTCTTGCGAAAATTTTGGTGAAAAAAAAATTTATTATTTTGCAGTAGGTCAAAAGTTATTGATTTTTTTGTGACCGCGCTCCGACCTCCAGCGCTGCTCGAGCACGCACGATTATGTAAACAAATGCATAGTTTAGGCGTTTATTGGAAGAAAGTTATCGTTTTTCTGTCTTAGTAACATTAAATTATATGACTGGTAATATTTAGTGATTGAGATTGGTCACTCGATATTATTTTTTGTTTACTTTATAAGCAAATTTTGTAAACAAAAGCATATAGGTTGGCTATTTATAGACAGAAAGTAATAGTTTTTCTTTCCAATCGTCTTCAACTTACATAGGTGGTGATGTTTAGTGGCAAAGAATTGTCAATCGATATTATTTGTTTATGTTATAAACAAATCTTATAAACAAATGCATAGTTTGACCATTTATAGATAGAAAGTGATCGTTTTTCTCTCTAATCGTCTTCAAGTTACATACGTGGTGATGTTTAGTGATCTCTTTAAGGCAAGAGTGGAGCAAGAATGAATTTGAAATGGATCCTGAAATTATCAAAATGATTCACAAGTACATCTTGGAAGCTAAGTTTTCTAGAACATCACAAAACATTTCCAGTGATATCGTTTGAAGGAAATAATAAGAAAAGATTACCTTCTGTCTACAAATGGCTGAACTATGCATTTGTTCATAAAGTAAACAAATAATATCAAATGACAATTCTTCTTCACAAAATATAACCACTTATTTAATTTGGAGACGATTAGAAAGAAAAGCGATCACTTTCTATCTATAAATGGTCAAACTATGCATTTGTTTATAAAATTTGTTTAGAACATAAACAAATAATATCGACTAACAATTCTTCGTCACTACATATCACCAGTTATGTAATTTGAAGACGATTAGAAAGAAAAACGATCACTTCCTATCTATAAATGGTCAAACTATGCATTTGTTTATAAGATTTGTTTATAACATAAACAAATAATATCGATTGACAATTCTTTGTCACTAAACATCACCACCTATGTAAGTTGAAGACGATTAGAAAGAAAAACTATTACTTTCTGTCTATAAATGACCAAACTATGCTTTTGTTTATAAAATTTGTTCATAAAATAAACAAATAATATCGAGTGACCAATCTCAATTACTAAATATTACCAGTCATATAATTTCATGTTACTAAGAAAGAAAAACGATAACTTTCTTTCAATAAACGTCTAAACTATGCATTTGTTTACATCATTGTGCGTGCTCGACCAGCGCTGGAGGTCGGAGCGCGGTCACAAAGAAATCAATAACTTTTGAACTACTGTAAAATAATAACTTTTTTTTTTCACCACAATTTTCGGAAGAGATTTTTAAATCTATTGGAACGTGCAAGAATTCTTTCATAGGCGGAGAAGTTTAATTAATTTCCAATTGTTTAAAACAAACGATTATTTAAACAATAAACACAATTTTTTCACTACCGAACAATTTTTGAGCGCTAAGTATACTTTGTAATAAAAATTTGTATAAACCCATTATTGAATTTCGATGAACCCTTCGCGAGTAATCAATTTTTGAAAAAAATATGATCAAGAACTTTGATTGTTAATAACTTATAAAAAAATAAATTTTTTGCAAAAATATTTCAGGGGAGTTATTTTGATATAAAAACGAATCGAAAACTGTATAAATTTATTGAAAATAGAACTATCGATTTAAAAGTGGCACACTTGAGATATTTTGACCCCAATGTTCTTATTACAATTGAAAAATAACGTAACGGATGTTGCACATTCTTCCTCACATTAAAATAAGAATTAAGAATAATTATGGGTTATTTATAATCACCAGTAGTCATATCTTGAAGAAAGTTACCCGTTAGGCTTTACTACATACAAAATATACTGTGTAGGGTAAGGAGGGGCAGCGCCGACCAGTTAACAGTCTATGATTTGTTTAAAGTTAATAAGATGTGGAATTGATCCATTTTTTTCATTTCGAGTCCTAAATTATTGTACATCATATTTCTATAAGTAACAATTACATAAATAAAACAATTATTTAATAATTTATTTATTTCTGACAAGCTGTATTTCGTCGGCTTTGCCCCACACCGGAGGGCAAAGCCGACCGCACCTTTTTAGGAAAATCGAAAAATCTGAAGATGGGAAAACATGATGTTTTGCGTCTGTGGTTTTTTATGTATTGGAAAAATTACCTTTAAACATATTCAGCAAGAAGAATAAGTTATTTTTAATAAAAATAGTGATAGCTGTAATATAACCTCTTATTCGTTGACATTCTACTAGAGACGGAGTACGCGCAAAGGTTTCTACCGTACCAATACAAAACACCCGCTCTACCGGCTGGATTGAAAATAATAATATATAATAGTTTCTTGCATGTATCCCAGAATATAAGTGGCTGTTCTACATTACCGATGACTTATCGACAAAACTTATGATACTTTTATAACCTAAGCACGTGTAAACTATTATTTTGATCGGGCTTGCCCCACTGGTGAGGCCTCAATCATTTACGATATTAAATATACTTTGGACTTGTATTACGTTCAATTATTATAATGAGATAATGTGATATTGTTTTATCTGTCAGAATATAAAATTTTCATACTGTAAGTACTGCCATTAATGTCGAAAACTTTACATTTCTGCCAGCGAATCTTCAATTCTTTCGTTGTCAAAACTGTTTTCTGCATAATTTTTATTTTACGTCAATTTTCAAGATTTCAGTAAGCGACGCAGTCTCTATAATAAAATAGATTTATTTAATGCAAAGTAGAATTAAAATTGTTAAATAATAGCGATGTTATAAGCAAAGTTGCCTTTGCCCCACCGGTCGGCGCTGCCCCTCCTTACCCTACTGCATTACGGAATTTTAAATGAATCCATTTTAAAATCGTAAAGGGCTAGTATGTATTTCGGAAAATAAAATCATACTAGCCCCAGCGATAAGCTTTATCGATTATTCTTACATAATATTTAATAATACTAGACAGTGCCTATATGCAAGTTTCAGAAATTCATTCAAAGTCCATTATAAAGACAGGCCCGCCAAATGTGCATTTTCAAGAAAAGTCTGTAATTAAAAATTCTGCAATTCATATTATTATTACTATTGATGATATTTTACTTGTGGGACATGAATTATTAAAATATTAAAATGTTTTAATAACAAAAGTGTTTTATTCACTAGTAGTTTTTGGGGAATTTTAGTGATCTCCGAAAATTCTCTTGTGAAATTTTTATGACTCCTTACACACACACACACACATATATATATATATATATATATATATATATATATATATATTTAAGGATTTCAGAGAAT
Source organism: Andricus curvator (assembly GCA_932195095.1). Lineage (NCBI taxonomy): Eukaryota > Metazoa > Arthropoda > Insecta > Hymenoptera > Cynipidae > Andricus > Andricus curvator. The sequence continues at coordinate 119,962 of CAKNYM010052759.1, read as the reverse complement.
TGAAGGCATACCGAATATTTCAGGAATTCAGAATATTCAAGGAATTCAAGGAATTCATATAATTTCAGAGATTTCTGAGCATTTACGGAATTATAGGAATTGAGAGAATTCCAGGAATTTCAGAGCATTAAGGTAATGCAAGGAATTCATAAGATTGAAGGAACTGAAGGAGTTCACAGAATTCAGGTAATTCAAGGAATTTAAGGAATAGGGTATACCATTAAGCCATTTCCCTTTGAGGGTAGGCGTGACACTACCCGATTCGGGTAGTGTTTCTAGGTGGATAGTTTCTTGTAGTAAATAACTACAAATTGGGCTCACCACACCCACGATATGCTAACAGCACGCAGTATTCTCGAATGGTCACCCATCCAAGTACTAACCGCGCCCAACGCTGCTTAACTTCAGTGATCTGACGAGAACTGGTTTTTTCAGGTTTTTTCACAAAAATTTGGTTTGCCTTATAGTTGAGTTTTTTTATAAACTTTGACTCTCAAAGAATTGCAATGTGAAATTAAAACTTAATTTAGTTTATTTAATAATTTATATTAATTTATTAAAAAGTGATACAATATCCACCGTAAATGTCGGTTTATACAAGAAAACATGTGGCGCCCTCCTGGCTCGAAACACGTGGTATGACGTCACGCGGCGTCAAAGCCGAAGAAAATACATCGTCCGTTTGATAGAAACAATCGAAATAATTAATTATCAACGTTTTTTGGCAAAAAGGGTTTATTTTAATGGTATCAATATGCCTCGATACGTTAAAGCCAGTTAGGATTATTTGCCAAAAGTGAGTACACTTATGATAAGTGATTTCTGTGCGAAGTGCTCCAGTTTCAATCTTACTGAGACTCGAGGAGTGAAAGCGAAAAAGTATTCAAACCGGTGTATTGTATTGCATTTAAAGTTAGTTATTTGATCAAGATTGTAATATCGTATTTATTTTAGTTTAAATCAAAGAAATAGAAAGGCAACGAAATAATCGACTATAGATGTTGACGATGTTGACATAAAGCGAGCTTTAACCTCAAATTCAATACTTTGATTTTGCACTTGATAAAATATAAGAATTAAATATATATTCGCTCTTTAGCGGACACTCTTTTTTAAAAATAGCAGCATGATTCCAAAGTTAAAGAATATATAATTTCATAATACTTGTTGCGCAAATAAACAATTTGATTTTAAGGTTAAAGTGCACATACGTCCTGACATCCCATATATATAACACTGTTGAATATCAGTAAAGTACGGGTTTGATGTTATCCAAAAAGCATGTTTGATAGTTTTCTATTTTAAATAAAATTTTTTTCTAACGTTGAAATGATCTTCGCAACAATATACTGCTGACGATAAAGATGTGGTAGGGCACATCCTTGGCGGACCGAACGAACGGAACGGATACGCTACAGCGTATCCTTATAGTTTCCACATCGTATCCTCTCCGTATCATGCAAGAAAAACTCATTAAAAAAGAAAGATTAATATTTCACTTGTTGAAATTCGGATTCTACGTGAAATTTTGCGTTAAAAGGTCACGGAGTAATCGCAATAGTTTTTCTTGCAACATTGAAAACTGTTAAGAAATATAATCCTTATCGATTACGTGCGCTGAAGGCGACTTCAAACGCATCGTCGTTCAGTAGCAGTTAATAGAAGTTATCCGTCGACGATGCGTTTGAAGTCGCCTTCAGCCTACGTTATCAATAAGTATTATATTTTTCAAAAGTTTTTAATGTTGCAAGAAAAACTATTGCGATTACTCCGTGACCTTTTAACGAAAAATTTGACGTAGAATCCGAATTTCAACCAGTGAAATGTTCATCTTCCTTTTTTAGTGAGTTTTTCTTGCATGATACGGAGAGGATACGATGTGGATACTCTGAAGATACGCTGTAGCGTATCCGCTCCGTTCGTTCAGTCTGCCAGGGATATGTCACGACGAACAATTTTGTACTATTTTTTTCGTTCCTCACCTTTGGGTATAGATATGAATAATTTTCCTGAATTTTTCACAAACGCGCTCTTGCATTGAGGCACAAAGCACCAACGGCAGCGCTGATTTTCTTCCATTTTTATGAAAAAAGCGTATATCGCCCGGCTTATTTATAAGCGTTTGGCGGCTAGCTACGTCACATCAAAATGGCGGAATTGTGCGACAGAAACAGGAATTTTAAATGTGCATACATTTTTCTTTTTCAAATATAAATTCGAAAAAAAGTTTTTTACACTATGCTGGTATTATTAGTAATTTTTGAACATATACTTCAATATGCAAAAATAATATTAAAAAAATAGTAGATGAGCCTATTCAGAATATTCAAGGAAGTCAGGAGATTTAGAGAATTCAAAGAATTTCAGGAACGCAAAAGTTTGAAATAATTCAAGAAAATTAGTATATTCATGGATTTCAGGTATTTTAGAGGATTTAAGGAATGCAGAGATCTTAAGGAACTTAGGGAATCTGTCCAATTGTTATTGCTTTAGACATAAAACTGTGAATTTTGAAGAAAGAAACGAAATTTTTTACTTTTTCATATAATAAACTAAAAGGGGCATGGCCCCCACATCCCGACAAGGGCCCGCTGGCCACAAAATTTTGCTATGTATTTTGCTATGCAAAGGCGGGAAACTTAAATTTTAAATAGTAAATGGATGTCTGAACTTTCTCCGTTGAAATAAGGTGAAGTCACTTAAAAGAGATTATTAGGTTAAACATCCATATTGTAAAAACAGTAGCTGGTGAGCCGCGGTCCCGGGCCCCCTGACTGCAGCCAGGCCAGTCACCCCTTTGTGGGGGCCATGAAAAGGATTAAAAAGTCCGCACTTCTGCTGGGAATTAAAACTTGTAATAGATTGAAAAAATGTAATTATTTTCATGAAACTAATATCAAAAGTCAAAATGATTAAAGGCTTCTCTTTATTCTAAGCGGTTTGTGCCATAAAAAAATGAAAAACTAATTGAATGAAAAACAAAATTAAAGAAAAATAGTGTGTGCTTCTAACCTTTGGATAATAAAACGAACCAATTAGAAAAAAATTGGAATAGAAAAACAAAAGCATCTTTCCGAACCAACTTCATGCTGTAAACGGAATGCATTAGCTGAGAACGGAATGTATTAGATGCAAAGATATGTAGATTAATATTATTAATAATCTTCAGCTTGAAACAACATGTAAATTGTTGAAAATTTTGAAAATATACTTTTTTTCATCAGCACTTGAAACCTTTGAATTTGTATAACTTATGAAACAAATTTAGATGAACGAATTTTAGAAAATTGTATGGTTGAAAATATTGATTAGCGCTGCATGTAGACTATATCCAATATCAGGCATAAATGTAAATAAATAAAAATACAGAACCTGGAATAGATTGAAATACAATTAAGTAAGATAAATTTTCAGACAGTAAAGTTTTTATTCGAGAATGTTACATAGCTTTTATATTAACATATTTCTTGAAATAGATATGAAGATTTTATTGTGGCCAACTAGTGACAAAATGGATATTAGTCGTCATCGCATATTAAAGAAAAATATTTTAATTTTTAATATCTTGCTCTTAATATCCAGTTTTTTCAGATAAGCCAGCTGGGACGATTACCATAATAATAATTTAGCTCTCCCACATATGTCTTGTTATCATCTGGCATTCGTACAAAAACGCGCGGGAAATTAGAAATTGGCAGTGGCTGATGATAGTAAGGGTAAAGGAATGCTGATAACAAAATGCGACCTTCTACTGACACAAAAAAACGGTTTTTTTCGTGAAGGTCATCATTAATATTAATATCATGGTCGAGAGGTTGGATCATTGAAATTAAACCTTTTCCATTAGGCAGCCTTACATAAACACGATAAACTGAACTATATGATTGATGTGCATTTGTTACCCAAAAAGGAATTGCACGGCTACTGAGACTTACGAAAAATCCAGTAAAAACCTTATCATCGGGCGAATGTACATAAACACGGGTCCGTTGAGGAAGAAAAGGCGGGTCTCGTACATTTTCTCTAGCTTGACCTTCTCTACGTGGATGTGCTCCTGGTGGATTTCTTTGCATTGCACCTAATTTTTGAAGAGAAAAATCGAGACTAATTTAGTTCTTTTATGTAAAAATAGTGGTTTGTAAGTAGATGAACCAGAAAATTTAAAAAAATTATACGTAAATTTCACAGGAAGCAAGAATACGGATTTGACAATTTTTCCGCAAGAAAGAAAGTAAAGTGGGGTATAATTTTGTGGATTTTACTGTTCGAAATAGGCTAACATTTTTTAAACATTTTTTGGAAACATTCCGAGTTTGTATGCTAGTTTTGAATCAAATTTCTGCACAATCCTAAAAAGCACAAAAAAGTCTGTAAAGATTTCCTGAAACTCGCAACTTGAGGTTGGGAATATTGCATTGAGAGGTTAGGGGTTAGGCTATGGCTACCGCGTCGACAAAGTTAAACATAACCTCAAAATTGAAGCTGAAATTCCGACAATGCAATAAGGAATTTTTAAGTTCGTTGCATTTGTTCGATTCAAAAAAAAATGTATTTGTACCAAATACAGCATAATTAATTTGAAACCAATTTTATTTGAATCAAATTCGATCTTTTAGACAGTATCAAAAAAATTCCAAGGTTTCGCATTTCTTACTAGTATTATATTACATAAAACTTACTTGTACAGTCAAGAAAAACTATGCACATCAACAGTAGAATGATGATCTTCATTTTTGTTTCTGGAGAGGTAAAATTATAGACAATAGGCAACGGATTTGGAAAAAATTGAATCAACGGCTCATTTGATCAGTTGGGATTTAGTATAGAAAAGAACATTCAATGTCGCATGACAGAGCTTTATCTCTTCTTCAAAAAGTGTGGAGGGAGAAGAATCGTTGACCTCAGATAACAGAATTTTCCTTATCTACGTGATTAATTACCTTGGATCCTTCAGAATTATGTAAACAGACCTTTTGTCAACCATCTATACTAGGATGGTTCGCAAACAACATATTTCTTTTTTAGCCGTATTGAAATTTTATAAAAATAGCGAGCACCAAATTTGTATAAACATATTGTATGCATATTGGAATGAGCACAGTTTTTTTGTCGAATATTCAGATTTCCAAAATTACAAAAATTACTCTTGAATAGGTCAGTTTGGCCGTGCGAAACTAACACATTGAAGAACAAAATTTTGAAATCAAGTAAAAAACAATGTGGATAGGACGATTAAAAAATATAATTGATTTGAAGTCGAAATTGATAAACTTTTTGGTTCTGTACATTAGCAGAATATCTGGAAAAATATTCTTATTTTCCTAGCTTTTATATTTCTATAGATACTGATTTTTTTCAATTTCTGGAAGCCTTAGCTGTCTCTTAACAGATTTTTATTTGCTGATCTTTAGGAGATAATATTCATGTTTAATGCACAAGTGTTCTCAGCCAACAACTTTAAAAACCTACAGAAAGAAAACGAAATTGTTAATTCTTAAAGACTTAGTCAAACATCTTTACATTTCAAGCAGTTATATTTAAATCAAACTTACATTTGAAATTGTATAATTCAAAGGTTTTAAGATTACAGTATTTGATTTTGCACATTTTCAAGTCAAAGTTGTTTTGTTTTCAAATATTGAAAAAGTGAAAATTATGAAAAAATAGGTTATAAGTGATAAACATTGAAATTGAATTAAGTTTTTCTTAAAAAAAAAAAAAATGAAAAATGCAAGCCCTTGAGTGACTACAGTTAAAAAAATTACAGATGCAACTATTTTTGTTGTAAATCGCACCTAAGTTTCTCTTTAAAAATATATTCTATTTAAAAATGTGGCTAGTTTCTGAGACTTAATTAACTATTATATAGATTACTGAATTTTGAGTTCATGATTTAGCGAGTATTCTTAAATTGTTTAAAGCTTGTAGTTTTAGAAAGGAACAACAACATTTTTCAGAAAATTTTACTTTTTTCGCGAATTATGATTGGATCCATTCATCCTCCTGTAACCTAGGGGCGTATCAATGCGACATGGTTTTCGGAAACTGAAAACTGTCCTTAAAATAAAGTGATTTGATAATTTTTGTTACTTATAGGGGAAGCTCGGGAAAAGTGAATAGCCTGGGCAAAACGAGTAAGTGCTGTTTTGCTAAAGTTTGTGTATGTGTATAGCATATCAAACCAGGAAAAACAGAGCAGAAGTTTGGAAGCTACATCCCTTTTTTCACAAGGGAACAACAAGAAGGCCTTTGCGATTACTAAAATTTTGATCTAATCCCTTATTCGCTTTGCTCTCCTGTGGTATTCGCTTCCCAGGGGGACGTCGGGCAAAGCGAATACAATCTATTGTTCAAGTTCTGTTAATTAAACGTTTATTAAATCTTTTGCTTTTTAAAACTTAATTAATATAAGAAAATATTTTCAAAAAATAACTTTACCCAATTTCAAAATTTTCCTTGCTTTTGTATAGCTTTCCTTAACATATTCGCTTTGCCCGGGCTTCCCCTATCTAACATACAAGATTGTTGCTCAAAATCTCCAACATTCAGGTTCGTTTGCTGAGATTTTACCTTCATTGACTTTAATTTAAACTTCATTATCTCAAAAACTACAAGCAATGGAAATATTTGGATTTCAGATTCAGATGAAGCGAAACAAAATATACGAATAATCATGGACCTAATCAACGAAATCCTTTCAATGTCGATCTTTGTAATTAGTGTATACTGTCCACATTTTGATGTAGATTATATTACGTTAGATTTCACTTGTTTGTAAAATCATACAGTGAAAGAGTTTAGATAATTTTGGTAAAATAATGTTTTTATTTGAGAATGTTACATAGTTTTCACATTAACGTTGTCCTTTAAATAGGTATGAGGATTCCCTTGTGTCCCACCAATGACAAAAATATATATTTCAGCTGCTAACACAGTTTTGAGGAGAATATCCAAGTTTTTGATATCTAGTTCTCAATATCCATTTTTTCATGAAATCCAGCTAGGACGACGACCATAGTCATAGTGTAACTCTCCCACATAAAGAGTGTTATTACCATCTGGCATTTGTAGAAAAATTCGCGGGAAAGTAGTTTCCGGTAGTGGTTCTTGAGGGTTATAACGGTGAAGTAATGCAGATGAAATAGCATTAGTTCCTACTGACACAAAACAGCGGTGTTTTTCCGGAATATCGTCATTGATATCAATACCATGATTAAGAGGTTTGACACTTGTAACCAAGCCTCTTCCATCAGGCAGCCTTATAAAAACAAAATGTTCCGAATGATATGCTTCATTTGGATGAGCAACCCAGAAAGGGAGTCTTCTGTTTTTGACAACTTGGAGATCTCCAGAAAAAACACAATCATCTGTCATGTGTATGTAAACTCTTGTATGAGTATGTTGATGAGAAATAGCTGGCCGTTTTGAACTTGGTAGACTTGCTCTCGGTGGACTTACTCTTTTTAACATTGCACCTAATTTGAAAATGTGGATATTTATTAAGTTCTTCTACACATACTGTAAAAAATATTTGTAAATAAGCAGATAAGCACTAGGTTTTACAAAATTATAGGTGAATTTTACTGAAAACAAGCATACAGGATCGCAAATTTTCCGGAAAAATGAAATAAATATGTTCGACAACCTGCAGAATTAACAACCTAAGAAATAACTTAACATTTTTTACTCTTTCGGAAAATTTTCGAGGCTGTGTCATGACTTTGTGCCAAATTTGCATTTATTTTTATAAATTACGACACTAGAATTTATTTCACACTTGTTGAACACCATTCAGGGGATCGTTAGTAAAGTGATACATCATAATATGGACTGATAGAAATGCTGTCTAATTTTTATCCAATCGGCACACAACTTTTATTTGTCAGAAGCATTTCTCTCTTACGGTGTTCCTGATTTGTTATTATTATCAGTATTATATAACATCACACTTACTTGCAAAATTAAGAAAAACTGTGGAGATCAAGAGAACAATGACGACCTTCATTTGTTTCTTAATGGAGACAGCGATAGAGAACTGAAAACTAATTTTGGGAAAATTTAATCAGCGGTGAAAATTTAAGCTTTGATTTGATTTAGTGTTTAGTTACAGAGATTCATCTCACCTTTAAAATGCTGTAGAACAAGGAATAATATTGATCTTAAGCGTCAGAATTTTTCGTATCTGTATATATGAATATAAGAACGCGATTGTGTAATATTTTGTACTATACTGAAACAACGAGAAGGAAAATGGTGAAACTAGTTGAATGACTACGTCCCCTCCATAAACATATCGTATTCACAATTTATTGCTTCAAGAGAAAAAAATTAGAACTATTTACACACTTAATTTGTGTACTCACAGAAACACCACGTAATTCGATTAAAGATAGTGGTATACCTGACAAACGTTGATATTCTGGAACACAATTTGATTTCGAAATAAATTTAGAAAGAAAGCTTACTTAATGTTGCGTTACGAATCCTAAGTCGAAATTTCAAAATTAAAAATGGTGGCTCCAATATGGCAGAAAAAAGTTGTTGGCATATACCTCACCACGAAGCCCTACATTAATTTAAGAGCTAAATTTAGAACCAGCATTTAAAAAATCGATTAAAAAACATATCTATCAAAATATTTTAAATTTTTTTTTCTCGAAAATTAGAAAAATCTCTACTTTTACATGAAATTGATGCTGGCTACTTATATAAAATTGTGTGATACAGAAAAAAGAAATAACTTTAAAAAATGTCTTTTTTAAATATCCTAAAGTATAGGTGGTAAGCAATTTGTTACTCTAAATAAGGCTAAAGTTTGTATTAGTGATTAATTAAATAGATTAAAAAATTATATATTTGTGACAACACTTTTCCTCCTAGCACAATATTTTGAAGAATAGATAAGGCTCTTTAATCAGACAGTGAAGGTTGAGTTTTACACTTAATTAAAAACCTCTGTCGCCGATAAAATTCTTCATTGTTTCCATTAAATTTTTTATTGCTTTTAAAATTTCTCATTGTAAAAGCATTAAGAAATCCAGTGGAATTCAGTCCAAATTATCTGTCGCGAATGAATTTTATATTCGATTAGAATAAAATGCGACGATATTTTCTATCCATCCAGATTGCAAGGTATCACTCTACTAACGATCCCATGAATAGTGATGAGGATGTATTTGTTTAAGGATCTTTTACCCAAAAATTGTTAAAAAAAATCGTGAAATGAAATCTACTGTAGTAGTTTGCAAAATTGTCACACGCAGTTCTTTTCTTTTTTTTAAGGAAGATTTGGAAACCCGTTATTTTTCAGTGAAGCTCTGAGGGAGTGAGGTTAGATTCAGTATATAAATTTATAAATGTCATATTAAACAGCGGAAAAATTCTTATAACTAAGATAATTGTTTAATTTTTAAGGTGAAAAGTTTGCTTTGGGTGTTTCTCATCTATTATGACAGCTGTGAAAAAGTCATTGAAGCTTATAGTATTTTGTTCCAAATGTATTAAAACTCTGTTAATATTGATTTTCTGGCTTCTTCGTAGGTTGGCATGTGTCACATGTAGATAAATGTAGTTAAAAACTGCAAATAACAAATGTCGAAATATTGAATATTGTATGTCCATAGCTTTGGATGATATCCAAACCTAAAATATAACCTCCAATTTATTTATTCAATACACGTGGACTTTTTCGGAAGACTTAATAATTGAATATCTCAATTTATATAGATTAAATGTTCGCCCTCAATGAAGCGAAACTAAGATATTGATCTGCGTGTCACACGTTTTGCCATTGCATTATCGATAATTTCTTTCTTTCTATAAAGTGATATATGTTCTAAGCACCACATTACACCATTATCCTTACGCACAAATTTTGTCAGCAAACTACGATATTCGTGGCGAAAAGTTTCAATGTGGACTTTTATAGGATTTTTTTGCAAGAAACACAAATCTGAAACTTTTAAATCGAATCTTGAATGATTTTCAAGGTGTATAGATTTTTTATGTTAAAATTATTTCCAAGAGTCGGCCCACCGCTTTTTTGAATTCCTTCTAGGAATCGAGTGAATTCGGTCATACCCACACGCTGCTACACCCTTCCACATTTTCAGGGTTCACCCCGTTTTTATACACCTCCTCGGCGATAAAGCTACTTCGGCGACACCCTCTCGCCGGGCACACCCGTCCTTTCCACCCCCTCCAGTTTTATACCCTATCTGGGTATAGTAACTTTGGCGAGAACCATGCCCCAGCCACTTCCCCCCTATATTTTATACCTCTTATATGAAAGAGAGTATTTTTTGGGCAAAACCGACCCCCCAGCCACCCCCTTCCACTTTCTAAGCATTCCCTTCGTTTTTTATATTCCTTCTAGGGGGTAGAGCGACATTGGTCAAACCCACACCCCAGTCGCACCTTTCATTTATGCCAGCCCGCCCTCTGCTTTTTATAACGCTTTTCGGCGATAGAGCCACTTCGGTGACACTCATCCCCCAGCCACACACTTCCCCATTTTCAGGCCGCCACACCGTTTTTATACCCTTACTCTGTGAGAGAGTGACTATGCAGTTCGGCGCCACCCACTCGCCAGTCACACCTTTTCTTCCCATCTCCTCCTGTTTTATACACCATCTCTGGGGAGAGTACCTCCGCTCCGGCGAGACCCACTGTACAGGTGCACTCTTCACCCCTCGATTTTAAACCCCTTGAATGAAGGAGAGTGTGTTGGGCCACATTGAAACCCCAGACACTCCTTCCACTTTCTAGGCATCCTCTCCGTTTTTGATTTTCCTTTTAGGGGGGAAATGACTTCGACGAAACCGACCTCCCAGCGTCACTCTTCTACCTTTTCAGGGGTCTCCCTGGTTTTTTATATCCCTTCTCGGGAGTAAAGTGACTTCGGCGACCACCACTTGTCCCTTTATGCAGCAGGTATTTTTCGGATTTCCACTCATCAAAAACCGCCATCGTTTTCTTCTTAGCAGTGATCCCCCCGGAAACAGCTTTTGCATTACTTCAGTGTGAGCCGTTTTATTGCTTTCCAGGGCTTCTGCTGACTTCTGTCTTATGACCTGCATCTGTCGATATATCATTTGAGGTGTTGCTCTCGATATGGTTTCTTAAGGCTCATTCTTCGGTGCTCCCTCTCTGAAGGCCGCGCATCTCTTTACCGCTGGAAGATGGTCCCCCAAACGTTTTGGTTTGGGGGTTTTTCATGTGAGACCATCTCTCGATCATTGTCAGCGACGTACTTCTGACAGGACCGACAGGGACAAACAATAATGTTTGTAATTTCTATTTTTGAACATTATTTGTTCTGACGAATAAAATTGTATGCAATTGGAAGAGATCCTTTCCTAAAAATGGTTAGGAAACACGAAATAATTGACAAAGCAGCGTTGCTTTACAAAGCTGTGGATCAGGCGGCCGAGGCGCATGGCTTGAATCTTAACATCAGAAGAGAAGAAAGTACATTACTCCATCTAGATACCATACTTCTAAAGTCCCAAGTAAAGAAAGCAGAGCTCGAGCACTTCCGCCAACAGCTCTTCGAAAAGAAAATTCAAGGGAACTTTTACAGAAATGTAGATGATCAGCCCTTGTCAAAGGAGCTAACTTTTGCTTCCCCCAGATCGTTCGGACTTAATTCAGGCACAGAGGGTTTCATTTTCGCGTGCAAGGACGATTTCATTTCCACCTTATATACCGTAGCCGCACTTTACGTCAAGAAGTTCTCAGCGATAGGTACTGCACGTATCATGCAAGCTCTATCATTTCACGTATCATTTCACTGGATTTCCCACTTACCCCGGAACGACTACAATCTTTGTCGCTTTTACGGCGTTGGCCGCGACCTTGCCCTGCCGAACGCTCCGAGGGAGCTTATTTACTTATTAGCAACTATTTTTACAAGGTGTGTAAACTAACTTCATAAATCTCAATTTTCTTCTTACCAAATTAGATGCAATGCAAAGCAGTCCACCAAGAGCAAATCCACCAGCCTTACCTGCTGTTGCCCATCGACTTCCAAAAGCTTGTTTACAAATTCCAGATGATCGCGTTTTTAATATATTCTTCAGAAGACTCCAAAACCCTCGAATTCCATTCAGAGTTACACAACCATATCTAGCTCGCGTTTTTGTACGAATGCCAGTCATCCTAGCTGGCTTAAGTAGCATTTCCGAATAAAAACATTATTGTCTTAAAAGCAGACTTATTCTAACTGCGTAATTTTACAAGCAAGTGAAATGCAATATAATATCGTGTTTCTAGTTATCAAGCTTTTCCGACGAATAGTCCAAGCGGTACGGACACTTTACCCCAAACCCTGGCAGCTCCGCCAATCAAGCAAATCTTACATTACTTTAATGTGAAAACGATTTTCGACACAATTTTTCTCTTGTTATTTTGGCCAAGGCAAAGAAGAATTAAGATGTTTAAGGAATAACGATGTTATTTGAAAAGACGCTTTTTCACCCATATTGGTCGCTGCCCTACCCTCGGTCTAACCTATGCATTCGATGGTTAGAAAACTGCTTGAACTCAAACTTAACTATAGTAAAATGTAAAATTAGGAAAAGATTTGTTTTGTATGTCTAAGGGCCGGTTCCACCAAACTCGGTTAAATCAGTGGTTAACTGACGGGGGGTTAAAGTTAACGCCATAGTTATGCTTGGATTATCCTGTTGTGCGTTCCACCACATTTTTCGTGAGCGCGGTTAGCTAACCAGATAGTTGTTTCGAAGTAACTCCTATTTTACTTTAAATCATTCGTGTGATTGGCTACCCATCGGTCGAGTGGAAAGCAAAGCAATATGTCCGTGCGCGCCAAATCCAGGTAAGGTTCACGCCACGCTCGTGTCTACATTAACCTAAAAACAGTGAATGTTGGTGTATGGTTTGTTCGTGATATAATAATATATCACATATAAATTCAAAAACATCTTCTTCGACTTCGTCATCAGACGATCTCAGAACTTCTTCCAAAAACTCCATATTTCACAACGAGACTGCAGTTTTTAGGTTAGAGGACGATTAAGTCGCCTTAACCGATCAATTTTGACCGGTTAGATTTAACTGTGGTTAACGCGAGTTAACCAGCCGCTAAAAAGTGGTGGAACGCGTAACTAGGTTTAACGGAGGATTAACTTTTTAATCGAGGTAGGTGGAACCGGCCCTTAATGTACTAAATATTGAGCTCTAATTTGAGGATGCTCAGCTTGTGCAGAAGTTTCCTTTGTTGGCCCTACTACAAGAAGGTTTCTGGTCGGATTCCGGCCGGACTACATCTGGTGAGGCTTTATTGTTGGGAAGCGGTCGGGAGCCAGCCGTTTACTGGTCGAGCCAACCCTGGTTAGAGTTCATGGTTGAGAGACATTAGGCACTAGTCAGAATACTTTTTTATATAGCAATTAGACATTTTTTAAGAGACACGACATTATCAAATACATACTAACGGATTCTAGATGAATTATCATTCAAAAATCACAATTTAAAGATTTATTAGGTCAGTAAAACAGAAATAAACTTTTTCAAATTCTCTTAACCAACATTTAATTTTTTCTAGTGTTTTAACTTATTAAATAAAACTGTTATCAATTATGCATTGTGCAATAGCATAATTGTTACAATGTTTATAATTTTATTAAATTTCATACAGTTTTTAGACTGTAAACTTTTCAATATACCGCCATGTTTAGCTCCCTCTGCATCTGGCGTCTGCAATGACACTCAGTAACTTTCAGTTTCTCATCTCGAACGAGAATACACATTGTACTCACGTTGCGTCGCATTCTCGCAGTTCGCAAATACAATCGTGGTCCGTAATTAAAATCCACCTCATTTCAGTAATAAGTTGAAAACCCTATTCAGCGGGCGAATAATAATAATTATTATTGTAAGGTAATGTATAGTGCTATGTATTCATTTTATCCTTTCTTCCTGCCTAACTCAAGTCGCGGCGTGGTTTCATCAATAAAACAATTGAACCTCTACGGATCAAAAGGGGATACGCGTGGATTCAACCTGAGAATTATTGTCCAGAAAGAAAAATTTGAAAATCGTTCGAATTTTAATTTGAAGGACTGTTACTTGTAAAGAAGTTTAAGGCGCATCTTTTTTCCTTTAGCAAATATTTTTAGGTTTTACAGTTTTTGAAGCTAATTTAGTCAATTTCCAGAATTTATCAATCCTATCAACACTATGTTACATTTTTAAGTCTTCTGAAACTAGGTAAGGAAGAAAAACGTGAATATTTTAGTCAACAAAACAGTTGTTAATTTGTTTGCGAGGCTTTGCAAAAATCATGAATTATTTCAACCTTCCAGCGCTTCGTCTATCGAGCGAATTTTAAGGAACGGGTAACTTTCAGTGAGAAAGTTGTTGATTAAGATCTGAAGAAGTTTTCTGGAATGTTTTAGCTCAATCGGATCAATGGTTACAAAATTATAAATGTTTTAAATTGCAAGCGGCAATCTTGACGCTGCCCTATGAACGTGCCTCCTCGGCTACAAGCGTGTTGCAGCGGACGTGAAGGTCAAATCGCATACCAAAATAATACTTCAGATATTATCATTGAAAGGATTGATTTATTAGACATTTTGAACAAGAAATTATTGCAGTAATTCACTATTTAACATTACGTTTAATCATCTTCGTCACTTCCTTCAGTTGCTTCGGCATCTGGGCTCTGAGTTGTTACTTTGAAAAAATAATTTTCGAAAAATTCTTTCCCTTTCGCACTTAAATAATTATAGAAATTTTTCACATCCTTGATTTTAGCAGCTTTTAATCCAATTTGAAGTGGACGAGTTTTCGAAAGTTTTTCTAATTCAAGCGTAAGCTTAAAGAAGAAAGAGTTTGGATTTTGCAATTCGTAACTGTCATAAACATCCACTTTTCTCAAAATCCTACAGAAGATCCTCACATTTCTCGACCATTGTGAATGAAGAAGAACGAGCATTGCGAATAATCTCGACATATTCAGCTTCAGTTTCAATTCGTTCTCATCTTTTTAATTTTTGCGAATGAGTGCCAAAATTTCTGTCGCACTGGCAATAGGAATATCCTCGAACTGGAAACACGTATTTTATTTCACTTTGCGAGTCAATTGCCAATAAAACCAAAAAATAAGACACTGTGTAATTTTTATTTTGTCCTGAACATGAATCTGAAAATAGAGTTATGCTGTTGAATTCGTCTTTATTAAATTCTGTTATTATTGTGTATTGAATAAAACTGCAGACAGTGTTTGCACCCTTTTTTACAATTCCCTCAAGAATAGGGAACATATAGCTCTCGTTCGTAGTATGTACATGTACATTAAATAAGAAAAGCCATACTAAACGTAGGTAAAACTGTTCGGCTACGGGTAATTTTGGTATTGGCAAATTCTGTGCAAAGTCAAATTCACAGCATACACTGCTATTTTCAGACAGTAACTGTTTCTTTAATTTCAAATGAATTTCAGCATTCTTCTTGTTATTAATTAATTCTTCGTTTATCTCTCCTGCTGTCTCATTTTTATAGCAAGTGTTGCACACGTCAGTTCTAGGTAATTTAAAAGTGAAGCCAACATGATGGTTAAAATAATCACAATATACACTTTCACATAACGTGAATTTAGCCCCTATTTTTTCTGAATAATACTCTCCAAATAATTTGTAAAGTTCTGTAAGATTTAATGAAGAATTTTCAAAATATTTGAGACTACTGGAATTTCGTTTGTTATGTGAACTGCGATGTCGGATTGGTTCACAATGCTCTGTAATCATTCTTTTTAAATCTTCCGTTAATTGAACACGATTTTCGCGTCGTCCACCTGCCAAATTTGTCAAAGGTTTCTTATTTAAGATCTTTTTTTGAACAGTTTCAACTCTTCTTTTGCCCAAACATAGAAAAGCACAAAAAAATTTCTTGCAAACTGAGACATTTTCTTCGTCAGTAGGAAATAAATAAATTCAATGAATTAACCCTCCTACTTTTTACCTGCATTCGTTTCGGCAGGATCCTTGCATTTTAACATTCCACTGAGAACTAAATTTTGTTCATTATAGTTCCCGAGATTCCCGTCTTTCTTAGTTTTGGATTTCGTATTGTATTCTATTCCCTAAAATAATAACAAATGATGCTATCAACTTGTTCTTTAAAAAATAAAAATAAATAACTTGAGGACCTATGAATAATTAAATAAAAAAGTATTTAAGAAATCAAGAGAGAAATAGTCCTAAAATATTACATTTATGATAAAAGATTATTAAATTTTTTTTATTAACATTTTTCAATCGTGCCTCATTTTTGGAACATTTTTTTATATTTTCAAGCCATAACTCTTCACGCCTATTTCTTTTTCTACCTCGATTCATTTTTAATTCTTTCTTAAATTAATAGGGTATTAACTAAAATAAACCTGCCTCAAAAATAATACGTTTGCAGATATTCTAAAAAATGATCCATTCACTGATTGTTTTTTATCAATGTTTTTTTATCAATTATCCTAGTATAGATCGTAAACAGATAGACGAATGAAATAATTTCGAAGGCTGCATGAGAAATAAATCAAGCAGATATGAAAACTGATGATTCCTGAGATTCTGTGTAATCACACAGTGACGCATGACATTTATGCTCAATTAAGAAACTTGAACTGATTAAAGAAGCTTCTCATTAAAGTCTTAAAATTTTTTTTTTGTGTGTACCGTTATCTCTACATAGAAAAAAATTAAGATCGTCATTCTAAGCATTACCTGAATGGCTATTTTTGAGTTTACAAGTAAGTTCAATATAATATGACAATAATATGAATAATAAATAAGAAACGTCATAGAAGAAAAATATATTTGACCTATAATAGTATATTGTATATATATATATATATATATATATATATATATATATATATATATACGCTTCTTGAAAACAAGCATGTTAAGCACATTGGTGATGTTTGGTGTACTTGACAATTTTGGATTATATGTCACAGAAAGAAATAGCGTACTTTGCAGGAGTAAGACTGTGGGGTGCAGCGATACACTTTTTTTATAGATAAAGATAATTTTGTCTAGCGGGCGTAAAGCTTTATGTAGCGGACGTAAAGCATTCATTAGCGGGCGTAAAGTTTCATGTTGGCCCGGCGGCGGAGTACGCATGTGCGAACGTCACTGGGCTGGAAGCGGCCACATTACGCCTGCCTCATGTGCATGCAATGGCGCGTTTTCAAGGGGGGTCGGACAAAAAAGTATTTTTGGTTGAAGGAAAATTGTGACCTTTTTTTATTCTGAAGACGGATAGAAACGTTGCAAATATTGTGGAAGAATTGACAAATATTTGTATCGGACGGCTGGCGAAAATATATGTTCAGTATTTCACAATTCTCTCAGCTTTATCTGGCGGCGGATAAACTTGATCTTCACTTGGATAAAATTGCTACAGTGTTTCTATTCGTCCAGGGTCACAAGAAGAAACTAAGGGTAATCTGTACCTTGATTTTGGAGTAAAGATTACCTGTGATCAAAATTATCCCATGTGGGTAATCTTTACCCTGACACCTCGGTATTTTTCTGCTTTTACCCAAGCGTGTAAGTAACTTTTGAGAACTTTCACAATTTTCCACGATAGTTTTTTGTAAGCGGAATTTATCTTATTTGGCTGTTTAGCTAACCGGCAGCTAACTTCACACCAGCGATCAACGGTATACTAGCTTCCTATTTTCAGGAGATTTATCATTATAATTTGTATGAGAAAAAATAACAGTTTTCTTCCTACTGAGGGTAATATTTGTGTGTTGACCCATTGAAGTAGGTAAAAATACAAAGTTACCTGCTAAAATATTTACCTTCAGTTTTTTCTGCCTTATCACTACGCTAAAGATTTCATAAACAGTGTCGTACTTCACAATATTGTATGATTTTACTCCAAAGCAGCATATGAACGCGGAATTTTTTCAAGACATTTAAAAAAAAAATTTAGTTATTTTTGGCCATAAAATCTACAAAATTATATACGACTTTGACTTTAGAAGTTATCACATCTTTTTTTATTTTTTCAGCAGAATTTCCAAGCCCGTATGCTTGCTTCCCGTGAAATTTACTTATAATTATGCAAACTCCCTTCAGTTATGTATGTGTAGAAGAACTTAATGAATCTTCTTTTTTTCTTACAAAATTAGGTATAATGCAAAGAAGTACCTCAAGAGAACATTCAGCACCGCCTTTTACTTTTCATCGACATCCAACTATTTATGTAAACATGCCAGATGATCGTGTTTTTTTCTGAATATCTCCAAATTCCGAAACAGCAACGAATTTCTTTCTGGGTTACGAATTCTCATCACTCAAATCGTTCAAGAAATCGTGTTTATGTAGCAATGCCTGATGGAACAGGTTTCGTTGCAAGTATCAAACCTCTTGCTCAAATATTAATGTTAATGATGCTATTCCTGAAAGAAACCGCTGTTTTATATTAAGAGGTAGAGAAATGTAATTTTCAGGATTTATTCACCGTTTCAATTATAAACAACTGCGCGTTTTTGTACGAATGCCGTTTGATAATTCTATTCATGTAGAAGAGTTAAAATATGACAACAGTCGTCGTCCTAGCCGGATTGAGTGAAAAAACTGGATTTTAAGATATGCACTCATCTCCCGATTCTAGGCCGCTCAAACTTCGGCCGGCTTCAAACGCTTGACTTCTTCTGCTCCCCCCCCCCCCCACTCCCTCAGCGTCCCTTGATGGTCTATATACTCGGATAGCTAGTGCTATATCACAAGTTGTTTACATCGCGCTTCTCTGGGTGCTGGTGTGCCATACTGTACCGGATTCCGAGACTACATAGGCGGTCCTGAGTGCTGACATGAAAAAACGCATCCGATTCTGGGTCAACTAGACCCGAGGTCGGCCCAGAATTGGAAGATGAGTGTAGATAATAGAAATTTATATTTCTTCTTTAATGTATCGACTATAACAGGTGATATCCATTTTTGTCCGTGTTGGACTTCCTAAAAATCTTCATGCCTAATATTTTAAGACAAAATTCCACTTGAGAACTATGTAATAGTCCCAAATAAAAAATGCCTTTAAACTAATCTTATTCTTTAACTGCATACACGGGAAACATTTCGGTACAGCAAACGTACCTGCTATCACATGAGCAGTGCTAAACGCTAGGATGAATCGTGCCCTTTCGTTTGGCACAGCTGGCGCGCCGCGGCTGTTATGGGATAGCGGCGTGCTACTGTCGCGCAAGCGCTATACCAACTACGCAGCTGAACTGCTGTTGGCGCGTCTTCTGCGCCAAACTCGGTATAACAGTTGTTCCAAGCCATACGTCAGGCTGCGTCGACTCCAATAGACGAGATGGCCACTTAGGAAAGTAGTTGTCTTGCTTGTTTTAGATGGCTCTGATTTCGAACTTCAGAAAAGTGGCGGGAATTGATGGTGAGTGGGGTACTGTCGCGCCAAGTTGTACACGGGTACACTGTCGCGCCATATTGTACACGGGTTGCATGGGATTGTAATGTTAATAATTACTTTAGATAAAAATACAATATTAATATAATATACTTGAATTTCAAGTATTTTCGACACTGCATTGTATGTCGACTTTGGAGATAACGATAAAAATGGCATTGGCTGAAGCATCTAGTAATTTGACGTTTTGCGGCAAGTTTGACGCTGCCATGGGACTCCACCCTTATTCATTTTAGAAAGAATTAATGCCAAATCATGCAATATGGCTTCCCAAATGGGTACAATAGCTTACATTGATTACATTTTATGTCACCTGTGCTACATTTGGCATTAATTCTTTCAATTAACCTTTAAAAATTTAGTTTTAATTTTAACAACACATTCAAAACACCTACGTGTACATATATATTCACTAACACATGCGCACGAAATTGTAGTTCTCTTGCTTCTTGTACGCGGCGCATCGTTCACTATACGGTGCCACGAACTTTGCATTGAGTCGACGCAGCCTGCCATACGTACAACTGCCATGCCGTACTATAGGTAGCGCGTCTACTGTGCTGAAATGCTTTCAGTGTAATTGTACAGGCAGGTTAAATGCAATATGATAATATTATAATGAGTATTACATGTCTTAAAAATGAGCACAGTATACACTGATTACAGAGGTCAAAATTAAATAAATATATATATATATATATATATCGACGCCCCCATTCCATACCGCTGCACGTCGCATTTCGGCGCTACGTCGCGTCCCCAACGGAAGACGACGTGGCGCTGCTCTGTACATAGCCTAAATGCGTCGTTGAGCTGTATAAAATTGAGGCGTCGATATTATTGATTAGGTATATCATTTTCCGTACATTTTGGGTCGCTATATCTGAATCCAAATGCAAAATATTTTTATAAACTATATGTGTGCTACAAAACCTGCGAAAATAGGACAACTCATAAACAACCCCAAAGATAAAAAGGCACCTTTTAGTGATCCGGGAGTATACCAAATCTTTTGCTCTTGTGGCAAAGTCTATATTAGGGAAAAAGGGAGGGCGGTGAGCCAACGTGTAAAACAACATGAGAGTAAAGTCAGGCTAAAACATGTCACGCAATCAGCTCTAGCTGAGCATAATGTCGAAACAGGACATAGCATTTCATTTGACAAAATGACCGTAATCGCAAAAACATACAATGTTTTTCCAAAAAAACATGGAGAAGTAACCGAAATCCTAAAACACCCTGATAACATCAATAGGGACAATGGCTATAATACCAATCCGATTTGGCTTTCCATCCTCCCGGGTTAAAAAAAAAGAATTGATTGGCCAAACAGGTTCGACCAGTCTCCACGGTGGGGCGCTCTGGCCAATTACAGGCATCGTAGAGAGTATATATAAAAATAATATAACCTGCATCTTCAGTTTCAGGTTAGCGTCCTTTCACGTCCTTTCATTATAAAGCTATAACAGTTCATATTTCTAATTTGAAGAAACAAGCGAGTTCTTTAGGTCACACATAAAAAATAGCATCATCTCTAAGAGACGACAGCGTTATATCAGAATAAACCTGTGATTATGAGCTACTTCTTGGCGGTGTTCAAGAAGCAGAAATAGGTATGGCTATAATTTTCGCAGACAAAAATATTGCGGAAACGAACAAATACGTCATTGTTGCAGTTCAAAAAAAACTGAACACTTTGCAATAGATACGTACCTATCCCAACACAAAATTTAAAAGAAACATTTTTCAAATGTTTGACTGAAAATATTGAGATATTTTATGTTTATATAAGATATTGAGAATATTTTTTCGCTTCCTTGCGACAATGCTTCAGTGATAGTTGGGTACAAAAATTCGTTCTATGCATACTTGAAGTCGGTTCCTTCTTAATTCTCATAAACTGCATTTGTCATACTACAGCTATAATTTCAAAGAATCAATGTACAGAGAGGCTATCCACTTTGGAAATTTCATTAAAATCACTATAGACATAAAAATATAAAAAATTCAGAATCAAGACAATCAGGTTAAGATTGGGAAGATTTTGGATAAACCAAGATTCAGCGACTCAAAAACAGTTAAAACCTGTCTTCAATCTTCCAAAAGATCTCGGAAATTTTCCATATTTTTAAAAATCTTCGCGAATCTTGAAAGAATGCTTGAGAGATCTTATGACATCCATCAGGTCACAGTGAGAGATCTGAAATCTTAAATCGCTAATTCCGAGTTTTGCAGATTTTGGTAACGCGAGATTTGAATGATTTCAGAAGCAAATAACCCTTTGGGATGTGCAGACATCCTTAGTACTTATAAAGACAGACGTACTGGAACAGAAGGTTTTAAAACTGTTCAACACTAGGTAGCTATATCACAAGCATTGCGCCAAGTGTATGGTCAGACAGTGGAATATTCTAGATGGGTTTTTGAGATTAAAGTAAAAAAAGAAAAGACTAAACTAGATGAACTCGAGGAACTGAAGCCACCGGAACAGAGACAAACTAAAGAACTAGCGCCAAAATTCAAGATGGTGAAGGTAGACCATTTAAAGTCAGAGGAAAAACAATCAGAATTAGAAATGATGAAACCACAAGAATCAAAGGCAGACGAACCCAAAACTTCAAAGAAACAAGAATTTCCTTATACCAGAAAAGCCTGCAATAAAAAAATCAAAAGCCAGTAATTCAAAACCTTCAGAAGGAAAGTGTAAACATTCAATATCACAGGTATCAAAACCAAAGAGAGGAGGAAAACCAATGAGACTAAGAAAAGCAAAGAAACCAAGAAAATCTACAAAAGAAACAAATCCAAAGAAACCTTTCGGCGTATGCTTTCTAGTATATCACAAAATTTTCCCTGAACATTCCTGGAATTCATGAAATTTGTAGAAATCTACGAAAATTTGTGAAATTTATGAACTTTATTCGTTGACGAATATTTTTTGCAATTTTTGGGTAACTTTTGATAACAGTTCTGCTGAACGAATGCGTAATAGCTCGGGCTTGAGAACTCGAAGTTATCGGCCATTGGAAAATCTAACGAAAAAAGAACTCAACATTTTTTTCCCTAGGGTCCAAGGTCGAACTTTCAGACGTGAAATTAATGCTCGTTTCATCCTTTTCTTTTAACTGAATATATTTTCGAAAGTTTTTCCACCCACTGTACCGAACTATCACTATTTAGCTAAAAAAAATATTGTTTGTCAACCTTCCTGATATAGGTGGTAAACAAAAAGTCAAATAAAATAATTCGGAAGGCTATACGAGTAATAAATCAAGTAGATATGAAAAATAATTACACCTGATCTTAACAATCTTTCTCTTTCACGCTAAGTTGAAACAGATAATGCTTAGCAACCAGACAGTGAAGGTTGACTTTAACACTCAATTAAAAAAACTGGAAATTTATTTCCTGTTCTGTACGGTTTTCTCTAAACAGCAAAATGAAGATCTTCATTTTGCTCATTACCTGCATGGCTATTCTTGATTGTACGAGTAAGTGTTATGTGAAATAATAATAATATTATTAACAAATAAGAGACATCGCCGGGAGAAATATGGATTTTCAACATCGAGTTTTTTTATCAGACGAAAACCGCGAGATATTTTGTCCTAAAAGCGGATAGAGACGCTGCAGTTATTCTTAAAATATTCTGTCAACGTCATCCGGCTACGGATAAATTTGATGTTCGATTGCATAAAAGTGCTATAGTGTTTCTATCCGACCAGGTTGTCACTATCCTAACAATTTGATAAACAGTAATGAGGATGTATTTTTCTCAGGGACTTTTATCATAAAAATTGCATACCTTGTACTCTGGAAGTTGTCAAACATTCGTTCTTTTTTCAGAAAAAATGTCTGAGCCCGTATGCTTGTTTCAAGTAGAATATACTTATGATTTTCCAAACGCCCGTTGCTTATCAACTTATTAACAGATATTTTTACAGTATGTGTAGAAAATCTAGATGAATCCCTATTTTCTTACAAACTTAGGTGCAGTGCGAAGAACTCCCCCAGGAGCAAGTCCACCGAGAGCAAGC
Organism: Andricus curvator; assembly: GCA_932195095.1. NCBI lineage: Eukaryota > Metazoa > Arthropoda > Insecta > Hymenoptera > Cynipidae > Andricus > Andricus curvator. The sequence continues at coordinate 96,458 of CAKNYM010052759.1, read as the reverse complement.
TTACTGAGAGGAATTTCACTACCACCTACTGTTATTAATCGTCGTCCAAGTGTTTATGTGCACATGACAGATGATCTTGTTTCTTCTGGATATCTCAAAGTTCCAAAAAGCCGTCGAATTCCTTTCTGGGTTACAGCTAATCGTTATTTATACTCTTCAATATACCAAGTTTATATAGCAATGCCTAATGGATCAAGTTATGTTGCAACAACTAAACCTCTTGAGCATACTATTAATATCAATGACGCTATTCCTGAACAACACCGTTGTTTTGTAAAAATAGGAACTAACAATTTTTTGTCAGCATATCTTCGTCCTTACGATTATGAACCACTACCGGCAACTACACTCCCGCGCATTTTTGTACGAATGACGCATGATAACACTGTTTTTGTGGGAGAGCTAACTCATGACTGCAGCCCTCGTCCCAGCTGGCTTCAGGAAAATAACTGGTTTTGAAGAACTAGATAATAGAAATTTAGATTTCTTTCCTAAGTATATTTACGATAACATATGCTATCTATTTTTATCAGTGTTTTGCCACAAAAAAATCCTTATGTCCATACATAGGAAAATGTTAATATGAAAACTATACGTAACAGTCACAAATAAAAATTATTGTATGAAAATTAATCTTACTCTTAAAATGCATAATTTTACAATTAAATGAAATACAACATAGTTATAAAACCTTAAACTCTAATAATATTTCAAATAGTTAATTAGGCCGAAGAAAATAGCCATGTTGTTGAATAGAACGTATTTTGAAAAAATGAATTCAGCAGTCATTTAGAAACCATATGTTATATCTATAATTTGAAGAAACCGTATTTTGACTCAACCTTCATTACTGATATCATATTTGTTCTAACTCTTATCTTTAAAAGTCCACAAACTGAAAATTAGTAAATACTTCAAGGTTTAATTTGTAAATGTTTATCGTTTAAAAAATGAACCACTTTGACTTGAGTTTAATTTAATTTAAGTGTGTTTAGTGAGAGATTAATTTAAGTGTAATTTAAATGTAACTGTTTAAAATGAGCAATATTTTACTAACAGGATTTCAATGATTAACAATTCTGTTTACATTCTCTAGACTTTAAAGTTTTTTTTTTTTGATCAGCAAATGAAATCTGTAAATTATTTTAAAAAAGTTTAACACCTCCAGAAACGTAGCAGAACCAAAGCTCTTATAAATTGATTTAAAATCATTTTTTATACCTTTCCAGGGTTCTCATGCACTAATTTTCCACCTTCTTAAAAAAACTTAAAAATATTAACAGATTACATGTATCTTTCTGAATAACCGTAGATAAATTTGACATATTCAAACATTTATACATGTTTTTGCCAAATCAGTAACGTTCTAGAATTTTTTTTTTCAAATGACGATTTGATTCTGGGTTTGTAACTGACATCATCACCGTGCTTCAAAGCAGTACTTACAAAAATACTATCTATAACTTCTACGCCTGCGCCTTTTGATCAGTATTACTTTTTCAACATATGGTGTACAAATTTGAAATTGTGTGCATTGTATTGGAGACAATTTCTGTGCCAAGAATATTTTTCTGAAATTAACATTTCTATTTTTGTAGATTAAAAACTGCAATAAACTCAAGTTTTACACGAGGTTGATGCTTTTTTCCTCTTTAAACATATTTAAGAATCTGAAAAAATTAGGGAAGCATTTTTCACTCAGAGAATCAAACTATTGCGATATAGCAAAAAAATAAACTTTTTTGTAAACCGTATTGATACAGATGGTAACAAATTTACCATCTTAAATCATTCTCAAGGTTCTACATGCAATAAATCAAGTAGATATGAAAAATACTTATATTATGAGATACGAAATCTGCCTCCCTCCACACTTTTCAAGAATAAATGAAGACTTTAACTGCCTGAAGAAGCTGCTGATTTATATTTTCAAAAATCAGTTTTCAGTTCTCTCTCATTGTCTCTATCCAGATAACATGAAGATTGCCACTTTGCTCTTCACCTGCGTAACTTTTCTTGAGTTTACAAGTAAGTGTGATGTGATATAATAACATAATTGGTGCTCAGGCTGTTGAACGCTTGAACTTCCTGTTATAGGTCCGGAGTTTGATCCCTTATCCGGTATCTCTGGAAGTTTTTCTATGTCATTTTACCGGGGTTCTAGTGATTCGGATCCCATCTTCAATTGTAAGTCCCACCCATCATGAACGTTTCTTCAACCCAATCCGTGAATGATGCCGTAAAAAGAAACTAGGTTTACCCAATATATCATAAAGGCATACAACTTTCATCAAATCACTTGACTGCATTACAAAATGCATCAGTGATATTTATTTACAGATGATCGAAAAAGCCTGAACTATATTCTTTTCTTAAAATGAAGCAACTGGTCTCTACACTTCTCTGAAATAATGCTTGAAAAAAGAATTCTGACCTTTCCAGTTTTCTTCATTCAAAATTTCCTTTATTGGAAGAATTCCCCGAAAACGTGATGAAGAAACTGTCGATCGGATACTCCCTGCGGAGGTACTTATTTAGGTTTTTCTTAGAGCTGTTTGCACTCAATTTGCAAATAATGATCTTGAAGTAGGACCTACTTCTGCCCTAGTGGTGATAAACAAACTAATCAGTCATGCTCTTACTTTACCTCCTGATTTTGAAATTTGGTTCAAACGCATGGAAGAACGCGGATCCTCAAAAAGTATGCTGATTTGTTGTTGTTTCGATTTGCAACAAAAATGAGATGGCGGAACATGAGAATGCAGTTATGTTCATTACATCATCTTTTGTTCTTGATTTTCAGAGAGACCCCATCCCAATTGTCTCCCCATACCAAACACTGACCATAAGACTATCCCATTTCCAGATTTTCGAACATTTTCGGCATTTATTCTCAAAAGTGTGAGATCATGAAACTTTAAGCCTGATGCTAAAAGAAGCAGCAATGACACACGTCTGGATACTTGAAACAAATTTTCGGGATTTGCAACTCTCTGCCTCTTCACCCAATGAATACGTTGGTATCCCATACCACTATTTTTGCTTGCAAGGGATGTATGCTCCACTATCGAGTGCGAACTTATTGTATCCCCTTTTGCTGGATTTGCGAATATCGCTATAACTGATTTATGCACAAAATTGTGCTGTAGGCAAGTTTTGTTTCCCTATGTAAAAATCCTGAATATTGTGCAACTTTTTGCGGGGATCGAGGAAATGGAAGACTTAATAAACACGTATGTAGCGAACGATTTGAGTTTGTTTTTTCAAATTTTAAATGAGGCCTTCTCGCCCACGAGGATGATTAAAATTCATGTCCTCCTTTAACGGCACTCCCATTGTAAGCGGAAACTACGAACGGGTATTCATCCCAGCGCTAACCACCCTCGTTCGTGCTTGACGTTCGAGAACTCGAGAATTGCCACCCATCTACTACCGTCGGTCCTTACTTATCAGCCTTATAACAACTATTTTTGCAGTTTCGTTAGAAAAAATTCATAAATCTCAATTTTTTACAGAATTAGGTGGAACGTTAAGAAGACCAATTCTGCGAAGAAGAGGTCTACCAAGAGCACCATCCGCGCCAGGCGCATCTGCTGTTTATCATCGACGTTTAAGTGTTTATGTACAGATGCCAGATGATCGTGTTTTTCATGGATTCATCCAAAATTACAAAAAACGTCTAATTCCTTTCTGGGTTGCATATGCATATCAAGGATTTGGATCAGAACATAATGTTTATGTATCTATGCCTGGTGGAAGAAGTTTCATTTCAACAATCAAACCTCTCGATCGTACTATTAATATTAATGATGATATTCCTGAACAACTTCGTTGTTTCGTAATAATAGGAAGTAATACTTTTTTGTCAGCATTTCTTCACCCATACAATCATGATAGACAACCGGAAACTAGTCGTCCGCACGTTTTTGTACGAATACCTGATGATAACTCTGTCTTTGTGGGATACCTAAATTCTGACGACAGTCATCGTCCTAGCTGGGTTGTGTGAAAAAACTGGATATTCAGAAACAGATTTTAGAAATTTAAATGACCCTATATCAAAGATACAGTTTTTTGATTGATTCAAATAAAATTTTGCTGAGTTAAACAATGGTGTATTTGAAATAAATCAATTTGATTTGAATCAAACCAATATTTTGTATGTCAGAAGAATATTTCTTTGACCCTATAGCAAATTAAAAATTCGTTTGATTCGAAGAAACGTTTTTCGGAGTGCAGTAATGGGTCACAAGAAAACTCTGGTATCTATTAAAAAAAGAATGTTAATAAGAAACTTATGCAACGTTCACGAATAAAAGCACTATTTTCAAAATTTGATTGCATAATTTTTAGAGCAGGTGAAATGTAATATAATATTATTCGCATTTAAAATTGTATCATTGATGAGACGTATCATTTTTCGAATATTTTGAGTTGTTGCATCCGAATCCGAAACGAGGAAACCTTTTTCAGGGTGTGAAAAACAGATTCAAAGAAACTAGATTCTTAGCTTCCAAGAAACAATTTCTTTGATTTAATAATTTTCACATTCATTAGAAAAAATATTCATTTGTATCAAAGATATGTCACCAAAGACATGAATTCTTCAAGTCGAGAGATTAATTTTTTATCTTTAAAGAATATTTGCTCAGCTGAAGTAAAAAATTCCTTGGTTCAAAGAAAGTAAATCAAAGAAACGCATTTTCTTACATCTAGTAAATTTTTTATTATATAGAAAACCTAGAGTAGATTGTAATAACATTAAGAAAGGAAAATTATCAGACAATACTATTCTTACTTGGAAATGTTACCTAATTATCAAATTAAGATCGTTCTTTCAGTAGATCTAAGGAAGTCGTTGCGAAAAAAATGTGAAGAAAATCCCACATCACTTCAAAAAGCTTTTTAGTTTTAATAACTCATATTACAAGAACGTATCTTTTGTTAATAACCAGTAATGCCTAGTACATTAAAGAAAAAGATTAGGAATGACCTGCAGTAACTACTACACAGAAAGAAACTGAAGTGAATTTAGAACTTACAACGTGAAGATAATGCCACTTAGAAAAAAATTCGCAAAGCCTGAATTGAGCACCTCCGAGCAAAAGGAAGACTCCGCAGAGTCAAAAGGAAGAACGAGACAATTACACAGCCCCACAAAAAAGAGTAGGTTGTCCTACGGACAAGAGTAGTCACATCCTATGGATTTTGGGTCGCTGAATCCGAATCCAAGGTCAGAATTCCGCCATCACCCTAAGATTTTTTTCTAACCTCAAAAAACATCTATTGTTTAAAAAGAGAGCTTTCTCTTGAATGTTCGGTCCGGATATAGGTTCACCTCTGTCTCTCGCTTGTTTGAACTATTCGAAGACATCAGTATCCAAAAGCACATCACTATTTTTGTAACTATTCATGCATAAGCAAGACACCTTGTAAAAAACTTGTCAACACTTGACAGCTTGAGGTTACAAAATGCTTCAGTGGGACTCCGATGCCTGAAGTCGATCGTACCTCTGTTTCTATCATGTGAGATAGAGAACTAGGTGCGATAGAATTCGAAACGGTGGTTTTTTGGTCCCTTTCGATCGTATGAAGTGGGCAGAGGGGATACGATTGTGTTCAAATGACACGTCATACTTCTTGTTGTAAAACGACCATACTCTCTATGTCTACCCAATACGATAGAAAAAGAGGTTTGAAAGCCCTCGTTTTGAATTCGATCGCACGAAATTATTCGATCAGTCCGATCGGCTTCAAGCCCGCTATCGTGCTTATTCGCTAAGCAAACGTGTGTGCTTCCCGCTGGAGAGTGAACTGACGCAACGTCATGATGCAGTTATCCACTTTGGATTTTAAGGTACAGCGCTTCATCGCTACGCTTCTGTTTTTTCACGCTTGACTGACCACTGCGACCTCCCCTCTCCGCCCCGCAGCTTCTCTTAACCAAAACTGCGAAGCGGCGTCATTTCTCGGAAAACATAATGAGGCGCTACTTTACTCGGGGTCCGAGTGTACTAGTATAACCTAAAATAAGGAGTAAGCAAAAAAACGTGATAAATACATTTTTGTGTAAAAAATGGTGGTAATGATTTTTTCTGCATTTTTTTAATACTTACGAAGAGTTCAAATATTGCTTACAAAGATTTTAGAATGATTAAAAATCTATTTATTAACGTTGATTCCAAATAACAGTCAAAATCAAATAAATCGCGAAAATAGTAATTTTCCCTATATGTTATTATGTTGCAAAAATGAGCAGTTTTTTAATCAAAATTAATTCTGGTGGTCGGATGCAGTACGAAGAACTACTTTGGAAATGTCGCTTTTAGTTTCATGAATACACGAATTACATATTGTTGCCCAATAGAACTTTTGAACTGTAAGAAATATATTTTTTATTATACTATGTTCACATTAATGTTTTGTTTCGACCAAATGGTACACTTACCTTGTTGAGAATTAAAAAAAAATTTGTTTAGAAAGACCGGAAAGGCATAGCTTAAATTTAATTTATAAAAAATATAGAACGTAAAATATGTTGAAATAAAGTTAAGTAAGAATAATTCTCAGACAATAGTTTGTTTATTTTGGATTATTACAGAATTGCCAAATGAACATTTTTCTTCAAATCGATACAAGGTTTATCTTGTGGTCTAACATTGACAAAAACGGATATTACCTGTTGTTGTATATTGAAGAAGAAGAATCAAATTTTTAATATCTAATTCTTATTATCCAGTTTTTTTCACTGAAACCAACTAGGACGACGACCTTGGGGAAAATCTAGCAATCCCATATAAACAATGTTTTCCTCTGGTACTCGTAAAAAAACGCGCGGGCGATTAGCATGCGGTATTGGTTCTTGATGGTAGGGGTGAAGAACTCCTGTTAAAAAAACGCTACTTCCCATTGATATAAAACAGATAGGTTCTTCAGGAATATTATCATTAATATTAATATTATGTCTCAAAAGTTGGATATTAGATAATAAAACATTGCCAGTAGGCATTGTTACATAAACACGCTCTTCAGTATTATGTGGTTGATTTGGATGTAAAAGCCAGTTAGGAATTAATTGTCCACGGGTATTTTGGAGAAATCCAGCAAAAACACGATCATCTGGCATGTGTACATAAAGCCGAACACGTCGAGAAAGACCAGACACTGTGCCTGGTAGATGTATTCTTTTTCTTGCTAGTAGTCGACTTGTTCTCTCTGACGATGCACCTAATTTTGTAAAAAAAAGCATTAAAATTCATGAAGTTTTTCAACCCTAGTGGAAAAATCGTCTGGCACTGGTTTGAACACAGACTAGATTGTCTAAATTTTAATCTGACGCAAATCAGAATTTATAAGTTGAAAAAAGAGTGTTTTGAGAATCTAAGTTTTTTTTTCATTATTTTAAATATCCTTACAATTTTTTAATAAACGCACAGAAAAGATGAATGATTGTCACTAAAAAATTTATATGATCAAAAAGGCTAATCAGCGCTAGATCTAGGCCAGAGTCTATATCTCACTGCTATGAAATTTTCTACTAGGGACACTGTAAAGTAGATAAGCAAGAAGAGATTAAAAAATTATACGTGCACAGGAAAACCTCAAGTTTTCTTTTTCAACACAGTTGGATAAAAACTTTGCAAACAGTTGAGTACTATAGGGACTGTTCCATAAGTAGCAGGATTGAATTTCTATAGCCCAGAAGGAACAAAAGAGGGAGCTTTTTACTGGCAGAATGGATGGTGGGGATGTCAGAAACCAAATGCATGCTCGAACAGTCTTCTTCAAGCATTTGCGGAGTAAATATCGTGCGAGAAGTAAAAGCATTTTATAGGCTTCCGTCACGCTCTTAAAGTTCCATAAGTAGTGGGATTGACTTTATATAGCCAAGACGGAGCAATAGAGGAATTTACGGGCAGGATAGGTTGTGGAGAATGTCAGGAACCAAATGCATGCTGGAACAGTCGCCTTCGAGCATTTGCGGAGTAAATATCGTACGAGAAGTAAACCTTGCTGTAGGCTTCCGTCACGCTCTCCAAATGGACCGCATGCAGGAGCAGCGCTGCGCGGTGAAGTTTTGTGTTAAACTTGCAAAGTCTGCAACCGAGACTTTCACCATTATTTAGCAGGCGTACTGAGAAGATGCAGCGAGTAGATCAGATATTTTTGACTGGCACTGCTCGATCGTGCGGTCCATCTGGCGAGCGCGACGGAAGCCTGCAAGAAGGGTTTACTTCTCGCGCAACATTTACTCCGCAACTGCTTGGAGGCGTCTGTTCGAGCATGCATTTGGTTTCTGCCATCCCCCACCACCCATCCGGCCGTAAAAAACTTCCTCTATTGCTCCGTCTGGGCCATAGAAATTTAGTCCTACTAGTTATGGGACACACCCTGTATGTTAAACACTATATTGACAATGACAACGTATTCACAAGTCTTAAATTTGTGTTCAAGCGTCTGCAGCGTTTCTATCTAATTTCAAGATATCAAGAACGTGCAATTTTGTAAGTTTTACTGCCAGGAGTTGGTTAATATTTTGTTTACAGTTTCATAAATAAGGACACCAGAAGCTTTTGGAACTTTTTTAAACACCATTTTTTAATAAAAGGCCTTGAAAGAAATACGTTCTTATCACTGTTTAGGGGATCATTGACAGAGTGTGACCGCAACACGAAAATTTGGTAAATTTGCAGCCTATGCTAAACTCTTAGACAGTCCAAGAAAGTTTCAATAGCTTATTTTTTCCGTGCAGATGAATTTTACAGATTTGCGAAGCATTTGACAGCTATTTTTACCAGCCAGTTTGGAAAAATAGTTGTTAATTGTTCTAAAATAGCTACAGCGTTTCTATTCGGATTCGGAGTTGTTTTATTATTTAATTTGATTAATGTTATTATATTTCATCAAACTTACATATAAAATCAAGAAAAGCCGTGAAGGTAAAGAGTAAAATGACAATATTCATTTTTCGTGGATAGAGACAACGATGCAAAAGTGAAAACTGATTTTGAAAGAATTTGAGTACCGGTTGAATAAATCAGTGAAGATGTACTGTTTGATTGCATAGAATCATATATTCTTGAAAATTGTGTTGATCCTCAAAGATTCTTGAACTTAAATATCATAATTCTTCATGCCTTCTTGATTTATTACGCATATAACTCTCAGAATAATTTTGAGTCACTGCTTATTGACCATCTACAATCCTAGGATGCCAAACAAAAAAATCTGCCAATTTTTTTTTTACATTTAAAAATATTTTTATACAGGTAGTCGACACCAATATTATGTAAAAATTGAGGGTTTCTTAATAATTTCCGATAAAAAGAAAAACAAGTATGGAATTTTTAATTTCAGACAAATATTCTTTTTTCAAAAATTTCCGCTAATACAATGCACAAAAATTGTAATTTTGTATGTGACTGAAATAACTAATTTTTAAATTTATAATGTCTTCATTATCTGGGCGAAATAGTAGAGGTAATAAAAGTAATTTTTACGCTGGAAATGAATAATAAAATTAAAGTCTAATTATTTAAGCTTCTGGCTAGTGTATAAGGGGCGATACATAAATTACGTAAAGTCTTTTGGGTGAGGGGAGGGGGGTTATCAACGACTTTTTAATCATGTCTCAGTATAACCTAATAATATTAGTATTATTATTAACTGTAATAATCATAAATTCATGAAATAATAATAAATAAATATGCAGATAAGGAATCATACACAAATTACGTAAGATATTTACCTGAAGCGTCGTCTGACACTTTATTTTCAAAGAAAAATTTCGAGTTTACTTACCTAATATTTTGGAAGTATTTAATCATCATAGGCCTTACAGTCATCCCTTTTGGTTAAAAATTAAAACGTTTCGTTGAAAATTCGTCCTTATGACTTGAAAATTCAACAATTTCATTAAATTTTTTTTTCTGATTTGAAGATTTATATTTTGTTGTTGTTTTTACAGTTTAATCTTTTTTGTTGAAACTGCATCTATCTGGTTAAAAATCAATCTCTTTCGGTGAAGAAATAGCCTTTTACGATTCAAAATTCAAATGTTTTGTAGAAAATTTAAAAATTTGATAGAAACGCAACTATTTGCTCGAAAGATGAAATGATTTATTAAAGATTCATTTTTTCAGTTGCAGATTCATCATTTCAGCTGAAAATATATTTTTTTGGTTGAGAATTCAATTATTTTATTGATCATTCATATTTTTCTTGGTTAAAAATGCATGTATTTGATTGGGAAATCCACATGTTTGGTAGAAAAGTAATCCATCTCGTTGACAATTTAAATATATGTTTGAAAACTTATGTATTTTGTTAAACATTCAATTTTATTGGTAGAAAAATAAGCCCCCTTATTGAATATTCATCTATGTAGTTTAAAATTTGTATATTTTGTTGAACATTCGTATGCTTTGGAGGATCAATTTTGTTGGTTAAATATGCAACTGTTTGTTTGAAAATTAATCTTTTTGATTCAACTTTTTAGGTTAAAAATTAAACTCACTGGTTGAAAGTTAAGCTACTTTCTTCAAAATTCCATTTTTTAGTTAGAGAATAATAATTTTACTTGGCAATTCATCTGTTCAGTGTTTTTGTTTTTGTGTGACAAATTCAACTTTTTGATTGAAAATTCACCTGTTTTAGTTGAGGAATCTAGTATATTGTTGAAAATTCGTATTTTTTGGTTTAAATTGAACTATATTAGTTTGTTCCACATTCGTTTTTCTGGTTCAAGAATAATTTTTTTAGATGAAAATTCAACTATTTGGTTGAGTGTTCAAGTATTTGATTCAAAATTAAATTTTCTTTACCAATTCAAATATTTTGTAGAAAATTCGCCTCTTTTCTTGAAAATTCACCAATTTGGTAGATAATTAATTCATCTGTCTTCAAAATACTTTGAAAAATTAAACATTTCAAGTTTTTAATTAAAATTTAATTATTTCTATTTGGGTTAAAAATTTATTTGGTTTAGATTAAAAATTCAATTATATACAACTATTCCGTCCCAAGAATTGGAAAAAGTTTCAATATTTTTGGATTCAAAACTTCATTAACTACTTTGTAGTAAATTCATGAAATTTTTCAAAAATTCAAGTATTTGATGATAAATGTGTGCATTTTGTTGAAAATGGTTCCTTTTTGGTAGGAAATCAATTCATAATTTATTAATCAGTTCATAATTCAATTATTTGGTAGAAAATTGTACTCTTCTGTCAAAAGTTCAAAAATTTAACATTTTTATATAATTTTTTTCCTTTATTCACTAAAAATTCTTTCTTAATCAAAAATTCAACTCTTCTTGGAAAATTCGACTTTCTTATTAGAAAATTAATATCTTTTGGTAAAAATTTCATCTTTCTTGTTTAAAGATGCAACTGCTTGGTTGAAAATAAAAATGGTAGTTGAACTACTTTATTAATTCACAAGAAAAAGTAAGTTTTGACCAAACCCTCCCCCTAAATTCAAATTGTCTTATGTTGTTTTTGGACCACCCCTAAATAAATTAACGAAAAAAATTTATTTGGCATAATTGGGTAAGATGTAGAAAGACCGACATGTTTATTTCAGATCTTAGAATGTTTCATACATATCTGAAAGATTTATTACACATAGACCATTATTAATTATTGAAAATTTTAGCTATCTTACTATCTTGACTAAATATCTATCGTGCAAGGAAGAAAGTGTTTTTGCGTCAGAAACAAAGTAATAACCATTTAAATCAACATCCTAAAGCCCAGGGCATATTCTAAGGAAATTTTAGAACTACCCGAATGCCTAGTCTACGAAAACTAAAAAAAAAAAATTAGTATTATATTGTAAATATGATTTAGTATAAAACGACATGTACATTGAAATATATTGTTTCGTAAATAATTTCAACCTCCCACTATTTTTCTTTTCCTCGATCTCATTTCTCTACGCTTCCTTTTCTCTCTTTTTTCCCTGAATTTTTCTTTCCCGCCTTCATATTTTTCCATCTTCCTTCTTTTCAGCAACTGCCCATTTCTACTTTTAGAACTGCCCATTTTTTTTAGAGTTGCAAAATTCAGCAGAACTACCCGTTAGAATATGCCCTGCTAAAGCCTCTGCCGTATGTATTGACATTGATAAATTAAAATATTCGTTGGGCATAATGTTGACATTGCCCTATGATATGGCATCTCACCTCATGGATTGCCATAAAAGCAACAATATATTTCCGTTATTTCAACAAACCCTCATTGAATCAAGAAAAAAAGTAGGCTAAAACTGTATCGATCTATTCAGTCTAGATTTTCAATTGATCTGGATTTCCAGATCTGGACTTCGATCTGGCATCGAATTGGTCGATCATCTTCGATTTCGTTGAAACTCAAATAGCTGATGTATTTCTCGATGCATAAAGTACCCCTTCCCCTTTCCTTCCCCCACGTATTACCCTTCCATTCATTCTACTGCCCCCCCCCAATATTACAACAATTTGAGAAGGGTTTGAGGTGCCTTCGAATTTGAAACGATCCCGACTGGGAGGCATTTACAACTCGTAGGCACCCCCGACTCCTTTCAAAAATTTTTCTGTTGTGTATGGGGGGGGGGGGAAGTAAGGTCTGGGGAGGCTTGTGAAAAAGTCGAAAAAAGGGTCGGGGTGCTTTCGAATTCCAAATGATCCCGACTGGGGGCATTTACAACTCGTAGTTACCCCAGATCCTTTTCCACCGGTAATAATGAAATAATGTGAGAGCACTTTTAGGCAATAGTCTTTTATTTGAAAATATTACACAATTTTAATGTTAACATTTTTAAGTGCATTTTTTTAACATTTAGCTGTTAGTGTCCAGTTATTTCAGACAAGCCAGCTAGGATTAGGCCCACTGTAAAGATCTAGCACTCCTCGATAAGTTTTATTATTATCTGGCATTCGTACAAAAACCAGCGGGTGAATATTAGTCAATTGTGATGCATTATCGTAAGAGTAAATATTTCCTGCTAAAATAATTCTTCTTTCTATTGATACATAACATCGAAGTTCTTCAGGAAGGGCATCATTAATATTAATTCCATGATCGAGAGGTTGGATGTTTGAAACTAGACCCTTGCCAGTAGGCATTCTTACATAAACACGCTGTTCTGAATGAAATGTTTGATTTGGATTCATAACCCAGTAAGGAATTCGATCGCTACGGCCGGTTTGGAGAAAGTCAGAAAAAACACGATCATCTGGCAAATGTACATAAACACGGTTGCGTTGACGAAAAGGAATAGTTGATCTCACGGATTTTCTTGTCGCTGGATCTAATTTGGAAAGAAAAAAAAAAAGAGATTTATGACATGCTTCCACTAGGAACCAAGGATATATCTAGAACATTTTTCGCAGGGAGCGATAATGAATTTTTTTAAACGAATGTATGTGAGAGGGGGGGGACTCCCCAATGATTTAAAAAAAACTTTAGAAATTGAAAAAAGTTCGTAGGGAACATAACGCCAGAATCACATACAAAGTTGTAGCGTGGGTTGGTTTAAATGGCGAACTTGATTTAAACGTGCCAACGCAACACAATGCAGTAGCCTCCGGTTGAGCACCACAACGCCCCGCCGAGCAGCGAGCTCGAGTTCGAGCGCCTTACAATAGGAAGGGTCAGTTGAGCCGTCAGGTATGGCACGGCACCCTGACATCGCCTTAAGCCAAAATAATAATAAGGAGAAGTGTCCACCAAATACTGCTGAAGAGGTGAAGAAAGTTATCGCTAAAACTAAGAACTTTTCAGCGCCAGAATCAGATAAAATCAACAACTTTGTGTGGAATGAATTCACTTCCACGCACCAACATCTGGCTTGTATATTTACTACTTTCTCAAACAGAGAACAACTCATCTCACAGTGGTTAGTACAAGGACGCACGGTACTGATCCCTAAGACGGGAGATTTGTCATGTCCGAAGAACCACAGGCCCATGCCTCGTGCCGGTATGGAGTGCAATCGTGGAACTACGTGGATGCAAGAGAGGGCTGGCAGCCTGCAGGAAAAATCTGTTAATAGACAGGTGTACTGGTCATAATTCGATCAGGTATCGACGCAATTTGTCCATGGCTTGGATTGACTACCGTAAGGCATTCGATAACAGTAACCATAAGCTGGTTATCAAGCTCCTTGAGTGCCTTAAGGTGCATCCAAGAATAGTGAGATCCATGAAAGAGCTCATACCCTTGGGGCGGACAAGATTTGTTGTGACATCTGATAATTGACAGGTGACATTCCGATACTTTTCTGCATCTCCCATTTGCCTCTATCTATTCTGCTCCGAGGCAATCGCTCTGGATATTTATGTGGCCCGCCGAATAGAAGAGAAAATAATGTCAACCACTTTTTGTATATGAACGACCTTAAACTCATTGCCTCTTCAAAAGACAACTTTTGACATCCTTGTGGCAGCGATAAATAGGTGTTTTAAGGCGATTGGTATGTGCTTTATACTAGACAAGTGTGGCCAGGAACTGCATCATCGCTTGAAGATCAGGATGTTCAACTCATGGGTGGAAATACCATTCAACATCTTGATAATGAAGAGACATATGCATATCTTCGAATACCGCAAGCGAAAACCCAAGACGTGCGTGTAGTAAAAACGGCTCTTCAAAAATGGTTTTGCCAAATTCTCAGAAAAATTTGGGCTTCTGAATTATCTGGGAAGAATAAGATCCAGGAGAACAATATGCTAGCCGTTCCTATACTTCTCTACACATTTGGTGCAGTAAAATGGAACGTCAATAAGTTGAAGAAACTTGACCGAAGCACACGAAAGATAATGGCAATCCATTGAAGTCTTCATCCTAGATCTTCTGTACCTCGAACATACCTCCTGAAGATAAAGGGGGTAGAGGTTTGCTAGGCTTGGAGTGTCTTCATCGAAGAACGGTTCTGTCCACATCCTGCTTAGTTCTAAATAGTTTTCTATTTTTTTTCTCTAATTCTCTTATGCGACACGTAAATCAACAAGAAGTCGTCAATGCTGCGGCATTTTTATACCGCGCCACAGATAGGGCCACAGAGAAGCTTGGTCTCCCATTTGAGTCCAGCGGCACTACACGCATCACTAACAACTTTGGTGCTCAAAAGTCGTGTACAGAAAGCATAACATTCGCTTTTACTAAGAGAAAATGCTGACAAGCCCTTTCAAGGTAAATTCTATGGCATTATACGTAGACAAGAGCTATCGACGGGTCTGTTTAAAATGTTTCCCAAGTCTGCTCTCAACATGCCCAAACCATCTTAACAAATTTCTTTCACTCTTTTCAAACAGTGTCTCCTCTACACCACATTCTTGCAGTATCCTTTCATTACTGACTTTGCCCCGTTATCGTTTTAGGGCATACATTGTGCAGGTCTTACATGCCCACCGCATTAATTATACTCTCATCCTTTTCTTGGTGCGTCCAGGTCTCGCTACCGTACAGTACACTGGGTGCAAGTATAGAACTATATATAAATAGCAATTTTAGCTTTATTTGATATATATTTTCACCTCTGGCATTGGTTCCTACCCTGCCGATACCCCTCCTACCCTCGTTTATAAGCTTATCTATATCTCCATCGATCTTTCCGTCATTAGTTAATAGACTACCAAGATACACGTACTTATCAACTTGTTCTATCCTATCATCATGTAGGGTAATCTTGCATACTGTTTTCTTGCATCTTTGCAAGCCTTCGACTAACTTTGCCATAACAACCTCATCATCTGAAAAATGCAAACATGCGCACCTTCACTGTCCAAAGATCCACACCTAATTTGTCGAGGAGGGCCATTTTTAGACACTTGTCCATGAATATAATAAACAGCCAAAAGGACATAACGCATCCTTCTCTAACACCTTGCCTAATATCGAACCAGTCACTCAGTTGCCCATTTACTCTCACACTTAATAAGTGTTTTTGATATATTTTGTTTGGGATACTTAGCTTGTGTATTGGGAGGACGATTGCCTTTTTCTATTCATCTGGAACTTCCCCCATCTTGATACATAAATTTCTCAACTCGCACAGCCATTGAGGTATATATATTCGCCACCGTATTTAGGCATTTCGGCGTGGATGTCATCTATACCAGCAGCACTACTATTTTTCATGTTCCTAATGATATCCGCAAGCTCAGAGACACTAATTATTTTAAACGGGGTTTTCCACGTATCGTCTTCCATGCCGCTGCTATCCTGCTCCATAGCGACACCTCCCAAAAATTTCATGTAATGGTCCCTATGACCGACTTTAACTTCGTCCGCATCATATACTATTTCACCCTTGCTATTCCTAATTCTGACTAACTCTGTACTGCTACCACATTTATTGTTTTCCTTGCGCACATGCGAATGAATGAATTTCTCATTTTCTTCGAAAGTGTTTTCCATTTTCTCCTCTTCTTCCACCTCAATTTTTATCTTGCTTTCTTTATCTAGTATTTTTACTTTTTTGTTCTTGTACCTGTAATAAATTTCTGGTCTAATTCTCTCGTCACGGCTAAGATCTGTAATGTATAACTTTCTTGGATACGATTGTCCTTTTTTCATTAATTAGGGGGCTTACATTTGTCAAGGAAATTGAGAGGCCTTAAGGGGTAATCGGCCTCTCTGGACCCACTCTTGCTAGGAACACTGTAAAAATAGCCGTTTTTTATACGTGCAGTCAAACGGTTGTAAGTGGCATAGTGGGGGGTTAGGCGGGAGATTAAGAATTTCTCGGCTCATGGCTCCATAAAGCTTTTCTGGGTAAAAACAATGAATTCTGCTCTACCCAACATGACCAACTAAGCCCCGTTTTACGGTAGATAAACACGGGATTTCTACCCAGTTTCAGGATACAACTGCTTGTAGTTTTATTTGATCAAAAACACTTTTACTTTTCAAATCCATTGTTCTCCGACGAAGTTTTTTATTTGTTATTAATATTCTTATTATATTTTATCACACTTACTTGTAAAATTAAGAAAAGCCATGCAGGTAAAGAGAAGGATGACGATCTTCATTTTTGCTGAATGGAGATAACAATAGAGTACTGCATTAACTGCCTGATTACGGAGCTTTAACTCTTCTTTGAAATTTTGTGGAAGGAGTAAAAGTGTTGATTTCAGATATCATATATTTGCGTATCTTCTTGATTTATTACCCATGGAACGATCAAAAGTATTTAAGACTACTTCTTTACCATCGATACGAAGATGGCACAGAAGAAAATATTTTTATTCTTTCTTGGACGTATCGTAATAGATCCATTTTTTTTGGTAGAAAAAACTGCCCTAATTCTTTTCAGAAATATTCTTTGTATACAAATTGTCGCTAATATAATGAACTAGATTGAAATTTCTGAGAGATGAATACATAATTGCCCTTCTGATCACCTTCTGTAATGATTGACAAAATTCTAGGACTTTTTCCATGGAATTAGAAATGAAAATTAGTAGAAAACTACTGATTCGATTAGTTGAAATATTTACTAATTCAGTAGTGAAAAAATAACAAAAGCTTGGTCAAGATATATAAATTTATTTATGGCTAATTAATTAAAGATTAATCAATGTGATTAATTAGTTAGGATAAAATTTAATAATTTTCTTTTCATTAGAAAACCTCAAAAATAAGAAAGTATCATATGAGAACGCAGTTATGTCAAATTGGCATCTTTACTGAACCCACAATAAGTGAATATTTTTAAACTGGTAAATAGGCTTTATCGCATGATCCTTGAAAATATTACATCACCTCAACCAACATAATGTATTTACACGTTATTGCTTCATGATCGGAAAAGTAGTACTTGCTTCACGTTGAGTCATTGGGCCAATATTTTATATTCAAGAGAGTCGAGAAGCAAAGTACAATAATAAATTATAATAAATTAGGGTAATTAATTGTGCACATACAATAAAACACATGCAAGAAGGGGCCTTGCATAACTTACGCTAGGTTTTGTTCCGTAATCCGTAATCTTACGTAATTTTTATCGAGTAAATTCTTTTCAAAAATTTAGTATTTGAATTTGCGATCAAGTAAGATAAATTCTCAGCGTAAAATTTAGTATTTGATACTCTAATTGAAAGAAAATTGTCATTTTATATAAAAAAAAAGTTGAGTTTAACAAAAACGACGAATTTTCAACGAAATAGTTGAATTCTCAACAAAAACAGATTCATTTTTAACCCAATTTAAATTTTATTAATTTTATACCAAATAGTTGAATTGTCAAAATGAAAAGGAGAAATTTCTAACCCAACATGGAATTCTTGAATCTTCATTAAAAAAATGAATTAAAATTTTTTTTAAACAAGTTTTCTACAAAACAGTTAAATTTTCTACAATTGTTAATTGTGAGAGGAAAAAAAGTGGCAACCAAAGAGATGAATTTTTCACTAAAATTATGAATCTTTGAAAAAAAACTGTATTTTGAAGAAAGCAGTTTACCTTTAAACTGACAAGTTGAAGTTTCAACCTAGAATGATAAATTTTCAACAAAAATGTAATAGTTGATAGTTCAACCAAAAAAAGAATTTAATTAAAAATCTGAAACAGTAGAATTTGACGAAAAAATACAAAAAAAATGTTAAAATCCTCAACTGAAACTGATAAATTTTCAACCAAACAGTTGCATCTTCAACCAAAAGAATTTTCTTTTCTGCCAAAAAAGACTAACTTTGAAGAAAAAATTAATTTTCAAACCTGTTTTAGAGAAATACAAAGTTTGATCATTATTCGACTAAAGAATAATATTCAAAATCAAAATTGAAGTTCATTTCTAATACTTCAAAAATATTAGGTTACCACTAGCAACTTTGTTTTAAAAATAAAATTATTCGCAGACTTGAAGATATCTCACGTAAGAAATGGTCTTGACCACCCACCTCTTAAAAAAAGGGTTTTGTAGCCTATTGAGACAGCAATTGAGTTGCTCAAACATCCCCGTCCAATACTTTTCTTTGCCTACTCCCCCTACATTTCCTGACCTTCCCCTCCCCATACATTACCCTTCGCAACCACTCTCTTCCTCTTCCCATATTTCCCTTCACCAGTTATCACATTCCATCCCTCACTCACCCGCATTATCCTACTAACTTTCCCTTCATTTCCCTCACTAGCATCTCTCACTTCTAATCATTTTCTTTAATTTCGCTTACTTCCCCTATTTTCCCTAATTCTTCAAGTTAAACTTGCCTTCCCCTACTGCCATTTGCCAGCGCTCACTTTCCCTCCCCTACTGACCCGCACTTCCTATGAATCCCTTCGCTTTCCCTCACTTTAAATTATTCTAGCCACTTTCACTCACTTCCACTACTCCCCCTACTTCTCTTTGTTTCTCTACTTACCCTCCCCTTATTTCCCCTCATTTTACTTTATTTTTCCTCAATTTCTCTATTTTTTCCTCTCCTCATTTCTCCTACTTCCCTTTTGCGCATCCTTCCCGTCTTAGACACTTACCATAGTTAATCCCCCCCCCTCTCAACCCCTACCATCATTTCCCCTTACTTCCCTTCGCCCCCTACTTTTTATTCCATAATTTCCCCTGACCTTAACAACTTTCCCTCTTCTCGCTTCACTCTTCGCAACCACTCCCTTTACTAACTTCTCTCACTCCTACTTCGCCTTATCCTCACTTTTCCAGCTAAGACTATCGTTCTTATACTTCCTTTCCCCAGCCTTCACTTCACCTTTCCCACTCACCCTCCCTTCCACTCATTTCCCATACTTCCCTACACTTCCCCACATTTTCCACACTCATTTTTCCTCACTTTCTGCCGTCTCACTCCCCTTTACTTGCATCATCTCGCATCCCCTACCATAATTTTCCCTACTTCTTCTTCCATCATTTCTCCTCACTTCCATTCACTGACATCCCCTCCCACCCCCTACCATTATTTTCGTCTACTTCTTCTCCCAATATTTCCCCTCACATTCTCTACTTTCTCTCCTCTAATTTCCCCCTCAACTCTTCCCTAATTAACCCTTGGTTCTCCTATTTTACCTCCCTTCCTTTCCCCTGATCCTTCACTAATATCCCCCTACCTTCCTTACTTTACCTCTCCACATTCACCCTCATTTCCTCTACTTCCCTTTCCCATATTTTTCCTCCTGGGAAAAAAGTACGACGGACGGACCAGATCGAACATTCGACATTGATATAAATAATAGAAAATATAGAACCTAAAATAGATCGAAATAAAGTCAGGCCAGATTAATTTTCAGACAATGATCTTTTTATTCCAGAATTTCCAATAATGTTCATATTAAAATTTTACTTTAAGCACATATGGGTAATTTCCAAAAAGTTCACCACTTTAAGTCCTAGTCGTTTTTCCACATTTTCTTCCATTAATAAATTTTTTCCCCAAAAATGTCACTCATGAACTGTCACGAATTACAAAATCGAAATTAAAAAATGATAAATGATATTAAAAACATTTTTTAAATATTAAAGATTTACAGATATATCTTAAAATCACTTCAAAGTCTGTCCCCGAAGTTTTTCCTCATCCTGAATCCAGCTAGGCCGACGACTGTTATCGTAATTTAGCATTCCCACATAAGTGCTATTATCATGTGGCATTCGTACAAAAACCCGCGTTCTACCAGAAATCAGTACTGGATTACTGTAACGGTAGAGAAATGCTGATAAAAAAGTGCTATTTCCTATGGATATAAAACAGCGATTTTCTTCATGGAGATCATCATTAATATTAATAGCATGATGAAGCGGCTGGATAATTGAAATTAAACCTCTGCCATCAGGCAGCCTCACGTAAACATGATACTTTGAACTATATAATCGATGTGGATTTGTAACCCAGAAAGGAATTTTACTCCCTTTGACATTCTGGAGAAGTCCAGAAAAAACACGATCATCTGGTAAGTGTATATAAACACTTATACGTCCATGAGAAGCAACAGGTGAGGCTAGTGGATTTGCTTTAGTTCCTCTGAACACTGCATCTAATTTTGTAAGAAACAAAATATAAATTTTTTAAGTTTTTGTACTGACCGTAAAAATAGCTGTTAGTAATCAAATAAGCAAGGCAAGTTTACAAAATTATACGTAAAATTTACAGAAATCGAGCGCAAGGGATGGGAAATTTATCTCAAAAATGAAAAAATATGTCCTTCAACTTCTAGAGATAAAGTAGCATATAAATTTGTGAATCGTACCGCTGAGGTTGGCTAACAATTGTTTTCATCCTTTTGAAAAATTTGCAAATCCGTATGCCAATTTCGAGCTAAATTTACATACTATCTTGTAAATTACGATACTAGAATTCATTTGGTACTTTTTTTGCAATAATTTGGTAAAAGGTTTCAAAAAAATATATATCCTGATCACAGTCTAGGGGATCATTATTAGCATAATACACCACAACCTGGACAGGTAGAAACACTGTATCACTTTTATTCAATGGAAGACCTTTATTCGCCACCAGATAAATTTGGCAGCTTCGTAAAATAATTGATAGTTATTTTTACAAATGGACCGAAAAAGTATATGTTGATTATTTCTAGCATTTCTATTTGCTTTTAGGATAAAAAAGATCGCGTGGATTACATTATACGACACTTACTCGTACAATCAAGAAACCCTAAGCAGGTGAAGAGTAGAATGCGGAACTTCATTTTTCCTAGATATAAACAGTAAAAGAGAACTGAAAATTTATTATTGAAGAATTTTTGGTATAGCAACTACTGCATTTTTAAAATATATATTCACTTATATATACCTACTAACATTTCATTATACAGCTTTATGTAATATTTAAAAAAGAGTGGGAAGTCGAAGAATGTTGATTTTAGATTTTAGCATTTTGCCTGTCAGCCAGATTTATTACTCATAGAATCCTAATAATTACGAAAATTTATAAGTTTTTCCCAATTTCGACGACATATGGTGGCGGCAAATTAAGTATTTTATGCGTCGGATCACAGCAATAAAAATTAAAATCAACATATTTAAGTTTCTCTCTCATGAATTGACATTGCGATAAAGGCATGATGGAATATTCCACGTACTCAGTCATGCAGAAAGGAAGATTTGAGTATGTATGCAAAAATTCACTTTTAGCCTTTCTCAAACAAAATTTATTATCAAATCCGTAATTTTGTCATTTTTCAACAAATTGGTTTCCTTTGAAATTAAAGAATCCTGAAGTGAAATCATGTATCGAAAAATCAAAATAGTTTGGTTTAATTTTTTTAATCTTTCAAAATTGTATTCTGAATTCCTGAAAATCTCTGGATTCTTTGAATTCTCTAAAATCTTTGATTTCTATGAATTCTCTTAAATCTTTAAATATTCTGAATTCTTTGAATGCCTGAAATTCTCCAAATTCCCTGAAATCTTTGGATACTCGGTATTTCCAAAATTTCTGGAGTATTCTGAATTCCTTGCATTCATTGAATTCCTTCAATTTTTTAAATTCCTAAATTTTTTTAAATCTTTGATTTCTCTAAATTCCTTGAAATCCCTGAATATTGGGAATTCCCAGAATTCCTTGAATATTCCAAATACCTTGCATTCTCTGACTTCCGTCGATTCTCCGAATTCCTGTATTCCTTCAAAGCTTCAATTTCTATAAGTTCTTTGAAATCCTTAAATATTTGGAATTCCCAGAATTCCTTAAATATTTTAAATTCCTTGTATGCGTTGAATTCTTCAAAATCTCTGAATTCCTCCAATTCTCTGCATTCCTACATTTTTTAAATCTTCGATTTCTCTAAATTCCTTGAAATCCTTGAATATTCGGAATTCCCAGAACTTCTTGAATAATCTAAATTCCGTGCATTCTCTGAATTCCTTTCATTCTTTGAATTCTTCTTTAATTCTTCAATTTTCTAAATTCCTAAAATTTCTAAAAAATTTTATTTCTACAAATTCCCTGAAATACTTGAATATTCGGAATTCTCAGATTTCCTTGAATATTCTCAATTCCTTGCATGCGCTATATTTCTAAAAAGCTCTGTGTTCCTCCGATTCTCTGTAATCCTAGATTTTTTTAAATCTTTGATTTCTCGAAATTTCTTAAAATCCTTGAATATCCGAAATTTCCAGAATTCCTTGAATGTTCTAAATTCCTTGCATTCTCTATATTGCTGAAAATCTTCGCATTTCTTCACTTCACTGATTTACATTTTTTTAAATCTTGCGTTTCTCTTAATTATCTGAAATCCTTGAATATTCGAAATTTCCTGGATTCTCTGAATTTATAAAAATCTGTGAATTCCTTGAATATTTTGAGTTCCCTGAATTCCTTGAATTCCATGCATGTTCTAAAATGCCTGGAATTCTCTTAATTCTCTGACATCCTTGAATATTCTAAATTCCTGAATTCTTTTAATTCTCTGAATTCTCGGTAATCCTTGAATATTCTGAATTCCTGAAATTCCTTGAATCCTTCTGGATTTCTTAAATATTCGGAATTCTCTGAACTCATTGAATTACCTGAATGTTCTAAAAGTCTCTGGATTTCCTTTAATCCTTGAATATTCTGAATACTCTGAGTTCTTAGAAATCCTTCAAGATTCTGAATTTCCTGAATTCCTGAAATATTATAAATTCCATGAATTCTTCTGAATTCCTCTAAATACCTTGAATTACTTTAAGCTCCTTGGTGTCTAGGGATTTCTCAGATTTCAGGAAATTCCACGAATTCAAGAAATGGAGATAAGTCAGACAATTAAGATAAATTGAGATCTATCTGGGAATTTGGCGGAATTCAGAAGACTTCAAAAAAATTAAAAGAATTTAAAAGTATTTGTATAAGTGCAAAAGTATTCCAAGCAATCCAAAAGAATGAAAAATCACTAAAACATAAATATTTTTCAGGTAGCCTTCTTATTTTCAAGCATTTCAAGAACCTCCTACGGCCAGCCCAACCGTTTTCACCTGAACAAATCGCAAGTGCATCCACGCAAAACACTGAAAAAATGTATAAATTTGCAGTAATTACACAAATCACCTTTAGAACAGTTTAAATTATATTTCCGGTCCTATAATAAATTTTAGCAACAACCTCAGTCACAGCGCTGTTGAAATTCCGCTTAAAATTTATAATTTCATCACCAATTATACCACTAAGCCATTTCCCTTTCGGGGTAGGCGTGACTTGCTCGGTTGGAAAATAGTAGTGTGTATGTGGGTATATAGGTATAAAGTAGGTAGGTATATAGGTATGAGGTAGATAGGTATATAATTGTTAGGTATAGATATTTTAGATTGATCTGGAATTCTCGTGTTATTTATTAAAATGACACGTTTATTCCGCAACACTGCTCCGACCCAGGTTGCTGATCAATCTCTCTAGCGATCACCCCAAGTGAAGAGCCTCACAAAATTGTTATGTATGGTTCCCTACTTGGGCCCATTAGTATCCAAGGCCTTTGTTTCAGGCGTCATTCATTCTACTGTCACTCTGTTTACAAAATATTTGTCGCCACACTTTTCTGTCCTGGCATGCTACTCTAGCTTCCTTCACGTCCATGCATTTTTTCATGCAAGCTCTTGTGTTTCTATGGCTTCTTATGTCTCTACGGATTAATGTCTCATTTACAGATTCTAACCATTCTTTCGGCGGTCTACCTCTGGGCATTCTGCCATTTACTTTACCTTTATACACTTGTTTGGTCAGTCCTTCATCTTTCATTCTTTCAAGATGTCCGAACCTTCTTAACTGATTTCTTTCCCATATGTCAACTAGTGTCTCTCCTGTACCACATTCTTTGAGGATTGTCTCGTTTCGGACTTTGTCCATCAGTGTTTTCCCGCATAATATGCGCAGAGGTTTCATGCCGATCACGTTAATTTTACTCCTGTCCTTTTCTTGACAGGTCCATGTCTCGCTACCGTATAGTGCAGTCGGTACGAATATAGAATTATGTATGGCCATTTTAGCTTTTTTTGATATGTTTTTATTTGTTAGGATGGACCCTGCTCTACCGATAACCTGCTTACCCTTATTTATGCGCCTATCTAACTCCCCATCTATTTTCCCGTCGCTAGTGAATAGACTACCTAGATATACGTACTTGTCAACTTGTTCTAATCTCTCATCATTTAGGACAATGTTGCATATTGTTTTCTCACTTTTTCCCTCAAACACCATTATTTTTGTTTTATTTACGTTAATTTTGAGGTCCATGTTCTTCATGCTTGTATTAAGTTTATTCAATATTGTTTGCAAGTCCTCGATTGATTCTGCCATAACAATCTTGTCATCTGCGAAAGTTAATCCACGTACCTTGACTGTTTCGAGATCCACACCTTCTTCATCGAAGAGGGCAGTTCTTAGACACTTATCCATGAATATGATAAATAGCCACGAGGACATAACGCATCCTTGTTTCACGCCTTGCATAATATCGAACCAGTCACTCAGTTTCCCATTTACCCTTACACTCGCTTTACTACCTGTATATATTGTTTTTATTGCTTGTAGGAGCCCTCCGTTTACTCCGTACTCTTTAAGGACTTCCCAAAGTTTATTTCTATTTACTTTGTCAAATGCTTTTTCTAGGTCAATAAATGCACAGAAAACTTTCTTTCCTACTCTCAAGCTTTTTTCTGTGATCTGTCTTAGGCTAAATATCTGATCTGTACATGATCTTCCTGACATTAATCCACTTTGGACTTCCAATATCTTTTCTTCTGTGATTTCCATTACCCTACGAATAAGTATTTTTGAGTATATTTTACTTACGGTACTTAGTCCTCTGTAATTACTGCAATAGCTTTTATCTCCCTTTCTTTTGTATATTGGCACGATAATCGCTTTTTTCCAATCGTCTGGGACTTTCCCCGTCTCGAAACATAAATTTATCAATTCGCGCAACCTGTGAGGTATGTACTCGCCACCGTATTTAAGCATTTCAGCGCTAATACTGTCTATACCAGCAGCCTTCCCGTTTTTAAAATTCTTAATTATGTCTCTGACCTCAGTAACACAGACTTTTTCAATTGGGTTTTCTAATGCATTATGTTCTATGTCGCAGTTTTGTTGTCCTATATCTTCACCTCCTAATAATTCTTTAAAAGAGTCTTTTAAAGCGTCTACTATCTCGTCTATATCATCTAGCATTTCACCTTTGCTGTTTCTCATGCTGGCAAACTCTGTACTTTTACTTTCCTTCAACTGTTTATATAATAGTTTCATAATTCCTTCAAAGTAGTTTTTTATTTTGTTCTCTTCTTCTGTTCTGATTTTTTCTTTACCTCCTTGAATTTCATCATTCCACCACGCATCACCAGACTTTCTTCCTACCGCTGCCGTACCACACACTTCAATTGCAGTTTTAACAATGATATCCCGTAACAAAGTCCACGCGCCCTCTATATCTTTATTGCTTATAAGCGCTTCCCAAGTTGCCCTATCTATGCGTTCGCTTAACTTATTTTGAAACTCTATTCGCACTTCCGTTTTCTGTAAATTTTCAATCTTTATTCGAGTTTGTTTCGTTTTTTTTTGTCCTCTTTCTTCTCCATCCCCGCCCTAAGTTTATTTTATAGACTAAAAGGTAATGATCAGTATTGCATTCGGAACCCCTCATGACTCTTGTATCTTTGACTAGTTCTCTTAGTCTTTCATCCGCAACAACGAAGTCAATTAAACTGCGATTATTTCCTTTACACCAGGTGTACGTGTGGATCATTTTATGTTGAAACCAAGTATTGGTAATAAATAGGCCCTTTTCTAAGCATAATCTCACTAATTTTTCCCCGTTATAATTTTTTCTTGTTGGATCCCCAAAATTACCTAGCACCCTTTCTGTATCTGTATCCTGGCGTTGGACGCCGACCCATCCGTTCATATATCCTAGCAGAACTATTCTTTGACCTTGATCGCAAGTACTTATTGTGTCATTTCAAGTGTCCCAGAAGGCGTCTTTGACTTCTCGCGGCTCACTGTCAACTGGGGCGTAGCACGCTATGATAACTAATCTTATGATTCCTACCTTCATTCTAGCCCACAACAATCTGGGAGATACAAAATCATGACTTGACGATTTGATTCACTACCTACTCCTGACCATATTTCAAAACCGCCTTTCAACACCCCATTTTCTATGTTTCTACTTTCGCAACCCTTTTTCTTCGTCTCAGGTACACATAAAATATCTAGTTTCCTAGCATGCATAGTTTCTCGAAGTTCTCTTACTTTAAGATCATTCACTCCTCTAGCATTCCAAACACCCAGTCTCCATTCATCGCCTGAAACTCGAACTTTACGTTTACCGTGTGACCGTGTGTATGCATTTCTTCAATCAAAGTTTCAGTCCATTTCGAGGCTACTTTATTGTTTGTATTATTCATGTTTAGATTTTACACCCAACTATCACCTTTATGCGCGAGATTTGTTTTGCAAGCCGAAATCATGTCCAAGTTAAGTGATTATTCGTCGTACGGTGGAGAGTCTAGTCGTAACGTCAGTCTTACAAAAACTTCTGTTACTTGGGGGGGGGGGGGCCGTGAGGACAGACAAAGGAACGCGAGAGTCTCAATTGGTTGGTGATTTATGCTGAGAAGGTTACCAGCCTTCAGCAGCGTTGTATTAGATAGGAGTCAATATGTGCTCATCTGCCGAATACTGGCCTACCTCTAAACGAGGAACCAATAAGTCTTTTTTTTTTTTTTTTTTTTTTTTTAATTTGAAAAAGAGTTATATATAGATATATATTGAATTTTCTCGATTTCTCTATATATTGTTTCAAGCCAAATTAAATTGAAAAATAGCAGAGTTCGAAGACCTTAATAATTTTATTGTGACAATTTCTAAAAAAGAAACTTTAAACTAAAAACAAAGTCACGGGAGATTTTTCGCTTTAATTACTGTGGTCGGAAATCACGTAGAAACAAATGTAGGAAACATCGCCTAACAGGAAAGGTCGATGAGTTTACTTTCAGGGTTGTTTAACATCCCCTTAACATTCAAGTAATTCGACATTTTCAGAAAACCAAAACTGCGGAAGATTTTTTGATTAAACTATAGGGTAAAAAATCCGTAAAAAATAAGTGCAGGAAACGTTCCCTACGATAAAAAACATTTGAATTCATTTTAAGGGTTGCTTCAACATCCCATTTTTTCGTTCTCCTACCCTAGTATTTACGTAGTAAGTTTTGTACAAAATTTGCAAGTGATTTTAAAGAGATTACCTTCCTTAAGTCAAATGAAGGATCCATTTTTAATGGAATCCTGCAAATTTTATGGATTTTAAACGTTTTCAACATAGAAAAAGTAAAAATAAAATAAAAGCGCAAGGAAAAAAAGAAGGAAGGGAGTTGAAGGTAGCCTTCTTTTTCTATACTCTTTTTGTATTTTTTTTTTTGAAATGGAAAAATTTGGGAATGTCTTGTCTAAATTTGGTCGTTCGAATCTTCGTTTTTTGAACTTCCAATAATTTCATAGTTGAGTTTAACAATATCAAACTGTTACAGATATGAGTTTCTCAAAATTTTCAAACGTTTAATTTTCGGCCTAAAAAATTTATCATATATAAATTTGAAGTATTAAAAGTAAACAGTTTATTCATCCCATTATAAATTAGGAAGGCTCATAATTAAACAAATTAATCTTTCTTATCAGTATTGTTATTATATTATGAATATTATAGTTACTTGAAAAATTAGGAAGTGCCATGCAGCTAAAGATTTTGGAAGAATTTGAGAAAGTGTGATTGCCTAATTTTTGAAATATATTCACTTAAATATTATTATCTGATTGCGTAGAATAGATGAAACCTTTTATTTAAAGTAGATTAGAAGTAAAAAGTATTGCTTCCTTTCATCCTAATTTTGTATGTTTGCTGAATTTATTATATACAGAAACTTCAGATTAATTTAAATTTACGATTTGTTCATCCTCTACGGAGCATAGTAGAGATGCACGCAAAAAATTGGTAGTTTAAACGGAAAAATACTGAAAAATCGAATCAATCAAACTAAAACATATTTGAATGAAGTAATTTTTGTTTTCTAAATAACCAACTGTAACCCCGATTCAAGGATTTTCATATCTTTGAATTAGCTATTTGGTGCCTTCAGTAAGAAATACTAATAAATGGAATAAGATTCAATCCAAGTTAAAAAAAGACGCGTAAAAACTAGTTTTGCTATTAATTCCGCTTATTGTTATTTCCAATAAGCCTGTATAATTTATTTAATTGCAAGTTAAACTTTTAAATCATTTTTAAATTACCTACCTCTGTCAAAATAAATAATCCTATTTGATTAGCACCATATTCAGAGTTTCGACCTCCTTAATTTAGCTAATAACATCTTCGTTTCAACGATTTATTTATGATTAATTAATAATAATACTGAAAACAAATTATGCTCGAAATCTCTGATTTGAACATTTTACCACTATCGTTGGATCGTTTCTAACAATATTTAGCTATAAGTAATAAAATTAAAATTTAATTCACACCGAAAGACCGAATTTACACTGTTAGAAAATAATTCAAAATTCAGTGATTTTTAATGTACAGATTAGAAGTTTCTTCGTACTTACATTTAATTCGTTTTTAGCCAAGCTTCAAAATTTAAGTTGATTTTGTTTAGAAATGAAAAATTAAAATATAGCTCAATTTTCCACAAAAATTGAGAAATTAATGACAAAAGACTGTTGTGATTTCATCACTTAGACCTTCTGTACTGAGATAAGAAATCTAAAAATTATGAATAGAGATACGTATTTTAGTTCCAGATGTGTTTTGTTTATTCTTGAATGTATACCCCTGAAGGTTTTGTTTCCACTCAGTGACACTCATATTTTATATTAAAACTAAAAAAAATCATTTTAAAAATCCAAAACAATAAAAAAAATTAATTTTTTTCCTGTATAAATGTTGGCAAATGTTGCAAATAAATTTTGCAAAACGTGCATCGTATGATTATTGTATTACCGAATTCGGTCTACTCGAAATATTTTTTCAATAATTTCGAAAATGGATGTCCACTCCGTGTAACTTGGTGAATTCTTTTACGCCTCTATTTTCTCCTAGAAAAGCGCTCAACTTCAAATAAAAAATGTAAATTAATAATCTTTATTTTATCATCATTTTTTCTAATTAGGTTTAATAAATTATTACACTTTCCAGGTGGTTCTAAAAATCAATAAAAATGAAGAATTTGTTTGAAAATTGTATTTTTTATGTTAAGTTCTTTGAAGAGAAAGGCTGCATTTTGAGTGTGATATTATTTTTTCAGTCAGTTTATCGTACAGTAAGTTCAACGTTAGACATAAATTTAAATAATAAAAATATAGGTCTAGAATAGATTTAAATGAAATTGAGTAGGATTAATTTTCAGACAATAATGTTTTTATCCAAGAATGTTACATAATTTGTATACTATTATTATTCATTAACTAAATATAAGAACTTTCTGGTGGAACAACAATGATAAATATGGATATCGCCAGTTGATGCTCTTTGGACAAAAAATAAAAATTTGTGTCTCTACTTTTATAATATCCAATTTTATTCAATAAAGCCAGCTAGGACGACGACTTTGTAAATGCTGGAATACTCCCATGTAATGAGCATCCACTTCTGGTATTAGTACAGAAACGCGGAGGACACCAAGCATCTGTCGTGGTAATTCATCATATTGCTCAAGATATGCTACTAAAATATTTCCATTTCCGTATAGTATAAAACACCGGTGTTGTGGATGCATTTCTTCGTTCACATCAATATCACGTTTGACTTCTTGAATATTTGACAATAAACCATCGCCATTAGGCATTTTCACATAAACACTTTCTATTACATGGGATGCTGGACTTGAATATAAAACCCAGCGAGGAATTGGACGGCCAGCCAAGTAACACAACCGCCCAGAATAAACTTCGCCACCAATCTTTTCTACAAAAACACGGGTATTTGGAGAAAATTCAGTCGGTAGGGTTAGTGTGCCTGGTGATCTTGATCTACTTCGACTTGGAGTTGATCTGCTTGGACTTGGACTTGATCCTCTCGTCACTGAGCCTATGTTTGTAAGAAAAAAAAAGAGATTCATGAATTTGTTCTACACACTGTGAAAACATCTGTTAGAAAGTAGATACTTTCCACCTAGGCAAGGGGAGTTTCCAAAATTATACGTTAACTTCAGGAAAACAAGCATGTTGAATAGGAAAATTCTCTGGAAAGTAAAAAAATATATTTGACAACATTTAGAGTTTCGAGTCAAATTTGCGTAAAATTGTTCAAACTCCGGTTTAGACGATGATTAGTGCAGTGACTACGATTCTTCCTACACAAATTTCGCCAATAGTAGAAACAGAAAGTTCTTCCCCAAGTCACACACGATACTTTTTTTAACATACCCTATGATTTAAACACTTTTGATACCTGTGGGTCGGTTCCACAATCTCGTTCTTCGAAGCTGCAGAGCAAAGAGGGGAAAAAACTGGTTCACCAGTGGAGGCGTCATTTAACATTTATTGAAGTTTAACCTAGTGTGAAAATTATGGTGGCCCTGAAAAATTAAATCACTCGACATACGGAGTTGACTTAGCGATTCCAACAAAAACTGTGGAGATGGAGTTACTGTATCGCTATACTATCCTCCTTACAGACTTCGATCTTTAAAGAAACATATTCTCGATGGGTCCTGAAAGAAACTACGCAACTCGCGGCGGCGGATTGAAAATACGTATCTGGCGCGCTCTATACTAAGTATATATAAATTTCTATATACTTAGTATAGAGCGCGCCAGATACGT
>CAKNYM010052759.1:40301-64320 GCA_932195095.1 Andricus curvator | reverse complement strand
ATCCGCCGCCACGAGTTGCGTAGTTTCTTTTAGGATCGATCGGTCTGTCGTCGACACGATATTCGCACACTAACGTGATTACAACCCATATTCTTTTGATGACGTAACTTTTCTACTCTCTCGGGAGTAGAAACTGCTTTCTACTCACACCCTTCGAAGGACGAGATTGTGGGTCCGCTCCACAGGCATGAAAATGGGCCGAAATAATGGGGGTGGTATAAAAAAATTATTTTTTGAATTCTATCTTGGGTATATGTGCTAATTTTGAGATCCAGCATTTAGAATATTATATATTTTTTTTTAAATTCTCCCTAAATACCTCTTCCTCGAAAGCCCTCCTTCAACACCTCTCCCTCAACACCTCTCCTTCAACACCTCTCCCTCAACACTTCTTCCTCTCTCAATCCCTTAACCTCTAGCCACTATCACTATTCCGGGCCGCTCAGATCCCCTCCCTTTCATTGAGAACCTTCTTTTCTTTTAGTTGAAACATACTTTTTCCAGAGGTCGCAATATTTTTCTACTGCATGTAAATTTTTGGGGCCCTAGCTTCAAAATTTTGTTACAAAGTGTCTAAGCACACCGCAAATACAGTAAAGTCTCACTTATTTCAAGTCCCACTTATTTCAAGACCCGCTTATTTCAAGCCCCCTGTATGCGGGTATTTCAAATTGCGCAGTTCCGTCAACCCCCACCACGCTCCCTGTACACTCTCCTCCGCATCTGTGGCTGACCAATGAAAAAAAAGAGGTCCGGACAGCGCCCTCGTTGGTTTAAATTGAGTATTTTAGGATGACGTCATGGGAATGCAGACTTTTGCGA
Organism: Andricus curvator; assembly: GCA_932195095.1. Classification (NCBI taxonomy): domain Eukaryota; kingdom Metazoa; phylum Arthropoda; class Insecta; order Hymenoptera; family Cynipidae; genus Andricus; species Andricus curvator. The sequence continues at coordinate 63,498 of CAKNYM010052759.1, read as the reverse complement.
GAAAGTATTCTAAACGTAAAAGTCGTAAATGTACAAATAGTAATATTTGTCAAGTTTATAATGTGTATTTTCTCAGTCACGTTCCATTCTTTTGTCGATTCACGATCTTTCAGTTTCACGGAATAAAATAAAACATCCTAAATTTCAGGTTCGTGGCACGTCAAATTAGTAACCTCAAATTTCAGAAAGTTGCTTGTACTTCGTGACACTGAAAGGTCGTCACTCGAGAAAAGAATGGGACATGACTGAGAAAATAGATTTTACACTTGAGAAATATTACTTTTTAGACCTTTATCACTTACCTTTACCTTTGGAAATTTTCTCCAAAAACTCGTGTGCAGTTAGTTGCAGTCCTATACTGCAACCTAACCTTTCTGACGGCTGACATTTCGACCTAGCCTGGGATTGCCGCGAATTGTTTGAGTCGCTTTTTGATTCTATTATATTGATTTTTAGTTGGCAACTTGTACTATTTCCGAGAAATTCTACACTTTTTACGTCGTACGTCAACAAAAACACTGGCCAACGGACCGCGACATTTAAACTGCACAAATCAGGGCAAGCGTTCCCAATTAGAATACATAATATTGCGCAATCTTCGCATGTGAGTAAGTGTATCTTTGTCCCTATGCTGCTGGTTTTTTCATGCAAGAGTCGCAACCTTCTCTCGCCCCTTGAGCTGAGAAACTGCGTGGGCCAGCAGTTCTAGGAATGTCGGGTCTATTTATGTGTTTTATTATTGATAGTATTTACTGATTTCAAATCGACCGCGGTTTTCGGCACATGCGCAGTTGAAAAAGTTGCTTAGAGCATACGCAGCGATACAAGGCCAGGCAGCCAATGAACGTCGCTTGATGAAAAGAACCTGCCCACTCGCGGTAGAGGTGGGGGCCCCTCCAGCCTTGAAAATAACGAATCCCTACGTTTCAAGGGGGCGGGAATGAGTGAGACTTTACTGTACTTGGTATTTATACGTTTAAAATCTTTTAAATGAGTATTGCATTAACCAAATAAAAAATATATATATATATATATATAATTTCGGTTGTAATTTTTAAAAATTTGAACAGGAACGAACAATCATTTGTTTGTTTTCATTTCCAAAATTGATATACTATCACCTGTGTACGGTGGCTAAAAGTTGAATTGAAAAAGGACACGCCTTATCCAGATAGAATATTAAAACTTTTCCACGTGCCCGAAAAACAGATTTAAAAAAAAATTAGTTTAACTCTGCCCTACCCCAGAATCTGGATAGGAAGAAACACTGTATCACTTTTATCAAATTTATCTATCGCTCAATACACTTGGCAGCATTCTGTCATAATTAAACCGTATTTTTATCAACTGACCAATACAAATAGTCATCAATTGATTTACAATAGCTGCAGCATTTCTGTCTCGTTTTAGGATAAAAAACGCTCGTGGTTTTCCTTTCATAAACAAAATTTGTATTTTTCAAAATTTGTTATTAATATTATTATTATAATACATCACCCCTACTTGTGAAATTAAGAAAACATGAGCAGGTACCGAGTAGAATGAGGACTTTCATTTTTCTGGATAGAGAAACGATACCGAAATGAAATATTGACTAATTCTTCAGTGATTTTGGTTACTGAATATTTATTAAACTTTTCTTCTCGATTGCTTTTGATTTGAAGGCACTGCTGTGTTTCATATAGTTTCTTTGCGTTTAAGTTGAATTATATGGTTTCCAATCAGTGAGTTGTAAATAACAAATATTATTGGAGTTGACATGGTATCAATCATGATCATGTGGCTTAGCTTATCTTTAAGTTTTACAGTACTAGCACTGTATCACTAAAGTAAACAATGTTACGCAATTGTCTTTTAGATCAAGCATTCGTACATATTTGTCACGTTTTTCATTTATATTATCTTCTTATAATAATCATTGCAAATTCTAAAATAAATTAATGATTTCACTCTGCAGTTTTCAGTTCATTAGCAGGAAGTTTATAATTAGATTAGTCACAATATTTACTAATCCAATAGTAGATAACCATTATTTGCTTAGTTAAAATATAATAATTTAATTGAGACTATACATATATATTCTTTATTAAGAATATTAATTAAATAAGATTATCAAATTAAGGAACATGAAATATAAAAAAAGTTCGATACAAAGGCGCGAATATGTAACATTTACTACTTCATATAAAAAACAAGATGTCAATATTGCTAAGCAAGCAAATAAGCTAGGTCACCTCCACAAGCATAACGCATTTATAAGTCATTGTATTAATGAAGCGGGTATTCCTAAACAGTCCTAAATCATATCAACCTGATTTTACAGGAAAAGCTATAATCCTTTCTAGAACAGGAATTTACAACCGATTGAGTAATTTTTTGTATAAAGGGATTGATCAGTTTCATAGCCATTGTGTGCAAAAATAGATGGCGCTACGTGTGCATTAAATAATCTAATGGAAATAGGTATGGACTTAGCACCGTTTAGCTTCCCCTGCTTCAACTATTTTGAAGGTTTCAAGTTCAAAAGAACCTCGGTTAAAAATTATTTTTTCATTCTGGAACTCTTTATATTTCCTATTCAATATTGAATAGCGCATCTCTAAATGATCTCTGTTAACTCAGATGAATGAAATTTTGTTAAATAATATTAACATTTTGCTCAATAAATTAGAGAGAAGTACAGTGTTGTATGGCAGCCTAATTTGCTTTGTACACGGGATAACCTTTATTGTAGAGGACGACGGACGTTTCTGTGGAGGAGATCACGATCGGCCTAAACAGGAAATCCTTAAAGGACTTTGTGTTGAGGCCACTGCATAGGCAAAGTCAATCAGGAATTAGAATTGGTAGAAAAGAGAAAGTACAAAAAACGTTGAAATTTCGAATATAGCTACAAACTTAAAAGCCTATATTTGCGTCAAATTGAACAAATAAAATAAAGACTAATCCTGGCAATGGTCTTTCATTACAGTCCAAAAGGCAGTTAGCTGCTTTTGAACTTGATATTCCAAATAGTTTCGGATTGCAGCTAGCATCCTGCCAATGACAGCAGGTTCTACAGGTGACTTTTGCAATTTTAACGCCCACCTGATTTCTTGCCTTAGCAAGCTGTACTTCTGAATCTTGGTCATATAGCTCTCTTAGATATTTTTGTGAAGGGGAACTGTCACGGCGCATTTTGAACAACAGTTTAGTCTGTAAGGATAGTCCAAACCAGTATTGGCGGTAGTTCTCGTTTCCGAGGTCAGCCGCTGGTAGGTCCTTGTAAAAGGGCATCGATCCTTACTTTATATTCAGATTTAATGCAATTCGCTGGTCTATGATCCCTGTGACATCATTCCTGCCGCCAATGATATGCTCGATGGATTCACTGAGATCACCACATTACCGGCACCGATCTTCCTCAGGTAAGTGGATTATATGCTTTTGGTTATTCCTGGTGCTGATTACCTTGTCCGGTGTGGCTAGGGTAAATCCTTCCATTTCAGGAATGAGTTCGCCCCACGGAAGGAAGGATCAATTTTCAAGAAAAAATGGAATAGTTAAACCAAAAACAATAAATTTTTAATCATATAGTTTGATTCTTTAAAGAAAAATATGGATTTTCTATCAAATAGAATAATTTACTTCCAAAAAAGTCGAATTTTCAACAAAATACATGAATTTTCTACCAAACTCTCGAATTATAGAACCAAATAGTTAAATTTTCAGCTAAAAGTAGGAATCTTCAACAACAAAATTAAGTTTTCACAAAGTAGTTTCTAGTAGTTAAATTTTATTAAACCAGAAAAGATTAATTTGATAATAGCTGATATTTAAATCAAGAATGATATAAACTTAGATAGAAAGCAGTTTCATTCAACCAAAAATACTCATTTTTAATGAAATAGTTGAATGCTCAACCAAAACAGATTTAATTTCAACCAAACAGTTGAATTTTTATCCAAAAAAAGATGATATTTCTGCCGAAATAGTTTAATTTTCAACCTATAAAGACAAATTTTCAACAAAATAATTTAATTTTCAAAATGAATTTTTAACCAAGAAGATTAGGTTTGTAAAAAAACTAATAATTAAATTTCAACCAACTAGTAGACTTTTTAACCAAACAGGATGACCTTTTTTACCAGAATTATAATAGCAGAATTTTCAATTAAAAAGAATAAACTTTTAACCAAAATTATTTGGATTTTCTTATTGGATTTTATCAAACCATTTCGCATTAAAGCGAAAACCCGAGAAAAGAGGAAAAGTGGAAAAGGGGAACGTTTCTTGAAAACAGGGGAAAAGTATGAATTCTTCAAAAAAAGGGAATAGGAGATAAAGTGTGAATTCTGAAATAAGAAAGTGATTTTCAAACGTAAGAGTATTAAGTACTAAGTTATTATGTCAGACCAAATACCGTTCTTAATACGTTTAATGTTGAAAGTATGTTTTTAGGACTATATTGGCCATTGGACGTTTTCAGATGGTTATTAGTCCGGACATAGAACGTTTGTCAGATGCTCTGATGAAGCTTCTAGACATTATTGCCCACTAGGTATCTGAATTTTTGCTAAACAGTAATAGAAAACTGAAAATTGATCTCTAAAAAATTTCATAAAAGGTAACTGCTACATTTTTTAAATATATTTTCGCATATGTATACTGATTATTTTCGGATGACATAGCTGTATCTATTATTTAAAGTAAAGTGGCAGCAGAAAGAGTGTTGATATCCGATCGTCGAGTTTTCATATCTGCTAGATTTATTACCCACAGAACCTTTAATATTATCTGAGTTTAAAATTTGTTTACCGTATAGATAAAAAATTATGGAAGCAATAATATATTTTTCGCCTGAGAAAAATAGTAATAAAAGTTAGAATCAACATCTTTATCCTTCTATCTCACTGACGCAAAGGCATGATAAAACGTTCCACGTGGTGATACAGACTGGCAGATTATAGGGTCTGTTGAGATATTAACTTTGGGGTTTTCTAAATACATTTTACGAACCAATTCATAATTGTATCTTTTTCAACATATTGGTTTCGTTTTTCAAAGAAAATCCAATACCAATATGTTGCTGCTAGCTTTCTTATGTGAATATTTTTCGTCACATAAGAATTGATAATTAACTTGAAAAATTTAATAAACAATTTCGCAATGCAGTCATTTTTCTGTAGACAGAATTTGTATTTTGTTGCAAAATGAACTGCTGGCATAGGTAAAACTGGTCCTACCAGACTAGAAGCTCTAGACAACGTCAGATCTGGATCAACACGATATTAGAGATAAATCTGAATAACTTAAACATAGATCTTAGAATGGATTGAAAAAAAATTGGAAAATTAGTTTTAAGAACCTAATGCTTTTATTCAAGAATGTTATGTAATTTTCATATTAATATATATATACCATTAAACCATTTCCCTTTCAGGGTAGGCGTGACACTACCCGATTCGGGTAGTGTTTCTAGGTTTTTCTTGTAGTTATAAATAACTACAAGTGTGGGCTCATGAAATAGATTTAAGAAATAGATTTAAGAATTGCCTCGACGTTGAAAAAATACATGTTTTGAATATCTAGTTCCTAATATTCAGTTTTTTTTCACTCAAGCCAACTAGGACGACGACCGCTGAAATGTTCCAGTACTCCCATATAACGATCATTATCTTCTGGCATTCGTAAAAAAACTCGCGGGCCAATAGGCCTGCCTCTTGGGAATTCCTCGTATCGATGAGTATCTGCTACTAAAACATTGCCATTTCCATATAGTATGAAACAGCGATTTTCTGCAGGAATTTCATCATTAATATCAATATTATGTCTAACAAGTTGGATTTTTGATAATAAACCATCGCCATTAGGCATATTTACATAAACGTTTTCCACTCTATTCGCTCCCTCATTTGGATAAAAAACCCAGGGAGGAACTGTAAGGCCATACAAGTATGTAAGTCGTCCAGAAAAAACTTCGCTATCTCTGTTTTGTATAAAAACACGGGTATTTCGAGGAAAGCTATCCGGTAGGGGTGGTGGGAGTGGTGAATTTTCTCTTGGTGGACTTGCTCTTGGTAGACTTGCTCTCGATGGACTTGCTCTCGATGGACCTGCTCTTGGCGTACTTACTTTTGGTAGACTTTCTCTTGATGGACCTGCTCTTGGCGTACTTTCTCTTGGTAGACTTTCTCTCGATGGAATTTCTCTCGATAGACCTGCTCTTGGCGTACTTACTCTTGATAGACTTTCTCTCGATGGACGTTCTCTCGATGGACCTGCCCTTGGCGTAATTACTCTTGGCAGACTTGCTCTCAATGGACTTGCTCTTGGTAGAGTTCCTCTTGGGGAACTTTCTCTTGCCGGACTTGCCATTGGTGGGCTTGTTCCTCCTGGAGTTCCTTTTTGCATTGCACCTAATTTTGTAAGAAAAAGTTGGAGATTTGAAAAGTTTTTCTACACACTGTAAAAATATCATTGGTCATTACACGGAGAAGAAGGATTACTAGAATTAAAGAAATATAGTTCTGAATACGTCCACTAAAAAATTTCCTAATCGAAAAAAAATTTGTCTTGTCTTAAGTAATTAAGTTTTTAAAATGAAAAAAATTATTTTTGTTACAAGACAAATGTTTTTCGATCAAAAAAATATTATACTGCACGTATTCAGTCCTATATATTTTTTTACTTCAAATAATCTTTTTTTAGGTAGATATTATCTACTAAAGCAAGGAACTTTTGCATATAATTATACGTGAATAAAATGAAAACGAGTAAATGGGATCGTAGATTTTTCTGGAAAATGACAGAATATGTTTTACGACTTCGGAAGTTAAAGAATGATTTTGATTTTTTAATCTATATATTATATAATTTTTTTAATGAGGATATGAAACGATAAATAATGAAGCATATGCAAAAAAATATAAGAATATACAAAATTTAATATATTGGGCATTATTTCTCAAGTCTACCCGCTAAAAAAATCAAACTTGTTCGATCTAAGTCAAACTTGGGCAAAGTGATGTGCTATAGGATGGTAGTTTATTGGAATATTATTTTGTCATTTGGATAATTATTTGTCGACGAGAGATCGAAATTTTTTGGATAGCGACAAGAGAAATTTCGTCCAATAAGGTTTAGATAGGTTTTTTCACGCATCTTCTACTGATTATAAGCATTGAAAAAAATATATATTTTACCTTCAAAAGAAAGAGTAAAAAACAAAGACTTTTTTGGAAAAAGGCATATTTAAAAAAATCTTTTTGTCAAAAAAAAAGACTCTTGTTTTTATCTTCTAAAACGTTGATTTAAACAGTCGGATTTCTATTTTCTATTTATGAAAATAAGCGATGAGTGCTTTTTGAGATTATACCAGTTTAACGTGGATAGGGTTTTCACGATAAAAAATTCATTTGATCTTTTTTGCTTATTTCGTCGAAGTATTTTTATTTTTTCATTTTTTTAGGATAAAAGGTCGCTTAGAACATTAGCTCACGTGCGTAAGCATCACCTAAAGAAAAAAAAACCAACGGAAAACTGCAAATACACAACATTTAAGAGAATTTGTGCATCCTCCAAACGTTGTACAATAATTGTACTGTAATTTTAATTTTCAAATTCATTTCTTCCTGGTGATATTTCTTACTTATAATTAATATCATTATTATATAACAGCTCACTTACTTGCAAAATTATAAAAAGCTATGTAGGTAAAGAGTAGAACATGGATCTTCATTTTTTTCTCGATGGGGGCAACGGTTAAGGACTGAAAATTTGAAGTATTCTTTTGAGATTTTTGGTTACTAATTATTTAGTAGAATTTTCTTGTCGAGTGTTTTTTATATAAAATATGGGACGTTAAGTGAACGACTCAATGTTTATCGGGTGATTTATTGTGCTTTATATAATTTCGTGGTGCTTCAGTATGATTATTATTAACGTGATTCACGTAAAGGTTAATAAATTAAGTGCGAAAATAATAATTATTCTTTTTTTAAGCTAATGATATGTAAATATATGTTATGTTAGTAGAGGTGCCTTAGATTTATACAGGATCATGGGAGCTAACTTATCATCAGGTTTCACAATTTTTTCAATAAAGAAAAAACATGTAACTTAATCGCGTGTTTATTTAAAAATTCTTAAGTATTTGTCACGTCTCTCATTTTTATAATATTGTTTTAATTATCCATTTACATTCCTAAAAAAATTCATATCTTTTAATATGTATTGAGTAAAAAAAAGATAATTAAAATAAACTTCTTCAGGCACTAAATTTATATTTATTCAAGCCTAAGCTTATTTTCAACAAGACGTTTTTTGGTGAATAGTTACAAGCAAATAAAATTATCAACAAATTATGAAAGAAAAAGACTAAACACTTATTTCATAAAAGGTGTAGTCCACACCTCGGATTGAGTTGGCGACGAAAGCCGGTTATCCTTCAAGGGCAATCGCGTTCAGAAGGAGGGCATGGGGAAGGGACATACAACTTTTTGCGTTAGGTAGGAAATAGGAGAAAACAGAGGAATGGTTCAAGGTCCAGCCGCTCTTATTATCGAACACAAGAATTATTCCACGTTAGAAATATTGGTGGCCCTGAAGAGGTCCTGAGAAGGACTGGTGGAGCATAGGTGATTTGAGAAGCTCCTTTTCGGGGGCTCCCCGGAAAATGTCTTGTTCATCTGAACAAAAAAGGTTTACGATGTATGTCTGTGGGCCCGGTCTAGGTTCCCGCTAAGCGGCAACTCCGAAGGTCCCCGTAAGTGTGAGGGGGGCTGGGTCCCCGATGGGTGGCAACTCCGGCTGTCCCTTTAAATGTAGATGGGTATGTGAGGGCGGCCTAGGTCCCCGCTAGGCGGCAACTCCGAAGGTTCTCATGAGTATGAGGGGGCTGGGTCCCCGCTGGGCGGCAACTCCGGAGGTCCTTGTGAGTGTGTGAGGGTTTGGTCGCCGCTGGGCGGCAACTCCGGATGTCCCTGTGAGGGTGTGAGGGTTGGTTCCCCGCTAAGCGGCAACTCCAGATGTCCCTGTGAGTGTGTGGGGGTTGGGTCCCCGCTGGGCGGCAACTCCGGATGTCCCCGTGAGTGTGTGAGGGTTGGGTCCCCGCTGGGCGGCAACTCCAGATGCACCTGTGAGTGCGTGAGGGTCGGGTCCCCGCTGGGCGGCAACTCCAGATGTCCCTGTGAGGTGGTGAGGGTTGGGTCCCCGCTGGGCGGCAACTCCGGATGTCCCCGTGAGTGTGTGAGGGTTGGGTCCCCGCTGGGCGGCAACTCCAGATGCCCCTGTGAGTGTGTGAGGGTTGGGTCCCCGCTGGGCGGCGACTCCGGATGTCCCTATGAGTGTGTGAGGGTTGGGTCCCCGCTGGGCGGCAACTCCAGATGTCCCTGTGAGTGAAGCTGAAAGGAATAATAGAAAAATGTTCCTAAACCTACGTTAGAAGTACATGTTTGATGACCTGAAAATGTTAAAAATAGAGGAGGGAGAGGGGCCGGGTTAAACAAATAATAACACCTTTATTTTAGAATCCCAAAAAAACGAGGTCGAATGATAGAATACGTCGCAGAGCGCAACGGTGTCGTACCCGTGATCCGTGATGCGGTCAGAGGTCCGGTGGCTGCACAGCCGAAGCGGCCATCTAGTCGTTCAGGGGGTCAGTAATGTCGCTGGGTCGAGGGCAGCTCTACACCCTGGACATTGCGCGTCCAGGGCGGGTCACGATCCCTTGTAGTAGACTGTCGACTACCCTTTAGTCGGCGAGTGTCTGTGGTCGAGGGCAGCTCTACACCCTGGACATTGCGCGTCCCGAGTGGGTCACGATCCCTCGTAGTAGACTGTCGACGACTTTTTTTGTCGGCGAGTGTCGGTGTGTTGTGGCTCTTCCGTTGTCTATGCTGTCCCACGGGGCTGGGAAGTGTTACGACCTTTTCTCGTGGGCTGCTAAAGTTGCTGGGAAATCGACATTGCGCGTCGTAGATCCGAGGTTCGAGTGTGTTCGTGCTGTGAGAGCACCGATATTTATGCCCGTACCCGCTGAGCAGCGCGCACCAGTTGGGTAGGACGTGGTGGGGGACGGGTTGCGGTTGGTCGCTGTGGCGACGCGCGCGAGCCAACCCGTGCGGCATTCGTCGTAGTGGGGTAGATTCTGAACGTCGCGCGAGAAGAGGGGATGTCGCTTGCCGCGGAGTAGCGGTGGCGCGGAAAGTAGGGATACTCAGGAGACGATTGGCTCCTGGCGAAAAACGGGGATATAGCAGCGTGGATTGGCTACCATGTAAAAACGGGGAATGTAGTACGCTGATTGGCGGTTGTCGTGGGCACGAGCGAAACTGGTTGTCACGAAAGATCTTGTGCCCTCTGTAACGCATTCCATCTGACCTGTCAATTTATTATTGTAAACACATAAAAAACATACATAGTTAATATTAAAAAACAAAATAAGTCAAAACGTCGCGTGAAAGAAAGTTTTATAATTTGTCGATACGCTGGCGGGCGACAAAGGGAGATGGTCACCCGCCATTGTAAAGTAACCCAGTACCAAGAGTTTCAAGAACAAAATTTTTGAAATCCTAAACGAACAACGTAAAAAAGTAGCACATAAGGACCCTGAAAAAACACTTCGTAACGACATTACATGTGAGAGGGAAGGGGTAAAATATTGGGAAAAAATTGGTTATGGAATTTATGAATACTCCCGTAGATTGAAATAAAATAGAGCAAGATTAATTTGCAGATATGAGGGTCTTCATACGAGAATGTTACATACATAATATCCATGATAACCTGTTTCTTCAACTAGATATGAGGATTGTCTGGTGGCTCTACACTGACGAAAGTGGCTATTGCCTTTTATTTTTTTTTTAAAGCCAGCTAGGAAGAAGACCGCGGAAATGCTAAAAGTCTCGCAGAAAACGAAGATATTCTTCTGGCATTCGTATAAAACCGCGCGGGCCATTAGCCATCTCTCGAGGCAATTCAGTGTATCGCTCTAAAATCGGACCGAACATTTTAGTGGAAATTGAAACAATGTGTTTGATAACTTAATCTTTAAAGGATTTCGGGAATGGTACCTGATACAATTTTTTAATATATTTTCTCATATGTATACTAATTATTTTCGGATCACATAGCTGTATCTATTATTAAAAGTAAAATGGAAGGAGAAAGAGTGTTGACCTCCGCTCGTCAAATTTTTCATATATGCTAAATTTATTATAATTTTATTTATTTATTCGGCATTTTACAAGTTATACGTGTACAAAGAAATATATATGACAACCTGTAACCTCCAGAGGCAAAACGAAATTGCCTATGCGGGGGTACTGATTAAAATTAACTTACAAATTAACTTAAGCCAAAAAATTACAAAAATATTCTGTTGTTGTTAACATTGCAAGGTTGCTGTACTATTTTACAGATTTAAGAAAATATATTGGATTTGATCCATTCTTTCAACTTAGATATGTTCGAAATTTTCAATTTATTCTATAATCTATATATTCATTGGGTACACTATTGAACAAATTGATAGTTTTGATATAGCTGTATTTTCCAGTTTCTCATTTTTATAATCTTTTATTAATAATCTATGTACGTTCCTAAATAAATTCATATATTTTTATATGAACTTGTTCAGGCACTATAATTTATATTCATTTAAGCTTACGCTTTTTCATAGCAAGACAACGTTTTTTTGTGTATAATTACAATAAAATAAATTTACGAACAAATTACTAACGAAAATAAAATTTACAAAAAACTTCGTTTGTAAAAAGAAAATGGTCGGTGGTCATTTGAAACTAACCCAGTATTAAGATTTCAAGGAACAAAATTTTTGAAAAAATTAGTTTTTTTTTGAGAAAAAAGAAAAATACAAGAAAGTTTGTAATGAAATAAATTTTCCAATCTAACTTTTGACATCCCTTTTTATTAATTTTTAGGAAATTTACACTCTCTGCGAATCGTGTTTGAGTTCGTGTATTCTCGTAACCTCCAAATTCATGGGTGCGACATGATGTTAACAAGAACAACATCCCACTCAGACCCATCTAACCCATCCAACTAAACACCTAGCACGCTTCCTCACCAAAGAACTGAATCCCTTTACAGGAAACTCTATCACATCCATAAAAAAAAACTCTTTTGACTTTATCAAAAAGATACGACAGATTCATTTTCAACCCCAAGACATCCTAGTGAGTTTTGACATAGTATCTCTCTTTACGAAAGTACCAATCTCTGATACAATCGATATTATTAAATCCTTTGCAAACTTTCGTTACGATCGCATACCTTTGGAAGAACGCTGTCTCACTAATACTTACTTCTCTTTCAATAACCAATTCTACGAATAAACCTCAGGAGCAGCAATGGGATCTCCAAACTCACCGGTAACAGCCAACATCTTTATGGAACATCTAGAAACTAAGATCTTTGACCAATCCAAGCTTAAACCGGAATTCTGATTCCGTTACGTTGACCACTCTTTTGTCATCGGGAGACATGGACTGGAAGAACTGCACAAGTTTTTCGATTGCATCAATCGATTACACCCTAATAACCAGTTAACTATGGAAATTGAACATAACGAAAAATTGCCTTTCTTGGACGTACTAGTTTATTAAAGATCTGATAACACATTAGGACATGAGGTTTACAGAAAATCGACCCATAAAAACAGATACCTACATGCCTCCTCCCACCACCACCCATCTCGAAAGCAATCGGTCATCAACTACCTTGTATACAGAGCTGTCTCCATAACAGATAAAGATGACTTGCAAAAAGAAGTACAAAATGTTGCCCAAATCCTAATACAAAACGATTAAACAAACAAACAAATTGATAAAGCTATGAGAAAATAGACTCAAAACAACGATTTAACACAACCTACTGAAGAAAGAGAGAGAAACAACCACCATCCTACCCTACATCCAAGGTATCACAGAAGAAATAGGAATAATTCTCAACAAACACAACATCCAAACCATATTTAAACCATCTGCAAAAACGAAACAACTTCCAAACAACCCTAAAGATAGAAAGGCACCTCTCAGTGATCCCGGAGTATATCAAACCCTTTTTTCTTGTGGAAAAGTCTATATTGGAGAAACCGGAAGACCGGTGAGCCAACGTGTAAAAGAACATGAGAGTAAAGTCAGGCTAAACCATTTTACGCAATCAGCACTAGCTGAGCATCATATCGAAACAGGAGATAACATTTTATTTGATAAAACGACCGTCATCACAAAAACACAAAAAAAATTTCCAAGAAAACATAGAGAAGCAATAGAAATCTTAGAACCTTCTAATAACATCAATAGGGTCAATGGATGTAATACCAATCCGATTTGGCTTTCCGTCCTCCCAGGTTTTTTAGAAAAGACTTGATTCTCCAATCATGTTCGACCAGTCACCACGGTGGGGCGCTTTGCCCAATCACAGGCATCGTAGAGAGTATATATAAGAACATCATAACCGGAAGCTTCAGTTTGAGGTTAGCCCTGAAGACGTGAATTGCAATGTTCACGAGACGTCGGCAAGGTTCGTAGTTTTGCACACGATTGACACCCGAAACACCAACTTTTAATTGATTGAGGTATGACATTTGTTTAGACTCCGTCTTATTTTGTAAGATTTCTAAAAAAACTGAACACGTATTTTTTAAAGGGTAAACAAAATTGCATGCCGCCTGCCCCTAAAGACCAAATGCGACGTGGAGCGGTCTGGAATGGAAGCGTCGATTTTTGTAAATTTCGTCTAAGCCGTGAAAATATCTTTGATATACCTCGGAAAATATTTTTATCATCTGACGAAAATTATTCAAGAAACGCGAATCGATCAGCAAATTTTAATATAAGCCCAGCCTGACCCTCTTTCACAATACACCAGTCACCTCCCCATACAAGTGGAAGTAAATTTTTATGTCTTCATGAATGAATATTTGCAACCATTTTCTGTATTTTTAAATAATTTCAAATTTGTGATATTATCCTCTTTTATTTAATAATAATGGTAATGTAGAGAAATGGTTTCTAATTCATATTATTTATGACCTGGTACTTAGATTCTAAACACGGTCGCGAAACGCGGCAAGTGATGAGTAGAATCGTTGTTGTCAGTCGTTGTTTCGGAACTCCATATTCTGGTTGTGCATTTGTCCTAATTCGCAAATGTACACCCTGGGGAGCCCATCCATAGGGATCCGAAAGTCACACTGGATAGCCTTATAAGGATCCAACATTCATCATGTAGAGTCCGTCTATAGGGATCCAACATTCATACTGGAGAGCCCGTTTATAGGGATACAGCATTCATACTGGAGAGCCCGTTCATAGGTATCTATATTTCTTACAAACTTTAGTTTCAATGCTAACGACTGAGACCAACGATTCAAAATTCTAGTTAATATATTGGACTGCAAAAGGCATACACAACTTCACACATGCACACGGTCATGCACATTTACAAAAAAAAAAAGAAAGGTCAGAAGTTGAATGGGCATAAATTAAACGGTCAAAAATTAAAAATTGTGATTATGACATTCTTCTGCCGTGTACGTGGGATGGCCGTAGAAGGCGATTTTAGCCGCTATCATTGTTCACGCCCAGAAAACTTCGGACGATGCGGCATGTGTTCAGTATTCAGCAATACTGCCTTCTGAATTAGATGTCGCGAATTTCGAGCACCCAATTCTTCCAAGATTTGTACATACCTCGCATGAACTTTCCCAGTGGAGATCATGATTCGGTGGATGGTGACCTTCTTCACCCTCCACACGGTCAGGATCTCTTGCTTCTGCTGCAAATATTTCTGGATCTTCTTAGTGCATCAGAGCCTAATGTGATTGTTCAGGGGAACGCTTATGTCTATTATTTTCACATGTTGAGCACATTTATCTAACCAGAGGACATCTGGACGATTGTGTCTGACTAGGTAGTCAGTCAGAATAGTCTTGTCCCAGTAAAGTAGCAGGTGTTCGTTCTCTAGTACTTTAACTGGGCTATATTTAAAGAAACGATACACTTGAAATCACGCAACATCTTTTAAGTTAATATGGCTTTGCACTATTCACTAAATACGCCCTTATATTTGGTTATTTCTTTCCTAGATTATGATCGCAATCGTTCTTCAAACTGTTCAGGTTACTGTAGCCTACATTCAGCATATCGACAAATCGAGGAAAATGAATAACCAATATTAAATCATTGGAGATATGTTATTATTAATACTACTAGTAATTTAAAGAAACGTTAAAAGATTATGTTTTTGATGTATATCTATCAACCAGTTGACACAGCTTCTTATGAGTTTTAATTTTCGAGAAGTGTTTAGTTACTTTGTTGTATGTTCCATACTGTTTACATTTTCTTTCTTTTCATTTGAATAACTCATAATTATATTGTGCTGCGCGTTTCTCGAATAGTAAGTAACTAAATTGTATTTAATAAGACATGGCTGATAATATTTTGAAATATCAACAAATATAGGCGGATATGGAGGGGGGGGGGGCCACTTTGTGACGACTCGTTTCATGGGATAAGGAAGGGGTAAAAAATTGTGAGAATATGCGTTACTTAATTGATGAATAGCTTCATAGATTGAAATAAAATTGAGCAAGATAAATTGTCAGCCATTAAGGTGTTTATTCAAGAATGTTACATATGTACATAATTTTCATAATAACATTTGTCTTCAACTAGATATGAAGATTGTCTTGTTGCTCTACATTGACAAAAATTTATATTGCCTATTAATGTATTTTAAAGAGGAAAGTACAAATTTTTTATATCTAGTTCCTAGTATCCAGTTTTTTCACTCAAGCCACCTAGGACGATGGCCGTGGAAATGCTGAAAATCTCCAAGAAAACGACGATATTCCTCTGGCATTCGTATAAAACCGCGCGGGCCATTAGCCCTCTCTTGTGGTAATTCTGAGTATCGCTGAAGAATTGCTTCTAAAATATTGCCATTTCCGTATGATATAAAACAGCGGGGTTGTGCATGCACTTCATCATTGATATCAGTAGTATGGCTGAGTTCTCGGATATTTGACATTAAACCATCGCCATTAGGCATGCGTACATAAACGCTTTCTGCTCCAGTCATTATATACTTATAATAAAAGACCCAGCGAGGAATTTGACGGCCAGACATGTATGTAAGCCATCCAGAAAAAACTTTGCCACCTTTATTTTGTACAAAAATACGGGTATTTGCAGGAAAATAAGTAGGTAGGGCTTGTGGTTCTGCTAAACTTTCTCTTGGTGGACTTGCTCTTGATGGGCTTGCTATTGGTGAATGAGTTTCTCGTGGATATTCTTTTCTTTCCATTGCACCTAATTTTGTATGAAAAAAAAGTGAAATTTTGTACACACTGTAATAATATCTATTAGTAAGTAGATATTATATACTCGAGCAAGGCAATTTTGCTAAACTGTCAGTAAATTTCAATGAAAACAAGTATCTCGGACTAAAAATTTTCGTGGAAATTAAAGCAATGTGTTTGGTGTCTTCCAGAGATTGAGCCTATAATTTTGTACATCTCATTGCTAGAAGTCGGTCAGCAATTTTTTTTAAATTCCGAGCCCGTCTGCTGGTTTTGAGTAGAGTTTTACAATAGCTCTCGCGTTTATATCTGGTTTTTGGATAAAAAAAACGCGCGGCTTTCATTTAAAAAAAGTTAGTTTTTCTAATCCATTTTCCTCCGACGATTTTTATGATTTATTATTATAACTATTGATAATTAGAAGACGTTAATAACTTTTAAATTAACTATGTTAATAACTATTATTGTTATATTACTTTACACTTACTTGTGAAATCAAGAAAAACTAAGCAGGTAAAGAGAAGGATGATGATCTTCATTTTTCTGGACGAAGGCGGCAATTAAGAACTGAAATATTGAAGCGATTCCGATTACTTAATAATTATTGAACTTTTCTTGACGATTATTTTCGATATAAAATGGTAGACGTGAAGTGAACGACTCAATGTGTTAGGTATCTTGTTGTGATTTATATACTTTCGTGTTTGTTCAGGGGGATTCTCATTAACGTTATTGACGCAAGCGTCCATAAATAAAGTGTGTCAACAATTATTTTTTCTTTCCATTTAATATATATATATATATATATATATATATATATATATATATATATATATATATATATATATATATGGTATTCTAGTGGAGATGACTTAGAGTCATTAAAAGTTTCGCAATTGTATTTTATCGTCTTAACAAAACTGAATAAGTTACACATTCCCGTTCTGTTGTTTCTATCATTAGCTTTACTTTATTTAAAATAGATAACCCTTTAGAATAGAGCATAAGATGATACCGATAAAATAAACTCTACGATTAGATTTTTTTATCAAAAATTCCTTATATAAACTAAAAAGTACGTCTTTACTTTACATACTGTAAAAATTAAAGTATTTATTCCATTAGAAACAAGTAACGGAAATTAAAATCAACATCTTGAAGCTTTTGCTCCATGTATTGACATTGACAAAAAGGCATGATAAAATATTCGACGTCATGAAGAAACTTCTTTTTTTTCAGTGAAGTAAATTTCCTTGATACAAGACCAATTTTCGAATGATATTTCAACTCAATTTCAATTTTATTCAATCCAAACAGCAAATGCCAATTACAGGGTTCACTATTGCTAATACATATATAGGATAGATTCAAGGTCACAGCATACTCAGCATAACTCAATTCACTATCTACTACTCAGTACAAATTTTTCTGCTAGTGTACAAAATCTTACGAACGTAGAATTAAACAAATCAAAAGTTTCGCTATGACATAACCAGAAATCGTTCATTCTTAACCACATTCCATACACCGGCGAGTTATATAATAAGTTTATGTTCGAGGTTTTAATATGAAAGTGTGTCTGTGAATGGGAGTGATATTGAGGCACTCGAAAAGATATTTGATTAAGTATATATAAGGGCAGTCCACGCTACCATACAGGATTTTATAAAGAAGTTTCAAAAATGCAAGGGATCTCCTTTCCTCTAGAGACATAATATTAAAACGAATACAAAATGGCAAATAAGGAAAACCACGGTCCGGATAAACTCCGTCTTTTTTTAATGTAATATACTTTAAAAACTTCTTTTAAATCCTCTCAAGAGCATCAGTATAACAGATGGAATTCGGGACCCAAATTGTTGCCGCATATTCTAATTTCGCGCGCACAATACCATTGTGCAGAGTAATAATTGTCTCTATGTTTTTAAATCTTTTACAAGATCGGATCAAAAAGCCTATTTTTGTATTCGCAGTTTTACAAAGATCAGTAATATGCTCCTTAAAACGCAATTGAGCGTTAAACTTAACTCCCAGATCGAGTATCGAATAACTCCTGCTTAGAATCAGAAGCTTAGAATCATTAATCATATAATCAAACAAAATTGGATTGGATGGTCGAGAGTAGGTAATTACCATACACTTCGAAATGTTTAAAGGAAGCTTATTCTTCAAACACCAGTTAGAAAACATATCAAGACAACTTTGCAAACGGAAACAATCTTCTAAATTATTCAATCTAAAATAGATTTTGGTGTCGTCTGCGTACAACAAAAATGGTAGGTTTATTAGGAGTTTTATGTCATTACAGAATATAATGTAAAATATAGGACCCTAATTAGACCCCTGCGGAAGCCCAGAAG
Organism: Andricus curvator; assembly: GCA_932195095.1. Taxonomy (NCBI): domain Eukaryota; kingdom Metazoa; phylum Arthropoda; class Insecta; order Hymenoptera; family Cynipidae; genus Andricus; species Andricus curvator. The sequence goes on along the minus strand of CAKNYM010052759.1, from coordinate 44,826 downwards.
TTGGCTGATGGCAATTGGATGAGTAACCAGCATACTGAACACAATGTTCCCTATTTTTCAGAAAGTTCTCCAATAATATCACTAAATTAAAAGGTATACCAAGGTTGATCAGTTTATCCGAAAGCAATTTATGATTTACCTTATCAAAAGCTTTCGAAAAATCAAGATAGATATAGTCGACCTGATCTCCTTCAGACATTGCATTTGCCGTGCATTGTGGAAATGTAGCTAAATTAGTTACCGTCAATCTATCAGGAACAAAGCTGTGTTGCTCAGATGTCAAATTTGGTTTTAGTTGAGACATTAAGATTTCAGATATGCAAATCTCTAAAACTTTATAGAAATTACAAACAATAGAAATAGGTCTATATTTCTTAATGTCCGATCTATCCCCCTTTTTGAAAACCGGGCACACCCTCGTTTTTTCCATAATTCAGGATATTTTCCTGTTTTCAGTACCGTATTAAAAATGTGAGAGATAAACGTTTATTTTTTAGCCTGCTGGCCTTAAAAAATTGACTTGCTTACACTTCCATTTTTTACAGAATTTTCTTACAACTAACCCTTAAAATTAACATCCTTCCACACCTTATATCTAACAATCTTTGTCAATGTAGCTGGGAATTTTATCCATGCCTGCCGTAGGTTTATTAGGTAGTTTCTTAATAGCGCCTTCAACTTGAGCCGAATTAATCTGTACGTGGCTACCAAACAGATCGCCACATCCCATACCATGAACGTTATTATCAACAACCGATACATCATGATCAAAAACACTATCAAAGTAATCCGCAAAAGCCTGTACAATCTCATTTTCTTTACTAATGTCTGTGTCATTAAACTTAATAATGCCATTTATACGTGATTCATTTTTTAGTTTTGAGGTTATGTTCCACACTTTCGAGGGATCCTTTTTTAAAGCTTCCTCAACAGGTGATATATATTTAATCAGATCAGTAGAAGTTAGTCTTTTTATTTTTAGTTTAATTTCTCGAAGTAAGGTGACATTAAATACGTCGTTACTAAACTTGTTTCTCAGTTTTTTTTTATTTTGATGCAATTTTTTTATTCGTTAGAAAACCAAGTAGGAAACTGGTGTTTTGATTTTTCGCTTTTAAACCTTGGAATAAAATTGTCAATTGCTTGTAAGAGTTTTTCATAAAAAAAATGTACATGCTTCCTCAGAGTTATCAATCTCATATAAATGTGTCCAATCAATTTTCACAACATTTAGATACAACTGAACAAAATCTCCGTCTTTGTAATTGAAATTACCTATTCTGCCTAACTTAAAATTATTATTTTTGACAGTGTAGGTACAATGCATTAAGACATGGAGCGTGGGATGATGATCATCTTCTGGTACCATAGTTACTTCAATAATACAAATTTCGCTCGCAAAAACTAGGTCCAAGAATCTTTTATTTGTATTGAACACATTATTATGTTGGGTTTTATCCAAAGACTGAGCAAGTTCAAGAATAGCATCTGTCTTATGATCCGTCATAAGTCCCTGCGATGAGGCAACAAAATTCTTTACATTAAAATCTCCTGCTATCTCATCTATTGCATTAATAATTGGAACAAATCTTTCCATAGATATATAAGATGGAATATAGACTGCAAGTACAATGACAGAAAATATTTCCGATTAAGCCTTGGCAGCACCCATGTTAATATTGGGACAGGAGCATTTAATAATATCTAAATTTATTTCTATACATTTTAATTCAGCATGTATAGCTATTAGTGAGCCCACCCTTGGTTATGCCTTCCCTATCATCACGGAAGCAGATATAATTGTTCCTATCAAAAAGCTCAGACGAAAGTACATTTGAATTTATCCATGTTTCAATAAATATAAATATGTCATATCTATTAGCCAATGAAAATAACCTGACCTGCTCAGTCTTCGTATTCAAGCCTCTAACATTTTGATAATAGATACTTAGCTTCCTGTTGTTGTTTCTTCTTCTTCCTGGGCAGTTGATTTCTTGACAGCTTGCTTCACTATTACTGGAGTTCCCTGTCGATAGGCTATCCGTAAATTCGTTTCTCCTTTCAACGTCCGATCCTGGATTTCCACAGCTAGTGCAGTTGTTCGGTCGGGAGTTATCCTTATACCTTTTAGAATCGTTTGATTCTTTTTGTCGTTGACTAATGTCGAGAATACTCTCAGGAATTTCCTCGCCAGATATCCTGATGCTAGATTCATCTTGACAGGTCTTGGGTTCGGCTGATTCTGCATATATTTACCAACTCTATAAAAAGTGACTTTGTCAGTCTTGACTGTAGAGTAAATACATGAGATTAAATTAGTTAGTAACTCCGACTCACGTGTTTTTGTTTGGAGTGCACTACCAGATTCTGAAATTTCTTTTAATCCAAATATCATAACCTTATTCTTTCTACTGTATCTATCTGCCACCTCTGCTATGCTCTGCTTAATCAGGTTGATGCCAAAAGGGCTGGTGCCAGCCCGTGAGTAATCTGCTTGTTTTTCATGCACTAGCATTTCAACTTTATCCACTCTTTCCTCCAAGTTTGAGGTTTTTGACTCTATTTCACAATCTCGCTCATCGATAGCCTTTTGGCCTGTTCTCAATATCTCTATCGAATTCTTAACTTCTGTCATACCGTCAGTGGCTCCATCCATTTTAAGCTCGAGCTTCGCAAACTTTGTATTTAGTAGATCTCTAATGGCCGCATAATCCATCGTCTCGTAATTTTCACTTTGTATTGAATCAGCAGGGGAGCTTGCTCCGGAACCACAACAAACAACAAACGCCACGTTGCGAAGTTTTCTCAAACTTTTCGCACACGATGTGTGATAGGCCACTTGACAACCAGCACATTTAGTAGCATCCACAATGGGATTAGTTTCACTGCATTTTTTATACGCACAATTTCATGACTATGCATAATTCACTGAAAGTGCAATATTATCCAGAATTAATCGCCGGAAATCAAAACAAGTTATTCATAATACACTGTGTCACACGTAAGGCGATTTTTGTTTGTTCTCTCCCTTCTCTTTCTCTCTCTTTCATTTCCATTTCCTCCTTTCTCGTCGTCCGCCAGAGTAGATCAGAAGCGAGATCACCTGTTTAGACTGTTTAGACTATTGAGGTTAGTGTGCATGCCAAAATTTTCAGAATATCATTAAGTAAAATATTCCTTTCAGATTATAGAACCGATTATCTTAACACGCACTTAAACAAGGCCAAAATAATTTGAGGCACAACACAACATTCCAGATCAGAGATTGTAACAATAATGAGCAAATTAATGCCCATCACGCTAACGATGGCCAACGGCCATACCACGCTGAAAAAACCAGTTCTCGTCCGATCACTGAAGTTAAGCAGCGTTGGGCGCGGTCAGTACTTGGATCGGTGACCATTCGAGAATACTGCGTGCTGTTGGCCCGTCGTGGGTGTGGGGAGCCCACACTTGTAGTTATTTACTACAAGAAACTATCCACCTAGAAACACTAACCGAATCCGGTAGTGTCACGCCTACCCTGAAAGGGAAATGGCTTAATGGTATACGCCGCAACGAATCTATCCATTTCCGCCATTTTCGAATACTTTTCTTTTTTTTTCGAATAATTATCAATTTTTTTAAAGTAGTTTAATACTTAAGGAGCTAAAATTTGATTCTGAGATCTGAGAACGAGGAAATCAGTATTATCAGTTTGTTTTTAAAGTTATATAAATATAATTATATTAAAATTCTTAAGGAGATTTTAAAACAGCTGTTAATTTATTTAATGAAATTTCAAAAATCTTTTTAACTTTCAAAATATTTGTAATCTCTTCAAAACTTCTAAAATTTCTAAATATCTTTTTAAGAGATTCAAACTTTTTCCCAAATTTTTATAAATTTCCGCTAAATTCTAAAAATAGTCTTCAAATCTTCGAGATTCATTTTTACAAAGTTTTGGAAATCTTTTTAGTTTTCCTGAAATTTTTAAAAACATTTTCTTAAAATTAATTTTTCCAAATGAAAAATCATTAAAAATCATTAAAAATTTACTTATGATCTGTGTGTAATGTGGCGCATTTCGAACGATGCGAATAAAGAACGTACGAAATGAGGAATGCTTACGAAAAGGCCTCTTTTCGTAAGCATTCCACATTTTCACAATAAGTGAAAGGAAGATAGTTAGATAAAGACGAAAATAGGTCGATGTTTTCAGCGACAACTGTAGCGCGCTCGTCTCGCGACATACCGTGCAGAAATATATACGCTATAAAAACTAATCAGTACTTAAAATATTAAATTTTGTCTTTTCAAACTGATAACATTTTTTTATGAGTAAACTATACACTTTTATTAGTAATTTGTAATGAAAAAGTAATTTTTCATTTATCTAATTTAAATTTTCCCGCAACTTTGACTTGAGCAACTATAGCGCACCTAGCGGCGGAGAGGCTACCGGCTTTTATAACCTTATTTCTGAATGCTGTCACGCGTTTGTTGGTTGGTTTTTTTCCATACGGGGGGCTTCGCCCCCCCCCCC
>CAKNYM010052759.1:0-40201 GCA_932195095.1 Andricus curvator | reverse complement strand
AGGTAGCGTTTTTTTCACACTTTTCATGATCTTGTTGTAAAAAGTTTTGTGCATGTCTCGTGGTAGGCCCTTTTCTTGACTCGTGCAGTGTTTTTAGACTCGTCTTCGGTGCCCTCACCTACGACTCGTCCTAAAAACACTGCACTTGTCACGAAAAAGCCATCGCCTACCACTTGCAATGCAATATACTATTTCTTATTCTCTTGAAACCTTTAAAAAAGTTTTCAAAAACTTCTAAATATCTCTCAAAGATACTCGAATATTTGTTAAATTTTGTAATCTTGCAAAATTGCAAAATGTTGCTCTAAAATATTCTAGATTCATTTTCAAACTGTTAAGAAATCATTTGGAATGTTTTGAATTTTTTCCCCTCAATTTCTGTTAAAAATCAAATTTTTAAAATAAAAATAATTTCAAATTTTGCCATGAATTCAAAAAATTTTAATCTTCTACAATTTGTATTCAAAATCTTCAAAAACTATATTTTGTCAATTTTTTTCTCAACTGTTTAAGATTTATAGTATTTTGTAATGTTTTCAAAAGCTTCTAAATATCTCTCAAAGATAGTCGAATATTTTTGAAATTTTGTAATCGTGCAAAATTGCAAAATGTTGCTCTAAAATATTCTAGACTCTTTTTCAAAATGTTACGAAATCATTTGGAATGTTTTGAATTTTTTTTCTTCAATTTATTTTAAAAATCATTTCAAATTTTTTCATGAATTCAAAAAATCTTTATTTCCTTGAAATATCTTAAAATTCCTAAAAAGCTTTCTTAGAAACATCCAGAAATCTACGTTTTTTAAATTAAGCAAATCTTTACAAGTGTTAAATTATTTTTTATCTTTTTGCAACTTCTAAACATCTGCCAAATTTACTCGAATTTTTTAAAATTTTCTGACGTGAAAAAATTGAAAAATATTGCCTTGAAATCTTTTGCAGTCTTTTTTGAAATGTTACAAAGTAATTTTTAATGTTTTTAAATCGTTTCAAATTTTCTCGTGAAATCCATCATCTAAAATAAAATAAAATCATTACAAGTTTTCTTATGAATCTTAAGAAAAAAACGTTGTTTTCTTGAAACCTTTCAAAATGTTTAAAAAGCTGCCAACTTTTTTTTTTATGATCTTCAAGAATCTACAGATTGTTTAAAATTTTTTTAAATCTTTGAAATTGAAAATTATTTTTCAATCTTTTCGAAACTTGCAAACCTTCTAAACATTTTTTAAAATGATTCGAAATTCTCAAAAAATTTGTTAAAAATTCCGGATTCAATACTTTTTCCACATTTTATTTCAAATAATCGGTATCGTCAAAACAAAATAGGCTAATTGGACAAAAAAATTCAAGACGGTTGATTCAATTTATTGTTGAATATTTAAGCAACTTTTTATTGTTTAAACGTTATTTTGGGCTGGAATAAGGCAGAAAAATGTACTTTTTTACAATCTTGTCAATTCTGGTATATCTAATATTGGTGTAAATTTTTTATCAGTAGTAAGCATTTGTTCAAGCAAATGAATATTGCTTAAAAATTATGGGCATGTGATGAGAACTGTCAAGGTAAAAGAAACTAATGAAATTTGCTCTAAATTTATAAAAAAACTGCAGTTTTCAGCATCATTCTAGTCAAAAGTTACACTGCAACAATAAAAAATCATTTAAATAATTGGAAATAAAGTGAGTCGATCGTCATGCTTTTATATTTGAACTCATCACTTCATGTTACTTAGAAAAAGGGTAATTTTTGTATTTTTTGAAGAAACTGTTTAAATAACTGGAAGTTGTTTGAACAGTTATAAATCAGCATTCTGTTGAGGCTGTTTAGAAATTCACAAAACTACACTTTTCTGCCTTATCTTAGCCACAAGTTGCATTCAAACAATAAAAATTTGTTTAGAAAATGATTAATTAATAAAAAAATATATTAAAATTTTTAACTTGACAATCAGAAAAAAATTTTGAAGAAAGATTCACCAAAAATTAATATTTACTACCAATATACCGCAAAATACTTGATCATTGTTCAGAGGGTGGTTTTCTGGTCATGCTGAAAGGGGGTGAGGGTAGTCGAAATAATAAGTCAATGTATATGTCGCATTTGGGAAAATCATTTTAATAGGTCCCTATAATTTTCACTCGTTTTGTTGAAAATTACGGTTTCGAGTCTCATATTTGTAGATAGGGGGGTTTCCCCATGCTACTCTTGTGGGAAAATACAGGGGCTGGACGGCACCATTTAATGTTGTCGAATAGAGAAAAATACTTATTTACTTTTTTTAGGAAGCTTACAAAATAAAACATTCTCTCAAATGATATTCTCACATTGCCTTTTTTGCAATCACCTATATGGGTAACCCCTAAATCCAAGCTTAGGTTTCCAAAGATTATTTTGAGAAAATTATGAAATTATATAAATTTATATAAAGAATCACAATTATTTATCTGAGCAAAAAAAATACTTAAGTCATACTGAACTGACTGAGTATCAAGATTTTTCAGAACAAAATTTTAGAAATCGAGAACAGTGGGTCGATTATATATTTTTCATAATACGATCATCGAGAATGGCGGCTTTCGTAGCCTGCAAAGCGGTGCAAAAATTTCGGTATGCAGGTGAGTTGGTACGAAACTATTTTAAAAACCCTAGAGTTTCCAAGCCTCTCATTACAAACCCCAGTGCTTATACTTTCGTGAGTTGCGACAGCGCTTCGCAGGCAACGAAAGCCGCCATTTTCGATGTTCTTTCTGTGAAATATAGTATAGATGGCATGGGGCTGAAACGTCGCCACGTAATCTACTATTTCATAATTTCACATTTCACATTCCCCATTTCAATTTTCATTTTTCAAATCTGATTCTTTTTCTTGTTAAATTGTGAGCTCTGAAATACGATACGAATTCGACAAAAAAAAATGACGTGTGAAAATACGAAGTGAAATGTGAAATCTGAAATTGTGCATAATCGACCCTTTGGAGGTATTTTTCACATGTTATTGTTTTTTGTGTGTGCCAAATTCACAGAGCTCACTAAAAGTTAGCTTTAATAAATGCTGTGAATTTAAGTAGAGCTCTGAATTTCCCAATACCCGGTAACCCGAGTATTCGGGCGAGTACCCGAGGGCACAAGTATTACTTGAGTATCCGGGTATCCGGGTAGCCGGGAAATACCCGTGTACCCGGGTAAGTTTCGTTTATCAGAAATATAGTGAAACCAAAGGTAACATGATCACAAATGCCGGATAACCCTTCAATCAATTTATCAGCATGTCACCTCAGTGAATTTGTTAGATGAAGTTGAGCATAATGTCTAACATAAGAAATAACAAGTGGAATTATAGCTAAAAATAAGGATGTATGCAGCTCTGAGAAAAATTTTTTCACCGCACGAAATTAATAAGCTCATCTTCCATAAAACATTTTTATTTGAGTAGATAAACATTCACTGCATAATAACGAAAACAAATCAAATGAATTTGATAGAACAACACGAATGAATATTATCAAAAATCCTAAATCTTAAATATACTCTTTATTTTGATTCAAGGGTATTAAAAACCTGATAGAGTCTGCAGGTGGGCAGCTTTTCAGCCGCTATGGCCGGTCCATCTGCAGAAAACTGAGTAACATATTTCGCTGATGACGAGGGTATTGCCAAAATTTTTTTGCCTAATTTAGCTATTGAATGGTACATCAGTTTATGATTTTTCTACCATTCTAGTGGATTAACGTCGTACTTGATTTTCATTTCAACTAAATACGTATAATAGTGCATTTGAGGACTCCTATTAATCGATGTATTGTCAAAGAGGGAGCCCATGGCTGATTTTTTACTATTTATATTGTTCGTTTTTTCTGTTGATACATCTGTAAATTCAGCATGTACTAACTTCTCAAGTGTAGGACCAAAGAATGTGGCAATGTGACGAACATAAACTGCATCCCGTCCATCATTGTTTTTTTTTAAATTCCAATATTAGGTTACCAGCAACTTCTTCCTAGAATTATTTAACAGATTTATTATCTGATACTTCAATTATCAAGTGGTTTCTAATCAGCCCTCCATTGATTTGTCAAACCGCAGAAATTTTGACTTCTGAATTTGTAAAAATTTTCTTAATTGCTGATTGTAGTGGAAAAAGTGAACTCGTTAAATTATTGACAAGTTTCCATTGCATAACAAACAATTCGAGTTGCCCAGTTATCAAGTCTTGTCCCGCCTTATCAAATACAAACGCAGCAATAGGTATACGATTCTCTCATAATGTATTAAACATGCCATGGAGCAAATCAACTTATCAATGTATCCTTCATTGTATCAATTTTCCAGGCGTTGATTCTAACATTATCTGTTTTTATTCAACAGAGATGACGCTGCTTCATTAGACGCTGCTTCATCAGATTCTTCAAAGTGACGAACAATTTTTTTTCACTTAGCATACAGATCATCGAAACCTTCAAAAGAAACGAATGCATTGTGAACACTATTTTGAATCAGCTCGGTCGCACAAGGAATGTCATTTTCAAATATACAGTCTGTCAAGTAAGAGCATGCCTTCTAGTATTCTTAGACAAATTTATTAAGATGAATTTTCTTCACATGAATACATTCTGCTTGGTGCAAAGAACGACGGATTCACCTTAGTATGTCGTCCAATCTCTGCTAACATCAATGATTGCCTGGTATCTTAGAGGCATGCTGTCGACCTGTTTTTCTGCATATTCAAAGTGGAAGTCGAAGTGACCTCAAAATTTTGCGAATTTAACGAGACAACTGAGTCAATGTTCATGAAGCCTCTCCCCGAATGATTTTCTTCATATACGAACATACGTTCTCAATCGGATTCCCGTCAGGGCACTGTGAAGGTCACTCGAGCGTTCTCATTTCCTCTTGGGCCTCTCAGGCTGTGCACAACTTGATGCGGTGTTTGAGGTCATTGTGTTCTTGCAATATTCGCTCCCTGTTTTTTATTCTGAAGCAGCATTCGGCACTGGAAACAAACGATTTTTTGGATATATCACGCATTTTCTAAAGGAAAAACAGGGAGTACATATTGCAAGAAGACAATGACCCCAAACACAGCAGCAAGTTGTGCACCGCCTGGAACGCTCGAGTGACCCTCGCAGTCCCCTGCCGGGAATCCGATTGAGAACGTATATTCGTATATGAAGAAAATGCTTTGGGAAGAGGCGTCATGAACATCAACTCAGTTGTCTCGTTAAATTCGCAAAATTTGAAGGTCACGTCCATTTCCACTTTGAATATGCATAAAAACTGGTCGACCGCATGCCAGGCAATCATTGATGTCAGCAGAGATTGGACGACATAATAAGGTAATTGCATCGTTGTTCGCATCTGGCAGAATGTATTCATGTGAAGAAAATTCGTCTGAATGAATGTTTCTGAAAATACTAGAAGGCACGCTCTTACTTGACAGACTGTATCTTTAAAAAAAACCTGACATCTGGATGTTGAATGGATTATGAACAATTAAATTCACCTTATTATTTAAATCCCATTTTTTGATAAGACGTGTGTCAGAGCTACAGTTAAACTGTTTTCTGATGGATTGTCGTCAGGCCTTTTATAAGAGAGAGACTAAATCTTTAAATTCTATTCCGCATCTGTGGAAAACGTTGCTGTTTCGCATTGAAAATATCATCTCTAATTATCTCTGCCATTATAGCATTTTCTAATTCAAATCGCTTCGACATGGAGTTCTAATCAGGAATTACGTCATCAGGAACATTTGCACTGAAGCAATCACTTAGCTTGTCACTGGAAACGATCGAGAGCGAAAATCGTTGCTTTTTAATCATAGAGCTTAACGCCTTTGATATTTCTTCCTGCCGAACCACTCCACATTTTTTTTTTAGAATACTCATTCGTTGCTTCTTTGAAACTAGGCTAGCTCACTAGGTGTATCTTTTTCTTGCTCGTTTTCGCTGACTACATGATCTTGATCACTATCTTATTTTTTATTAGAGCTAAAAAGGACATGGAATCAGATTTGTCCAATAGGATAGTTCTTACTTGAAAGATGGTGGTGTAAATGAAAAAATAGATTTAAAAAAATTAATATGTTCATTAATATATTAATAAATCAGACATTTTTGTACATTTTTAATTTAAAAGAGAAACAAAAACTTATTTTGAAAATGCTACATTGCTGTTGATTTTTTGACTTTGTTTTAAAATTAAAATCAAATATTGGTTTAAAAAATGTTAAGAATGATAGAAATGAATCACTGAGACGAAAAATGGAGTTTTTCTTGTTGCTTTCACCTCATTCTACATTTCACATAGATGATTATATTTCTAAAATTGCACCGAAATTACTTTTATTTGTATACAGGCCGACAAAGTAATTATAATTTCTTATATTATTATGATAATAAGTCATCGTATCACGAAGAAAATAAATGAGAACAAATAATTTTGTTATTAATATGAATTTAAGAAGCTCCCTTCTTTCACATACCTCCGTTCTTCGGTCTTTAGTGAAAGCACGTAACGCAGATGCTTATTTGAAGCTGACATATAACGATGGTACGAAATGTCTTTGTTGCATATTTTACATTTTGCAAATAAACCGTTTGGCCATTCCGATACAAATTCCCAAACCCAACTAGATTTTTTACGTTCCGGGCGTTCTGACATTTTCGTGATTTTCTTTGATCCTCAAATAATGGATATGAAACTAACGCGCGTGCATTCTTTGTTTTCTTTACAGTTGAAACTTGATGTCCAATGAGAAATCTTTAAAATCCAGAATAATAAGTCCTAGCCCTAAATTCAACAACAAAAACAATGACTTGCGAAAAATGGAAAGTTAAATATGAAATTATATAGGGGAGAACACCCCACAGTATATAATGACTGATTATTTCTAATTTTAATTTATTAACAAGCATAGTGAGCTAACAATTCATTAAGTTGAAATAATAATTTTAAATAGATTAGTATTTAAAAATAATGATTATCCACTACAGGTTCTTTATCTATTGTAGGGAAGACTCCCCCACACAATGGACCTTTAGAACTAATGTTTTTCCAGTAATCTTGAAGGTCCCAATAATCTTGAAACTTGATTATAATTTTTATATATTGTTAAAAATGTTACTGTAATATTCAATGTTAAAACCCATTTTTTTTAGCATTTTATGGTATAAAATGGTATTTCATTTACTTTAAATTAGATAAAAAGCAAGAAAATAGCAGTCAAGATTACTAGAACGTTAACCTTATTTGGAAATTGATAAAAGCTTTGGTTTTGCCCGTTATCAAAATATTTTTGGCAAACTTCTCATTCTCCTGATATGAATATTTTCAAGGACTCATATGTATGAGATTTTTATTACACGCTCTCCGAATTTTTTATATCGGATGAATTTATTACTCACTGATCCTTCAGAATTGTTTAAATTACAAAATTTGTGACCATCTAGACTAACTATTGTAGAGGCCATAAAATATGTAATCCGTGAAAAAAATTATTTGAAATTATGATTATAATTCATGATAAAATATTCCACGTGGTCAGTCATAAAGAGGGGCTGATTTTAGCATTATGTAAAAAAAACTTTGAGTTTTTTTTAAACAAATGAATGAAATTGCTAATTTTTAGCATTTTTTTTTGTTGAACCTAACATCAATATGTTGCTTCTAGCTTTTTGATGCGTTCAGTCAAATATTGCAAACTTTTTGCAAATATTTAATGATTATTTTGTTAATGCACTCATTTTTCAGTAGATGGATGTCGCATTTTCTGTAGACTTAACTACTGGAATTTTTCTATCGCATCTTCATATAGTTACGTGAGGTAACAAAATGTGCAGTTTTTTAAACATAGACTTATAAATGGATATGTTGTTGATGGCTGGCCAGCCATGAATATGGGCCAGATTGGTCTTTTCAGTCTAAATTGTCTGGAAAACGTCAAGTCTGGATCAGATCCAATGCTAGGCCTGAATATAAATAATAAAAAACATAGATCCTAAAATAAATGGAAATTAAATTAAGCAAGATTAATTTTCAAACATGAGGGTCTTTATTCAAGAATCTTATATAATTTTTATATTAACATTTTTCTTTAACTAGATATACGGATTTCCTTGTGGCTCTACCTGAAAAAATGGATATTGCCTGTTATGGTATTTTGAAGAAGAAAATCCAAACTTTTACTATCTAGTTCTCAATATTCAGTGTTTTCACTGAAGCCAGCTAGGACGAAGACCATGGAAATGCTGAAAATCTCCAAAAAAACGACGATATTCTTCTGGCATTCGTATAAAACCGCGCGGGCCACTAGCTCTCTCTCGTGGTAATTCAGAGTATCGCTGAAGAACTGCTACTAAAATATTGCCATTCCCATATAATATAAAACAGCGGGGTTCTGCATGCACTTCATCTTTGATATCAGTAGTATGTCTGAGTTCTTGGACACTTGACATTAAACCATCGCCATTAGGCATGCGCACAAAAACGCTTTCTGCTCCAGACATTATATAATTATAATAAAAAACCCAGCGAGGAATTTCACGGCCGGACATGTATGTCAGTTGTCCAGAAAAAACTTTTTGATCTTCGTTTTGTATAAAAACACGCGTATTTGGAGGAAGAGGAGTAGGTAGGGTTGGTGGGCCTGCTGAACTTGCTCTTGGTGGACTTCTTTCTCTCCTTATTGTACGTGGATCTCTCAAAAGTGCACCTAATTATTCAAGCAAAAAATTAATACATTTGTAAATGTGTTATCCAATACTGTAGGGCGTGAAACTTAGAATAAATAACACATCAATTACATGTGTTATTAACTTCATACAGAGCAAAGAATTATCATCCGGACGACCCTGCCCTGGACTAGTTTAATGTCCGGCAATAAGGCGGGGTGAAAAAACTAGTTTTTTAAACCTGTCTTTACAGGATTTTTAAAATTTTTAAAGAGTTTCAATAAACAAGGGTTTTGTAGGCAAATGTACTCAAATTTTGTCTATCTTTTAAATTATGATGATAATTGGCAATTTGGTTACTACATTATAAATAATTCTGACTCAAAATTTGGATTGAGTGATACAAAACAAATTCTCTGTATCCCATTTTACTGAAATCTGCTTTGCTCTATCCTCGCGCTCCTCGCCTGTGCGTGCTCCCACTCGTCCAAAATTATGACGTTGGATTTTGACACCATTGTAAAAGAATGAAATTATATTTTTATCAGCTTGCAGATTAAAATATTCAATTGTTTTATAAAAGCTGCAGTATTTCTCTCAATATGTCTTGAGAATTTTTGATCTTGAGTTAGAATTTTTGGGCGAAACTTTCTACACGAGGCTGTCCTAATATGTATCATCATTCACGGGCTAATTTTTATAATTCAGTTAAATGATCTGATGAGAGTGTTGTGCTAAATATGATATATTGGGCAGCCTGGTTTTTTTTTACCCCACCATCCACGGACTGGGTTGCAGTCAAGTGTATGATGGGGGGACCTACAGCTCAAGGTGGGATCCCAACCACCAGAAACTCAGTAAATGTACATAGAAAAATTTTCAGAAATAGCGGCTCAGGAAGTGAACCCCGGACATTGAACTTGAGATCCGGGCACTTAACCACCTGAGCCACGACATTGATATTATTATTATAAATATGATTACATTACTTCACACTTACTTGTAAAATCAAGAACACCTAAGCAGGAAAAGAGTAGAATGACGATCTTCATCTTTTCTGAATGGAGACAACGATTTAGAACTGAAATATTGACTACTCCTATAGTGATTTCGGTCAATAGTCAATTAGTGATCCTTTCTTGTGGATTGTTTTCGATATAAAATAGTAGACGTAAAGTGTAAAACTCAATGTATGTCCGGTGTCTTGTTGTGCTTTATATAATTTCGCGGTGCTTGAGTGGGATTGATATTAACATAAGGTTCAATAAATTAGGTGCGTAATGAATTTTTATTTTCGCATTTTAAAGCAATGACTCGTAAGTATATTATTTCGGTGGAGGTGGCGTTGCATAATCGCAGGTTTCGCAATATTGTCCCATTGCTTCAATAAAACTGAAAAAGTAAGCCACTAATAAATCATTGAATATTTCAAATAAACGGATTAGTATAATTCCACTAGTAGTTATATTGAATCTCACTAATTTAGATTTAGAGAGCTCTATTACTTCGTATAGTTAGAGAAGCAATACAGTATCTTTGGAGTGAGAAAATAATAAATAAAATACCGTATACACTTAAATTTATACTTATTCAAGCTCATGATTATTCAATGCGTATTATTACTACAGCTCTGTTACGTCTTGAAAGATATAACTTAGCTTATATTTTATTTAATTAAAAGACGGTTTCTCGTTAAAAAACTAATTTGAAAAAAAAACAGAAAACTGGGATGAGGATAATTACCAAATGACCAGAAATAAACAGTCTATACGAGAATTAAAGTTTTCTAAATTAAACACATATTTATGTAATGAAAATACAAATACACTAGAACTTGTATTGAAGCAGTCCGGCTTCACGTCGTATCAAGAAATGATGCCGCGGCAGTTATTTGATGCGGGAGCGCGAGGGGGGCTGCTTAGTCAAGCGTGACAAATTGCTCAAGAGCCGCACCAACCGCGCGTTTGTTGTATCAGGTTACGTCAACCGTCTAAATCCAACAGAAATGATTCACGCGGCCCTGTCTGTTCACGTTCAGATAGTCGGGAAATAGAATCAAGGCAAGCCATGCTCGAAACCGTTCTCTATTCCAAGCTCCTGTGTAGATAAAAAACTACGGTCATAAATAAGAAATATAAAGAGTTTATGTTAAAAGATCGAACGTAAAACATAATTGCGCAGATGGATACTCCTATCGACCAAGCTTCAAAGTAAGTCTCCTTGTAAAGATGTGTAAAAAAATGGATAATTGCAGATTTTCAAATCTGCAGCGGCAGAATGATGGTAAGAATATTGTTCAGTAATCTGAGCTGACAGGTCAATCCTTCTATCCTGTGTTCGTCCTTATGTTTGTGACAGGTGACCTTTTGATTGTTGATATAGCTTCGATTTTGGAACTTCCGCACATATGCTAACTTTAAAATGTTTAATAATAGTGAAGACATCTGATGGCAGAAGGTTGACGGGCCTAGTTTTGGTCCAGAGTTCAGAGTTTTGACAGTTAATCTATTGTTTAATTTTTGTTGCTCATGGCAAGCTTTTAAACTGGTAGTTAACTGAAGATGGTACTTAGACTTAAGCTGGTTGTTAGCTGCAGCTGATTTGCAAACTCAAAACTTCTAAACCTAAACAGATAATGGTTATGGTAAATCTCGAAGCTGGTTGTAAACAGAAGATGATTTCTGAACTTGAACAAATGATGACTACTAAACTTTTAAACTAATTTATTATTCCAGTGCTGAGTCTATAAACTTATTTATGCTTCATAATCGGCAGTATTTCTGTACGTTGCCCTTATTCAGATTCACATATGGGCAAGTAATATTAAAGTATGGCCAGGGCTAATTTCCGAAAAGCGTTTATCATTGGTTACGTGAAAGAGTGGGAAAAGTCTAATTATCCTATTAGAATTGAGGATTTCAGATATACCCATATTTAGAGAAATACGCAGTTTCGAAATGCACTATATCCCTTCCTAACTACCAAAGGGGCAAATAGTTCTAGATGTTTTAGTAAATATATGTAAAGTAGAATAACCAATCAGTGATTAGAGATGGGGATATATCCATATTTGGAGAGTGATATTTGGAATTTCTAGACGTAGTGGTGAATGTATGCCGAGTATAATAACCGGTGGGGATGGCAAATGATATTTGCGACCGCTAGGATCGCTAGTGCGCGTGCAGATACATAAGAGGACAGTTCCAACGGTGGTAACGCCTGCTTTTCGAATTATATCAGTTCTTCATAACGCAGCATTAAGGTGACAACTTAAAGTTCTATTCTCGAAATGCCAGGTGTGCATGTGGCATTTGGATGTAAAAAAGGACCAAATCCCTTTCCAAATTACAAGAAACGAAGGAAACTGTAGATAATGCCTTGTGTTTGCACATTATTTTTTATTTTCTAAAAACTATTCAATTAGATAAAAATAACGGTTAAAAAAATTTGTCATGATTTTATTATGTAATTAAATAGCTTTTTAAAAATAAAAAATAATATCCAAATACACTTATTGTGGAAAGCCATCCGGGTATCTCCAATTTCAGTCCTTAACCCTACTTTCCCGAGGAAGATGTGATTTAAACACCTAGACTACTAGGATTAACCATTGAAACAGTACGACCATTGAACAGCCATCCGGGTATCTCCAATTTCAGCCCTTAACCCTACTTCCTCGAGAAAGATGTGATTTAAGCACCTAGGCTACCAGGAAGGACCTTTGGAAGAACATCCACCTCATTACTTTTCAATCATTGTAATATGAATTTTTCATTACTGAATAATAATTCAAAACGACTTTACAAACTTTTGTAACTTTTACAATTAAAAAAATTAATTCTATGCATCATTTTCAATTTAAACGTTGTCTTATATTCAAATAAATAATTAATATTTATTATATTTATTAGTATGTAATAATTACATATTTATTCACCAGTTTCCTCTTTTTAAAATAATGCCACCTTTTTCCCCTTTTCTATTTTCTCTATCACATTTCAAAAGTAAAAGAAAATTTAAACAATGAAGAATTCTCATAAAAGCATGAAGTTGCAAGCAATTGAAACAATACACCCTATGCATTATTTTAGTTCTCTAGTACGTACCACTTTTCAATCTGAAGTTAGCAAAGTAAAATAGTACGAACGATGGCATCAAAACAAGACGATTTGGTATTATAACAGGACGCTAAAAAAGTGATGCTCAATTAAAATGGAACCATAGTTTTTACAGTGTGCATGCGTACAAGATATATCTCCACTCACGGAACGGTGCTTCCCCAATAACTATTCTTACAATCTACACGTGTTTTAAATTAAATTATGGCCTAATAGCCTGATTTAAATTTACAAATTATATTTTTGTTTGCTAAGAGAATAATACGCTTAATATTTTCAAACTTTTAATTGCCCACGTGGGCTGTCGTGCAGATTTGCACATCTGTGAAAAAATTTAGTTTTAGCCTTCTGTAAACAAATTTTATAATCAATGCATAGTGTTGCAATTCATCAACAAACTCATTTCGTTTCTCAAAGAGAATCCAACACCAATATGTTGCACCTAACTTTTTTATCTGAACATCTGTTGTCAGAGAAGAGTTGTTCTCTATTTACAAAAACTTGATTAACAATTTCGAAATGTAAATATTATTCAGTAGACAGGATTCGATTTTGTGCAGAATTTACTGCTCGTATGTGGCCACTTCTTCTTGGTATAATACTGTGTGGTAAAAAGAATGTCCAGTTTTTTACACAAAGCTTCGAAATGCTATGCTATTAGGCATACATTTAATAATAACAAATATAGATCCTAGAATGAATTGAAATAAAATTAAGTGAGACTTATTTTCAGTCAATTATGTCTTTATTCGAGAATTGTACATAATTTTCATATTGAGATTTTTCTGTAACTAGATATAAGGATATGCATGTGAACCTCAATGAAAAAATGGATATTGCCTTTTATTGTAGTTTTATAAAGAAGGTTTTAGTATCTATTTCTTAATATCCAATTTTTTACTCAAGCCATTCAGGAGGACGATCGTAGAAACGCTCGAACTCTCCTATATAACGATCCAAAGTTTCTGGCATTCGTAAAATAACGCGCGGGACACGAGGACTATCAATTGAGTATCTCTCGTATGGCCTAAGAACAGCTACTAAAATTTTGGTCACGCGATATAATATAAAACAGCGAGGCTGCAAAGGCACTGCATCATTAATATCAATATTACGTTCGAGTTTTGTTACATGTGCCAAAAAATCATCGCCATTAGGCATTTCTACAAAAACGCTTTCTACTCCATGCGCTATGCGAGCTGCAATCATAACCCAGGCAGGTATTAGGCGATCACCTCTGTATGTCAGTTGTGCAGCGAAAACATCGCCATCTGTGTTTTGTACAAAAACACGAGTAATTTCAGGCAAAGTTATAGGTATGGCTCGTTGGATTCGTGCGACCCCTCTTGGTGGATTTGGAGCTTCCCTTGTTGCACCTAATTTTGTGGAAAAAAAAAGATTTATGAAGTTTATACTACACATTGTAAAATGAAGCATCGTTTAATACGTAGATATTATTTATTTAAGCAAGGGGATTTTTCAAAATTATACGTTTATTACGCGTAAGACAAGCATGTCAACCCGAAATTTTTCCTGAAAAATAAAACAATGCGTTTGAAAACTTCTAGAGCTTTAGAGTATAATTTTGTATATCTTAATGCTAGAAGTTGGTTAACAATTTCTTTGACGTTTTCGTAACTGCTCGAGTTCGTGTACTGGTTTTGAGTCAAATTTACGTTATATTTTTTAATCTGTGACACGAGAAGTATTTTGGCCATTTCTTGAAATAATTTATTAATAAGATGTCCTTATCACTATACTATATTAGGGTGGAGTCGACAAAATTTTTTTTTAATCTGTTTTTCAAGCATGTGGCAAAGTTGTGGTCCCCATTGATGATCAGAAGTAATTTTTATTACATTTGTACATTTGTACATTTGCGTGCTAACTTTCAGAAGAATTATAGGATTGTATGCTGGTTTGGCATACTTCCTCAGGGCCCATAAAGAAAGGTCGATTTCGTTAACCAGCCTTTTTCAACCAACGGTTGGAGTTTTTCTTATCAAAAATTCCAATGAAAAATCCTAAATTAAAATTTTGAGCCAAACGGCACGAGGTTAGCAGACTCCGGTGAGCGATTCAGAGTCGAGGCTGCATGGCTCCCATTATATCAACCAATCAACCGTTCTCAGACCCCATTTTTCGCAAGCTGTCAATGCCCGTTTTTAGTTTCGCGCGCAGGTCAGCATATAAATGTAAAGCAATATCATGTTATAGAGCTATTACATCCCCGATCATTGATGGATACACGTCGCAGGAGCTGAAATTATTATTGGAAATGCGGACTGAACCGCCAATTCTGCCTAGTCACACCGCAGCGGCGCAATGTTGTGGATGATGATATAATTATATTATCAGAAGTAGCGCAGGAAGCCCTCGATGTCAGTCATTCTTGCTCAATACAAGCAGAATATTAACAAGCACTTGCACATTACATCTTGAATGAAAGGGTCATATAGAAGATATCATGGGTACTTTTGAAGTTAGCGATTTCTGGCGAATTGCAAACCTAAAACTGGCGACTAAAACATCTAGTTTGTTGGCAACCCTACTTGAAAAGTGTTTCTTTGGGATTATCAGTGTTTATTCATTTAGTTCTTATCAAATAAATCAACTCTCCTTGTAAGAACTCCCTAACAAACGGCAGTTGCACTTTTCCAGTAGAGACCCAATATAGTCAGTCCCACGCTAATGAATTCAAGGACTCCTGACGGCAGAGCGCTTGGGCTCAGGGTAATTATCTACTCTTCAATGTCCACAGTCGGGAATGGTCTACTGCACCTGACTGCACCTAATGAATTAACTTCCAGGAGAAGGTCTAACTTTGAAATTTTGGTAGAAAGAACTCCGCCACCTAATATCCAAAGAGATCGAATTTTCTCATGAGGAACGAGTTTGTAACAAAAGATCGATACGCAGCACTTCAGGTGAAGAATTTCTCGTATCTCAATTAGCGCAGATTTTCCTAGCCCATTCGTAGGATCATTAAAGACCCAAATATTCAAAAATAAAATACAGGTCGGCCTAATAATAATCAGAACCTCGCACGACCGTTCGGCAATGGACCAGACCAACCTGGAATCAATGAGGTGCAGCTGAATGGAGCTCATCCACCCTTAGGTGGAAAACAGAACCCAGCCGAAGAAATCCCAGGTCTTCCTCATCCAGCTCAGTATCAAACCGGAAACCAGCTAAGTGCTCCGCAGATCAATCGAGGTCAACAGAAGCCTGCACAGCCCAGAAAGGACCTTCCAAACGGTAACCAATCATTAACATTCAACCCCTGGGCCAATTTATTGAATTTACGAAAGTTCCATTCAGCGTTTCTTACCGTATCACGCTCGCAGGACAGGCCCTCAAACGATAGGCTACTCGATGGTGGAATACTTACTGAATTCTCGAGTGCGATTTCGGCCGCCTTAGAGAATTTTTGTATAATGCTTCTTTACGATACTGTAGCACCAGATAACTTTATATGCTCCCCCTATCTGTCTGAAGCGTAGCTGGGAAATTCGAAGCATTTCCCATGTCACGCTTATCAAACTGTGGATTACATAACCGTGAAAGTTATTGGCGAAATTGACCTCGAGTTTACCATCGAAGGTGATCCAATGATATAGACATTCCTGGCCGATGAAGAAATGAGGAACCCTATAGTCTTGGGTATTCCTTAGTAACATAAATAGGTGGTGATATATAACCATCTACTGCGTTATATCTATGTCGAAAAAAGGCATAATAATCTACCTGATCAATCTTGATCTACCTAAGATCCAGACAGATTTGCATCCAGAGCATCGAGCTCAATTTGAGTCGATAATACGGCAGCATTATCGGGCTTTCTACATGGGAGGTAATCTGTCGCAGACGCGCTTGATTAGCCATAAGATTAATTTGGCAACTGCGAGACCCGTGAGGAAACATCCCTATCCTCATTCTCAAAAAAAATAGGAGAACAGTTCAAGAGAAAATCAAAGACATGCTGCAACAATAACTCAGCAAGTCCTGCGTGTCTCCGTACTGTCCCTTCATCGTTCCTTCGAGAAGACTTGAATGCCATTATCGAGGATGTTACTCAAGCTCTACCTCGGAATCCAGATGCAATCAAGAAGTTTGGGAATCCAGTTTTTTTAACGACATTAGACTTCAAGTACGGATACTGTTCATACATATACATACAAGTTCATATAAATCAAAATTCTAGGAATTACACAGCATTCGCCGTTCCGGAATTTGGTACCTACAGTTCTTCAGGGTCTTTTCAACGTCTTCTGCATTGTCTATGTTGACGACGTGACTATTTTTTCTCGTAGTTGAGGAGTATATTCTCTAAACCTAAGCCTGGTGTTAGAAAAATTCACGATCCATGGATTAACCTGTTCTCTGAAAAAGTCCTTTTTCGCCCGGAATGATGTACACCGTCTTGGAAATCGTGTGACAGCTGGTAGCAACCAGACCAAAGACACCCACATTAAGGCTATCCAAGAAGCACATTCTCCAATTGACAAAAAAGGGATTTAAAAGTTTCTCGGAATATTTGGTTAGGTACGCAAATATGTGCCACGATATCCTGAGATCACGACTCCCTTTACTAATATACTTTGCAAGAAAGCTGGTGGATTGAATTGGGTCTTGCAAGCTGACCTGGAGTTCAAATATCTCAAGAAGGAGTAAAAAAAATCTCTGAGCCTTGGAAGTCCCAATTTTGATCTCCCAAATACTCTTCAGATACGAAGAGTAAAGTGGGTATGAGGCCAGTTTTGTTCCAGCTTAGAGATGGTGGGGATAGGTTCATTATCAGCTGAGGAAGTGCCAAGTCCTCACCTACAGAACTTCGCTACGAATCAGCGGAAAGGTCTTGTCTTGTCTTGCCGTCATCTGGTTTATCAAGAATTATAAGGCATATTCACCTCGTCGAATTTTTACACCACTCACTAAGATGCACTTGCAGCTTTTACACATTTTGATTCTCTTGCCGCCTCGGAATAGAGCAGCAGAGACCTAGGCAGCAGCTACATTGCTGGGAGACGGTAGCAATTTACCTAATAGGACTCTATCTGATATCACATCTCGACTTACTCGACGATCTCGCCAAGCATTTCGTTGGAAATACTCCTTATTTTTCATCAAATGACTCAGATAGCCTCTTGCGCAGCCCGCTCCCGAATTCTAATTTATCGCCACCTGTAAATAATGACGTTTACGAACCTTAATCTCCAGGCTATAATTCCACCTCACTTAAAAGCCAATACGCAGTAGAAGCTAATGACGTCTGAGGAGCAGAGAAGCTCTTCAGAATCTATGCCTTTCCCCTGAAAGACACTTACGGAAAAACGAGACCCCGCGTAATTGAGAAATTGTATTGTATTTTAGATACAAACAATTCAAGATAATTTTTGCACCTCTGGAACTAAATTGTTAAATTTTGCAAATAAAAGTACGTTGAACTGCTCTGTAGTGGCTAAACGTGAAATTTAGAAAATTAGAAAAATAACTGTATATCCTGATAGAATACCACAACTTTTCAAAATACCCCAGAAATAGATTTCTGAATAGCCATTTGTGATATAAGTGCGCTCATATTTAAAATATTTTCATTATTAATATTACATGTTTTTTGAAAACATTAATACACTAAAACTTGGGTTTACGACGATCCTAGAATTTCAGTCCTTGGCATTTTGGTGATGCGACAACCGTGAGACCGAAAGAGGAAAGGAAAACAGGAGAGGAAGCAAATATACTTGCTAATTAATCATTCAGATAGCAAAGTGCTCATCAAGCGAGCGCCATACAATTGTAAATACATGCAAAGTGGAAACACCCGAGATCAAATTGCCAGATATTTTTCTAATTAAAAACCGCACAAATTTAAGAGTATTTTATCAATCAATACTTGCCAAATAATATTCCATGATAAAACTAATCACAAATTTGGTGTCTGTTCCAGGTGAGTACTTTAAGCCGATCATCCTGGTTTGGGATCAAGTAAGAACAATTACTTTTGTTAAGGTAATTCATTTTTATTATGCTTACCTCTAATGGTTTTCGACATTTTAAATATGAGGGACCTTTTTCTAACCAAAAGAAAAGTTACTTGTGATACAAGTGCAGAAAATAGGCGACTGATAACATCTGTGATAAGCTGAAGGCAAATACTGCAATCAAATGAGTAGGAGTTGTGCCATGCCAACCCCCATTAAGTCACATTGCAGCAAGTCACATTAGAGCAACTTTAATTTCGGAAAATATGAACTCTACATGAAAGTGGAAAAAGTGCGGGAAGACGCTTCTATAGTTAGCCACAAGAATAATGTATTTCACAGTCGTAATCCTTTCCGACGTCCCTAGGGGCGAAGAGGGCGGGTCTTGATACATCGCTGTGAATAGTCACAGATATAATTCAAGTGACCCTACTGCTTTTTGCTAGTTTTTTGTGGAATTCTCATTTTTTCCGAATGAGAGATGCCGTAATGTGACTCGCCGCAAATATGACTTGCTGCAATTTTGACCATTTTTTCTAAACCAAAAATTTTTCCAAATGAGAGATGCTGTAATGTGACTTGGCGCAAATTTGACTCGCCGAAACTGTCACATGCTGCATTTTCACCAATATATGGTGGGCTCTAAAATTTGCAAAATGTGATTTGCCGCAATGTGACTTGCCACAAATGTGCCGCAGTGTGCAAATGTGCCGCAATGTGACTTGCCGACAATGTGGCTTGCCGCACATGTCACTTGCCGACAATTTGGCTTGCCGCGCATGTGACTTTCCGAAAATTTAATTTTCTGCATTTTTGCCAATTTTTCGTAGAGTTCACAATTTTCGGAATGTGACTTGCCACAAATGTGCCGCAGTGTGCAAATGTGCCGCAATGTGACTTGCCGACAATGTGGCTTGCCGCACATGTGACTTGCCGACAATTTGGCTTGCCGCGCATGTGACTTGCCGAAAATTTAATTTTCTGCATTTTTGCCAATTTTTCGTAGAGTTCACAATTTTCGGAATGTGACCTGCCAAAAATGTGACTTGCCGCATAAATGTGGCTTGCCGAAATTTTAACATGTTTACCCGGTCTTTAAATTTTCTCGAATAAGAGATGCCGCAATGTGACTTGCCACAGAATGTTCCGCCAAAAATTTAATTTGCTGCATTTTTGCAAATCTTTTGTGGACTTCACCATTTTCGGAATGTGACTTGCCGCAAATGTGACTCGCCGCATATATGCGGTTTGCCGAGCTAGGTTAACAACGTTTGTTCACATATGTATGTATGTATCTATGTATACCATTAAGCCATTTCCCTTTCAGGGTGGGCGTGGCACTACCCGATTCGGGTAGTGTTTCTAGGTGGATAGTTTCTTGTAGTAAATAACTACAAGTGTGGGCTCACCACACCCACGGTGGGCCAACAGCACGCAGTATTCTCGAATGGTCACCCATCCAAGTACTAACTGCGCCCAACGCTGCTTAACTTCAGTGATCTGACGAGAACTGGTTTTTTCAGCGTGGTAAGGCCGTTGGCCTAATTTAAAATTTAAAAATTTTGGTTGTCAATTTGTAATCTTCGACCCGAAAAACCCTCAAGTAACAATTTTTAGCCGACCAAGTCTGAATTTTTTAATTCTCGCCTCCATATTGTGTCTGCCATTTTGAATTTTTTATTTTTGACTCTGGATTTCTAATCAGCGGCCCCAAAAACATCCAAATAACTATTTTCAACTATATCCATGTAATTTTGGATTTTTCGCCGAAATTCAGTTCGGCCGGACTGTAGTACAACCTACACGGATCATCTGGCTGATAATAGTATATTGTGCTACAAGTGCGGAAAGTAGGCAGTTCCACACGAGTGTGAAGTTTGCTGTACGAGCCAGAGGCGAGTCGAAGGGGAGTTGTAGGCGAGCTGTAAACGAGCCGAAGACAAGCCGGAAACGACCCGAAGATGAGCCGATGGCAAGTACTGTAAACTTCCCAAGAGTTGCAACTGTCTACTTTCAGCACCTGTTGCACACGATATTTTTTGTAACAAATTCAGAAAATTTTCGATTTGAGAAACAATAAGAATACATTTTTTGAAAATTTATGGTAACTTTTGGAAAATTATGGTAAAATTACCAAAAATTTCCGGAAATTTTCGGTGAATTTGTATATTACCGAAAATTTCCAAAAATTCAAGGCATCCAAAGGTTTTTGGAAAAAATCCAGAAATTTATGAGAAGTTGCTAAATCATCGGAAATTTCAGGTATCCAAAGCTTTTTCAAAGATTCCAAAATTTTACAGAAATTTATGGAAACTTTCTAAATTTCCGGTAATTTATGGAAAATTGCAAAATTACCGGAAATTTCAGGTAGCGAAAGCTTTTCGAAAAATTTTTTTAAATTTTCAAAATTTCCGGAAAATGGAAAAATGTCCAAAATTTCCGGAAATTTGTGAGAAGTTGCTAAATCATCGGAAATTTCAGGTATCCAAAGCTTTTTGCAAAGATTCCAAAAATTTCCTGAAATTTATGGAAAATTGCTAAATTTCCGGTAATTTATCGAAAATTTCAAAATTACCGAAAATTTCAGGTAGCCAAAGCTTTTTGGAAAATTTTTTCAAATTTCCAAAATTTCCGGAAAATGGAAAAATGTCCAAAATTTCTGGAAATTTATGAGAAGTTGCTAAATCATCGGAAATTTCAGGTATCCGACGATTTTTGCAAAGATTCCAAAAATTTCCAGAAATTTATGGAAAATTGCTAAATTTCCGGTAATTTATGGAAAATTGCAAAATTACCGGAAACTTCAGGTAGCCAAAGCTTTTTGGAAATTTTTTTTAAATTTCCGGAAATTTATGGAAAATTACTAAATTTCCGGAAATTTATGGAAAATTGATAAATTACCGGAAATATCATGTATCCACAAATTTCTAAAATTTTCGGTAATTGATGGTAATTTATGTTAACTTATCACTTCGAGTTTGTCCAATTACTATTCACTACTCACAATCAGTCTCTCAAGAGTCAAATCATAATGAAGTGGGGTTATTATTACGGCAGTCCTGGAAAGTAAATCTGAATCGAACTGCGCAAGCGCAACAGCAAAAAAAAGCAATCTGGCTGGAACTGCGCAAGCGCAGCAGCTAGAAAAAGTATTCTTGCTCAAAGAGCGCAAGCGCAGCAGCTAGAAAAAGTCTTTTTATAACTGCTTTTTACCACGGCTTTGGAATTGGTCACTTCCCGCACGCAATACATGCCTCGAAAAGCGAACTTTTCGTGCGTGCGGTACAAAAAAATATTTGTCAATTGTTTTACAATACCTGCAGTTTTTCTCTATGGCAAATAAGCACGGGTTTGTCTTTCGATAAAAAAATTGTAGGGCATGCAAGGAATGTTCGCTTTTCGAGGCATGTAAAGCGTGCGAGAAGCGGACCATTATAAAACAGTGGTAAAAAGCAATTATAAAAACACTTTCTGTAGCTGCTGCGCTTGCGCACTTTGAAAAAGATTACTGTTACCATACATTATGAATATTTTAGGAAGTTTTGGATACCTGCAAGTTCCACAATTTATCAACTTTCTATAAATTTCCAGAAGTTGTGAAAATTTTTGGCTTTTTTCAAAAGACCTTTGCGTACCTAAAATTTCTGGAAATTTCCCGCAATTTTACCATAAATTTCCAACAATTTCCAAAAACATTGTTTTTGTTGTTTCTGAAATCGAAAAAGCTCTCCATTTGTTACAAAAAATATCGTGTGGAGCAGGTGCTGAAAGTAGGCAGTTGTAACCCCAGGCGTAAATATTATATATAGTTTATATATAGTGTGAAGTATTATATATAATATTCATTTGTTTTATACATTTTTTTATACCGGGTGTCCAAAAAGTCCCGGGACGGCTAAATATTTCCTCAGGTAAGATATTTTTCAGGGCGGTCTAGGTCATTCTTGAAGGAACTTTCAACAAAAAAATTCAATGGTGACATTTATTTTGATCTTGACCATGACCTTCACGGTTATTTCAAGGTCAAATTGATTTTTTTAAATGGGAACCTCTATTTTTGACCCCGGGAACTGAGAGAACGGAAAATTTTACGTCCAGATATGACCTTGACAAATCGAGAATTTGACCTGGGAAGGTCATGTCAAGGTCAAACAACGTACAGTAGGATGACTCGACCAGCATGCATTTATGAAGAAAATGTTCAACGCAAGAGTTGTAGCATTTTATACTCCCGATCGATTGGTGACTTTGACCTTGTCTATGACCCGAATCTTCACCAGAACATTTTCTTCAAAAATGCATGCCACTCGAGTCATCCTGCTGCACGTTGTTTGACCTTGCCCTGACCTTTCCAGGTCAAATTTTCGATTTGTCAAGGTCATATCTGGACGTAAAATTTTCCCATTTAAAAAAATCAATTTGACCTTGAAATGACCGTGAAGGTCATGGTCAAGATCAAAATAAAGGCCACCATTGAATTCCTTGTTGAAAGTTCTTTCAAGAATGACCTTGACCGCCCTGAAAAATATATTACCGGAGGAAATATTTAGCCGTCCCGGGACTTTTTGGACACCCTGTATAAAACAAATGAATATTATATATAATACTTCACACTATATATAAACTATATATAATATTTCCGCCTAGGACTCTCGAAGTTTACAGTACTTGATATCCGCTCATCTTCGGTTCATTTCCGGCTTGTCTTCAGCTCATTTACAGCTCGCCTTCGGCGCGCCTCCGGCTTGCTTACAACACCTGTGTGATTCGCCTCTTGCTCGCACAACAAACTTCAAACTCTTGAAGAGCTGGCTAGTTTCCGGATTTGTGCTCCAATATACTGTTCATTTATCAAATCTATTTTTACATTCTCATTCATGAGAGTATAATGCAATCGTCAAAATTTTCGAGCTGTAGCTTTCCAACGGATCTTCACGTTTCGGCACTTACAGAGTCCAAAAATCATACAATTTTGTCGGAGTCTGTCAGGATATCTGTGTGGTTACCTGAATGTTGTAGCCACAATTACTTCTGAAGAATTGTTCCAATCGATTCAGCCTTTGATACACTTTTTTGAAGTCTCAAAATGGAGATTAAGTTTGTTAACCATATATTTCCGACCAAAGTAAAAAATTTAAAACATTTTCAAAATGTGAAACAAAATTTTTTAAATAGTTCAAGAAATTGTTGTGAAAGTTTCTGGTTTATGACGAAAATTCTTGCAAATTCTTATAATAGCATTTGTAATTACGATGAGAATTAAAAAAGCTATATGATTTTCAACATTTTTCAAATTTACAAAAAATATAAAAAACTATGTTTCTGACAGATTAAGAAACTTCAATAAAAATGTTTACTAGATATCAAATATAATTATAAACTATCATATTGAAATTTTTTGGTTAGACCAAAATAAAAAAGAGTTAGGTCATTTTCAAAATTATGCAATTATTGTTTTTAGTAGATCCGTGAATTTTAATCGTGATTTTTAGTAGATTTCAAGAAGATTTACGAATTATCCTCATGACGTTTTTAAATTGGAGGCAAATTAAAAATGTTCTAGATAATTAATAATTATGTATTTATTATTATTATACTATTACGTTATTTTCCTTTCGGGGTAGGCTTGACTCGCTTGGTCAGGAAGGGAGTAATGTGAGGCAGGAGGTATAGATTTTTCAGATTGATCTAGAATTCTCGTGTTAAATATTTGAAGAACATGTTCTTTTCGCAACACTGCTCCGAATCAGGTGGCTGATCAATCTCTCTAGCGATCACCCCAAGTTAAAAGTCTCACAAAATCGTGATGTGAGGTTCCTCAATCGGGCCCATTAGTATCCAAGATCTTTTGTTTCAGGCATCCTTCAATCAACTGACACTTTCCTGTCCCGGTATACTTCTCTAGCTTCCCTTACGTCCATGCATTTTCTCATGCAAGCTCTCATGTTTCTATAGCTTCTCATATCTCTTCGAATTAAGGTCTCATTCACAAATTCTAACCATTCTTTCCGCGGTCTGCCCCTGAGCATACTGCCATTTACTTCACCTTTATACACTTGTTTCGTCAGTCGTTCATCCTCCATTCTTCCAACATGTCCGAACCATCTTTACCGATTTCTTTCCCATATGTCAACTAGTGTCTTTTTTGCACCACATTCTTTGAGGATTATTTTATTTCTCACTTTGTTCAGCAGTGTTTTTCCTCATATTTTCTGCAGGAAATTTATGTCAATCGCGATAATTTTACCCTTATTCTTTTCTTGACAGGTCCATGTCTCGCAATCTTATAGCACAGTCCGTACAAATATGGAATTATGTATTGCCATTTTAGTTTTTTTTAAATATATTTTTACTTCTGATAATGGACCCTGCTCTACTGATAACCTTCTTACCCTCGTTTATGAGCCTATCTAACTCCCCATCTATCTTTCCGTCACTAGTGAATAGGCTATCCAGATATACGTACCTATCAACTCGTTCCATTCTCTCATCATTTAGAACAATGCTGCACATTGTTTTTTACCTTTTCCTTCAAACAGCATAATTTTTGTTTTATTTACGTTGATGTGGAGGCCCATGTTTTTCATGCTTGTATTCAGTTTTCTCAAAATTCTTTGCAAGTCCTTGATTGATTCTGCCATAACAACCTCATCATCTGCGAAAGCTAACCCACCTACCCACACCGGCTCGAGATCTACACCTTCTTCTCCGACGAGTACCATTCTTAGACACTTTTCCATAAATATGATAAATAGCCATGAGGACATAACGCATCCTTGTTTAACACGTTGCATAACATCGAACCAGTCACTCAGTTTTTCATTAACCCTTAGATTCTCTTTTCTATCTGCATATATTGTTTGTATTGCATGTAGGAGCCATCTATTGACTCAATACTCTTTGAGGACTTCCCAAGTTTACTTTTATTCACCTTGTCAAGTGCTTTTTCTAGGTCAACAAATGTACAGAAAACTTTCTTTTCCACTCTCAAACTTTTTTCTGTGATCTCTCTTGAGCTAAATATTTGTTCCGTACGCGATGTTTCTGGCATAAATCCACTCTGGACTTCCCATATCTTTTCTTCTCTTATGTTCATTACCCTACGGAGAAGTATTTTTGAGTATACTTTACTTACGGTACTTAATAAGCTGATACCTCTGTAATTATTGCAGTTGCTTTTATCTCCTTTTTTTATATATTGGGATGATAATCGCCTTTTTCCGGTCATCTGGAACTTCTCTCATCTCGGTACATAAATTTATCAATTCGTACAATCTGGAAGGTATGTATTCGCCACCGTATTTAAGCATTTCAGCGCTAATACTGTCTACCATAGCAGACTTTTACTAGTTCTCTTAGCCTTTCATCCGCAATAACGAAGTCAATTATACTGTTGTTATTTCCTTTACACCAGGTGTACATGTGGATCATTTTACGTCGAAACCAAGTATTTGTAATAAATAGGCCCTTTTCTAAGCATAAACTAACTAATCTTACCCCGTTATAATTTTTTCTTGGATACCCAAAATTACCTAGTACCCTTTCTGTATCTGTATCCTGACGTTGGATGCCGACCCATCCGTTCATATCTTCTAGCAGAATGATTCTTCCACCAAAATCGCAAGTACTTATCGTATCATTTAAAGTGTCCCAGAAGGCGTCTTTGACTTATCTCGGATCAATATCAACTGGGGCGCAGCAAGCTATGATAAATAATCTTCTGATTCCTACCTTGATTCTCGCTCACAACAATCTGGGAGATGCAAAATCATGATCTCTGAGATGCTGTTTTGCTTTTTCATTCATAATCAAACCTACCCCTTGACTAACATGTGATTCACTATCCACCCCTGACCATATTTCAAATCCGCCTTTTAACATCCCATTTTCTATGTTTCTACTTTCTACTTTCGGTTTCTTTGTCTCAGGTACACATCAAATGTCCAGTTTCCTCACGTGCATAGTTTCTCGTAGTTCTCTTACCTTAGGGTCATTCATCCGGTTAGCATTCCAAACACCCAGTCTCCATTCATCGCCTGTAACTGGACCTTTTCATTTACCATGCGCATGCATTTCGTCAATCGAAGCTTCAGTTCATTGCGAGGCTATTTTATTGTTTGTATTATTCATTGGTTCACCGAAAAAACGATATTCTAATTTTAATAATTTTCCACTAAGTTTAAGAATATTTGCAACTTAAATAAGCGCCAAGAATATATTCTTAATGTACGATGGAGGCCCTCTTACCTTAAGAATCTATATGATTGTCTAATTGTAAGAATTCCCCACTAAGTTTAAGAATAGTCGAATCCGA
Source organism: Andricus curvator (assembly GCA_932195095.1). Classification (NCBI taxonomy): domain Eukaryota; kingdom Metazoa; phylum Arthropoda; class Insecta; order Hymenoptera; family Cynipidae; genus Andricus; species Andricus curvator. The sequence continues at coordinate 13,116 of CAKNYM010052759.1, read as the reverse complement.
AATCGGTCGCAGTGAAAATGATCGAAAAGCACGTCGCACAGAACATTGAAAGAAATGATTTAACAGAGCAAGGCGCATTTTCCTCTTAAATTAAGAATTTCGCTTACTTCATTAAGAATATTAATAAGAATATGCCTGTAAGAATATGACACTCTTGATATTAGAATATCGTTTTTTTCGGTATTAGATTGTATACCCTACTACCGCCTTTATGCGTGAGATTTGTTTTGAGAGTTGAAATCATGACCAAGTCAAGTAGTTATTCGTCGTGTGGTGTAGAGTCTAGTTGTAACGTCAGTTCCACGAAACTTCGCTACTAAGTGTGTGTGTGGGGGGGGGCAGACAAATGGAAACGAAAAAGTCGCAATTGGTTGGTGTTTTATGCTGAGAGGGTCACCTTATAATAATCAAGTAGATTAGCTATATTGGGATATTTTTTAAATGCAGTGAAATGCTTTTTAATACCTTGTTCAAACTGACTGCAATTTTGACTCGAGTTGAATTAGAATCGTACCTTGAACGAATGGAATCAAAGCCTATGACTCACTGTCTCTGTGTGGATAGCCTAATTATCGAGCGCGAGTGTCGCAATGAGAATGAAATCGTCAAAGCCGCAGGTGCTTTGATGACAGTCTTTTATAACAAATTGAAAAACAATTTTAGTTTCAAGACTGTATCCATCAGGGGTGTAAATCATAGGTTTTGATTTAAGCTGTACTATTAATGCTATTTGAAACAATGCCGTCGAAATGCGCGCACTAAACGCACGAAAACGAGAGTGAAGTGCCGCACGCAGCAAAGATGAGACGGTGCAGCAAGCATATTTTTCCGAGGGCTTTTGATATTTATTAGTAATAAAATTATTAATATTATATGACTTTATACTTACTCGTTAAATCAAGAAAACCTAAACAGGTAAGGAGTAGAATGAAGATCTTCATTTTTTCTCGATGAAGATAACAGTCGAGAATAGAAGTATTGACTTATTCTTCAGTCATTTCAGTATTAATCAATTAGTGACCTTTTTCATTTCGACTGTTTTCCATATGAAATATTAGATGTGAATGAATGGCTCAATGTGAATCAGGTTTCTTCTTGCGCTTCATATACTTTTATGGTATATAGGTGGCATTATCATTAGACTCAGTGACACAAGGCTAAGTATAGTTTGTAAATAATTCTTATTTTTCCATTTTGAAGTAAGGACTGATGTACGTGTTATGTTGGTCGAGGTGACGTAAAATATTTACAAGTTTCGCAATATTGTCTTATTCTTTCAATAAGACTGAAATGTTACTCAATCGCGTTCTGTTCAACAAATTCCTGCGTCACGTTTTTCAATTCCATGAACTTCTCTTATCCAATATTTAGAGCCCTCAATAAATTTACATATTTTCCTTAAGCAATTATAAGCTTTTCCACTATGTCCCCTCCTTACTATCAAAGTAGTGAGTACTTCTATATGAGGTGATAAATGTATGTGAAGAAGAATAACCAATCAGAGATTAGAGATCGGGATATATCCATATTTGGAGAGTACCGCAGTTGTGAAGATACATAGTAGCCCTTCTTAGATATCAAGGGGTAGGAAGATCTAGATTAGGGGTGTTAAAAAAAAGGAAATCTGAATCTTAACTTGCATCTTCCATATTTCAGTTCCTTTTAGGTTAAAATTTGTGCTTTTGTCGGTTTTTAACAGAAAAATGAATTTTGCTCAAAAACGGTCAATCATAACGCAAAATTATAAAGGATATAAAAGTTGCGTCTCATTAAAATTACTATTTTTTGTACATTAGTTTTATTGAAATTATGCACAGTTAAGGAGATTTATGAAAAAAATTATTAAAAAGAAGCGTTAATCATCTATCCGCGTACTAAGAGGTCTTTAACACACATTTAAATTATTTTCAGGTCCTTGAAAACAATTCATATAGACAACTTTTTTCAAAAATAGTAATTTTTCATATTGTTTCATTTTAAACATCTCAAAATTTAAAGGTAACTCTTTCTATGACCTTTTACAACCATTATACTCTTTTCCTTTTCTGCTTTCGATGTTGTGAGAGATTCTGCATAGCTACCTGTGAAATAATAGAAAGCTTTATTCACCTTTATTATCTTTTCAGTGAGTTAAAAAAACTGACCGAGTGTTGCTCATTCGCATGCCTTCTTTATGTTAAGGCCTGGATTTCGTGCCAAATCGGTGGTCACACCCCAGTCAATGATCTATTCCTCATTCGAAAATTGAAATGATATGCAGCAGTTGATCGAACCGTGTCAGATGCAGCCATAAAGTCGTTCAAATCTCATCTGTGGTACCTTGGATCGGAATTGGTTCCTCTCGCGTTATTTTCTTGAAAAACTTCCATTGAGGTAAAGTGAAAACAAATAACAAGTATGAAATTTTATGAGGGGGACAGGACTAACTGAGGTATTAAACTAGAGACGATTGATGATCTAGAAAGCAGAAGATTGCATGATCTCGTGGATTCTAGATCAATATGTTCTTTGCGGTCTCTTCGGATAGATGTTAATTTTTTTTTGCTGATACCGATCCTGAAGAGTGGGACACTAATCAGAAATTTGAAAATGCAAAACGTACTGTAATTGCATTGAAGATTTATCAGCGATTCCGCTGAGCGTTCTGTTGCTTTAATGTCTTATCTCAATGAATCTTTTGCAAAATCGGAAGTAGAAAAGTAAAAGATTATAAACGTTGTGGACGATCATAGAAAGAAGGTTTCAGACGTTCGAAAACTGACCCTAAGAAAGTCATATCATCCACGAATCTAAAGTGTACATTGATCTCTTTAGTTATATTAATTCTAATATTTTTTATGTATTTTTTAAAATGTTAGCATTAAATTCTAAAATATTAAAAATCAAAAATATAAAAATTAATATTTTTGACAAATTTATTTATATGAATTATTCTAGTGGACCTACACATAATTTAAATGTGTATTGAAGACCTCGCAGCAAGTGGAATAGATGAATAAAGCTTCTTTATAATAATTTTCTTCATATATCTCCTTAACTACGCATTATTTCAAAAACTGTTGTAAACAAGAAATACTTATTTTAATGAGTCGCATCCTTTATATTCTTCATAATTTCGCGTTGAAGGTTTGCCGCTCTCGAGAAAAATGTATTTTTCTGTGGAATTTATTTATTTTGGTTTATAATGTATAAACGTCTTTAATTAATATTTCTTTGATTCAAAGAAATGATTCCCTCCGACTAATAGGTCGTATTTTCGAATCAAACAATGTTAACTGAATCCCACTAACATTTGTCTGGTTGAAAGAAATTATTTTTTTCATTCAAAGAGCATATATTTATTTGCCTCAAATACATATTTCTTTGAGAATAATCAGGACTTTCACTTACTTCAGCTAAGTAAAATTCACCTGGTACAAGTAATCGTTTTTTTCAGTGTCAAAATGCATGTGTTTCTTCTAAGACATCGAAAAGTAGGAAGTTCAAGATATAGTCATAATTTCTGTGAGTCAAAACACCTAATCTGAACATTTTCGGCATAGGAGATTGAAAATATAGTCAGATTCATCGTTGTCTTTATGATTGATTGATAAGGCTATAACTGGTGAGTTGTATTAGTTCAGGGAAAATGTATGCATACAGAGATGCCGCAATGTGACTCGCCGCAAATATGACTTGCTCTAATTTTGCCCATTTCTTCTGAACCTCAATTTTTCTGACTGAGAGATGCCGCAATTGGACTTTCCGGCAAATATGACTCGCCGAAAATGTAACTTGCTGCATTTTCGACAATATTTTGTGGATTTCAAATTTATTGAATTGAGAGTTTGCCGCAAATGTGACTTGGCGCATATGTGTGGCTCGCCGCTCTCGTAACTGGCCACAAATATGACTTGCCGCAAACTTGTCTTGCCGAAAATGTAACTTGCTGAATTTTTGCCAATCTTTTGTGGACTTCACAATTATCGGAATGTGACTCGCCGCATATATGTGGCTTGCCGAGCATTTGCCATTTTTTCCCGGTCTTTAAATTTTCCCGAATGAGAGATGCTGCAATGTGACCTACCGACAATGCGTCTTACCGTAAATGAGACTTGCAATGAGAGAGCATCTCATAAGCACAAAAGCACATCGCAACGACATATCCCCACAATGCCAACGACGTAACCTGAGAGGTTGCAGAATGTTAATAAATATTAAATATAAAAAAATAAATATTGTTTTAAAAAATTTGCCCAAATATAGGCCTCGGAAGCTAGGTCAATGCAAGGAACTAATAGCTTTACGATTACTTTTTGCTAGTCCAGAATGTTAGCTCGTAGAGGCATAATTTACATTTTTCACCGCTGACGATACACTTTTGTTATTTATAAATGTAATACCGCAATTCAACTCGTGGACCCATTTGTAGCCAAAACCATCGAAACTGTTTAATGCTATCCACAAATTGGTTGCCTGTTTCTGTCATTTTTAATTTTTGACTCTGGGGTTGTGATAAGCGGCCCCAAAAACGTCTAAATAACTATTATCAGCTATATCCATGAAATTTTTTTATTTTGACCAAAATTCGAAGTCTGCTGGACCACAGTACAACCTACATGGATGGAAACACGGCAGATCTTTCATCCAACCGGAAATCAAATTTACCCGCCACGAGATAAATTTGACATAATTGTAAAATAATTAAATGATATTCTAATTACCTGGCTGAAAAAAATATTTGTCAATTGTTTTACAATACCTGCACCTTTGCCCTCTTGTTTTAGGATATAAGCACGCGTTTGTCCTTTATTAAAAAAAAATGTAACGCATGCACGGAATGTACGCTTTTCGAGGCATTTGTAGCGTGTGGGAAGTAATCTAATATAAAAACGGGGTAAAAAGCAGTTATAAAAGGACTTTCTCTAGCTGCTACGCTTGTGCAATTTGAGCCAGATTACTGTTTGTAGTTTTTGCGCTTGGGCATTTTTTGTTAAATTATTTCCTAGGACTTCAAACGACTGATAAATTACCATGAAATACCGATAAATTACCATAAATTATTGAACATTTTAGAAACTTTGGATACCTGCAAGTTCCATTGATTTATCAACTTTCCATACATTTCCATAAATTGTGGAAATTTTCAGATTTTTCCTAAAAAGCTTTGGGCACCTTCGATTTCTGGAAATTTTTGGTAATTTATTGTAACTTTTCGATAAATTTCCAACGATTTCCGGAAAATTTGTTTCCATAGTTTCTCAGATCTGAAATTCCTGCATTCGTCTGAAAAAATATCGTTTGCAGCACGTGCTGAAAGTAGGTCCTTGCCTAAGATGGGATTTAAACTACCAGAACCTTGGTACTGAGCCATCGAGATTCTTTTATTATGAGAAGTTGTGGGCTCCAGAAGCTACGATCATGGTTCCTTAAAGCTACCAATCCCGACGCAACTGGAACGTGTACGTCATCCACTCCTGCTCCTTCTATCCTAGAAGGTAAGCAAGAGCGGGAAATTTACGCAAGAAACATCGTACAACACTGTTTCTTGGAGTCCGGTCTCTAGCCGCGGATGACTTTACGCAGCAGACAGCACAGTTGGAGATAAAGGTTTCACCTCTATATACTTTTTTAGATATACCAATCTCATGTAGCATGTTATGAGGAACAGTGTTGACGGACCAGACGAAGTGTTCCCAGAAGAACAGCCTTTTGCATCCTGCTAGCGATGGATTGATACTAACGCTGGCAAGCCGGGATTTTGTTAGTTAGCTAAGAAATGAAGCTTTGATACCTGCAAGACAGCCTTTTATGAGAACTACAAGATGGACTTTGTAGTCTGGCTACAGCCTGTTCAGCTCGAAAAGAAGAGCTTGATATTTCGCCCGTTTTTCTTACTCCTTTACCGTGATATTACCGTCGGGTAGTGCCGAGAATTCAATGTCGTAAATGATCTTCGTGTTCAGATCTTGGAGGACATTATCAGGCTTTGTAACACTGATACGTTGAGTGGTGGAGAATGAGAAATTCCAGTAGATCTTACACTGATCACTCTACACAACAAACTCGGGTTCCCCCTGGGCGTATGGCAAGACGGGTATTAGGTCAACACCATAGAAGTGCCGAAGATGGTAATATAATACTTGGAGAGCCGCATTGAGTCTCTCCATGTACCCGTCGCATGCAGACTTTGAGCATCCACTGAGAACATGTCTAAGTGTTTCGGGCCTTCATTATGCGCTCGCGGTAAACTAAGGTGTTCATAACACCGTCTTGACAGGCAAAAAGAAATCCCTCAGTCTCCGATCTCAATCCAGCAAACCTGAAAACATGTTGGACAGATCCATCGGTAGCTCTTCTCTAGGTATAATGCCGCAGAATTTACCATGAAGGGGCTTGTTAGCATGTTCTCTTAATAAAAGCAAATGTTCTGCTTCCTGTATACGACTTTTGAGCACCAAAGCTGTAAGTGATGCTAGGCCATGTGTAGTGTCGCTGGAATCAAATTTCAGACCAAGCTCCTCTGCAGCGCTATCTGTGGCACGGTATAGAAACGCCGCTGCAATACCGCTGCAATACCCAAGACCTAGCCTTCGGGTCACGGAAGAAGGTCCGTCGTTCCAAGTTCCGGGACATGCGAGTCCTCTTGGTGCCGTCCTTCGCAAGTGATTGGTGTTGACCGCTTCCTGCGGGTTTAATTGCTGAAGGTGCTTATAAAATTCCTCGTTGGGGCACGTTTCAGCCGTCTGTGGCCGGCGGATGCCGAGTTTCGTGGTCCTGATGAGGAAACGGTGCCTATCCCGTAGTTTTCTCCTCTCTACTTCCACCAGGTTCTCTCGCTGGATTATCACTTCGGCGAGCGGCCTCCAGGTGAATGGTGTATGCCCGTCCGAGGTAGGATCCGGGGGGGGGGGGATAAAATACTCCCCGCTCGAGAGGCAGGTTGATCACTAAGGATCTATCTTGGTCGCATCTTACTGGAAACAGGGTTAGCCTTGCCGGGGCGAATTTCGACCGAACTGCTCGGCGGGTGACTCGTGCTTTTCTTGTGCCGGTGACCCAGACACCTGCCGAGACACCCCTTCGAAGAAAGAGCTGGTTTTGCTGACGCCGTTTACAGCTTTTTTGGATTTGTCGTCGTTTCCAGAGTCTTTGGATTTGTCGTCGTTTTCAGAACCTTTGGATTTGTGGTCGTCTGCAGAACCTTTGGATTTGTCGTATTTCGGCTTCGCGGAGTCGTCGAATGGCTCAGGCCTTCTTCTGCTTTGGGTTCAGTCCCATCCGTATTTTCAAGCGTTCCAGGTGAAGTGATCGAGTTCCGAAGTACAAGATCGTATTGCGTTCAAAGGTGGAGTGCAGAGACTCCCAAGAAGTTTCGGTTGGAAGATTAAAAGGATGCTACCCGAGGTTCATCACATTCAATCTCCTTCCTTGACTTCGATCGAGTACCGAAGTACAATATCGTATTGCGTTCAAACAAAAAAACAATTACAATAGATATAGCCCTGAAAAGAGCAGTTTTTTCTTTCTTTTACGTTAGTGAGCCTACTCAGTCCTAAAAAGCACTGGAGGAGCTTTAATTTAGTTGCTCTGAAACAGCCGGAGCAGGTGGGAAGGTTTTCAGTTGACACGTTCCAGTTCACGAATTTATCTCTCTTTATTGATTAAAATCCCTAGGCAGAGAGAGAGAGAGAAGCAGCTGGTGGTCCAATGATGATGAGTAATGACGCTACTGCATAGGTTGAGATTCTGACGGGACGCCTAACCCATGGAAAATTTCCAAGCGCATGCCGCGTCGCTTGTCTCGTACACCGAACCTGGGTCATGGGCCTACCGGTGTAGCCAGCCACGCGAGCCGCACGTGCTCCCCGGCGCCCAGACTCGCTTCAACGTAAAGATCACGTAAGCAATCTCGTGAAGGCGAGAGCTGGAAAACTCGAGCTTAGTGAGCCGATGCTTGAAGAAAAATTCCCAGCAGTGGCTCTCAAAACTCAGAGTTTCACAACTCTCCCTTTTTACATTTAAGGATGTATATCAATGTTACGACAAATCTTGTCCGCCACAAGAGCATAAGCTTTTTCATAGATCTCACTATTCTTGGATACACCTTCAGGCACTTAAGAAGCTTGATAATCAGCTCATGGTTCGAGTTATTGAATGCCTTACAGTGGTAGTCAATCCAAGCCATGGACAAATTGTGTCGAAAACTGATTGAGTCCTGGGTAATACAACTGTCTATTACCCTGCCTGGCCCTGGCGTTGAAAAGTTCTTAGTTCTAGCGATCACTTTTTTCACTTCTTCAGCAGGGATTAATGGACACTCTTCCTCTGGACCTTGCAACCTTTGACGTTTTATTGAACCAACAGGAAGGATGAGTAGAAAATATTGAATTTCCCTGAATCCACTTTACTGGCCGTTCAAGGCGCTCTTTGGCTGTTAAAAGAGATCTTATTTTTTGTGATCGGTGCCGCTTGATGATCAACAGTTTACACCAATTCATCGTGTGATTTTCTTCCCTTATGTTTCGAGCAAGTGCCCTGACTTTTGAAGTGAACTTTTTATTTGATGTTATGTAGCTAATCACGCACTGAAAATTTGATGCATGCCAACTCGTCGTTTTCATTTTAAACTAAAGCTGTGAAATACGCTCGCGTGCCTTACTCAGGCGTACTGAAGCATCATTACTTATCTTGTTGCTAAGCAGGGAGACCGTCTTCTCCTAAACTACACAGCTTAGATTCCAAAGATCAACATCTTTGGAGAGCATATCGTGTAGAGCAGTATTAGCTTCAGCTAACTTGTCCATCCTAAGGAAGACTTTTTGGTGGACTCTTGACCTTCAAGTTATCACGTTGGCATTATCATATTGTTATTATTATTATATCACTTTACACTTACCTATGAAATCAAGAAAACTCAAACAGGTAGATAGAAGACTGACGATCTTCATTTCTTCTTTGAGAAGACGACAATTGAGGACAGAAATATGGACTTATTCTTGAGTGATTTCAGTACTCATCAATGAGCGACCTATTCATGCCGACTGCTTTCGATATAAAATATTAGACGTTAATAAAAGGCACAATGTCTGTCAGGTTTATTCTGCCGCTTTATAGACTTTCATGGTCTTCAGGTGGCATTATAATGACGCTCAGTAACACAAGGCTAAATTTATAAGGTTTTTGAATAATTTTTATTTTTTCATTTTCGAGGAATGACTGATGTATATGTCATGTTGGTCGATGTGACTTAGACTAGTTACAAGTTTCGCAATATTGTCTTATTCTTTCAATAAAACTGAAATTTTACACAATCGCGATCTGTTCAGAACATTTTTTATGTTCACGTTTGTCAATTTTCTAATCTTTTCTTAATTAATATGTACAGCTCTAAATAAGTATTTGAAATGAGATAACAAATGTCGACTCGAACGCAAGAAGTTTTCGATAAGACCTATAAAATATAAGTACACTGTAAAAAATGTCTTTTGGAAATTCACATTAAATGTATTGGAGATTTATTTCTAAGGCGTAAGGTAGCATTACAATACATGACATTGTGGTTTTTAAATGCTGGTATTGTAATATTGCTATGCATGTATTATTTTTTATTATTATTATACCATCAACCTATTTGCCTTTCAGGATAAGCGTGACTCACTGGGCGAGGAAGGGAGTAATGTGGAGGAGGTACAGATTTTTAGACTGATCTAGAACTCCCTTAATATTTATTTTAATAACACGTTCGTTCCACAACACTGCTCCAACTTAGGTTGCTTATCAATCTCTCTAGCGCGAACCCCAAGTGAAGAGCCTCACAAAGTCATCATGAGAAGCTCCCCACTCGGTGCCATGAGTATCCGAAGTCTTTTGTTTTAGGCGTCATTCACTCCACTGATACTCTTTTAATAAACTATTTAACGCCACACTTCTCTATCCTGTCATACCTCTCTAGCTTCCTTCACGTCCATGCATTTTTTCATGCAAGCTCTTGTGTTTCTATGGTTTCTTATGTCTCTTCGAATTAGGCTCTCATTTACACATTCTGATCCTTCTTTTCGCGGTCTGCCTCTTGATACACTGCCATTTACTTTACCTCGATACATTTGTTTCGTTAATCGTTCATTTATCATTCTCTCAACATGCCCAAACCATCTCAAAGAGTTTCTATCACATATGTCAACTAGTGTCTCCTGTCCACCAAATTCTTTGAGGATCATCTCATTACTCACTTTACCCATCAGCGTTTTACCGGATATCATGCGCCGGGATTTCATATTAATCGCTGTTATTTTACTCTTATCCTCTTCTTGATAGGTCCAGGTCTCGCTACCGTACACCAGAGTCGGTATAAATATAGAATCATGTTTTGCCCTTTTAGCTTTACTTTATATATTTTTACTTCTGATAATGGGCCCTACTGTACCGATAACCTCCTTACATAGATACTTATCAACTTGTTATATTCTTTCATCATTTAGAACAATGTTGCACACTGTTTTCTCAAACTTTCCTCCAAATACCATAATTCTGTTTTTGTTTGCATTAAGTTTGAGGCCCATGTTCTTCATGCTTGTATTCAGTTTGTTCAACATCTTCGCAAGTCTTCGATTGACTCTACCATAACTTCCTTATTATCTGCGAACGCTAACCCACGTACCCTCACCGTCTCGAGATCCACACCTTCTTCGTCGAAAAGGGTCATTCTTAGACACTCTTCCATGAATATAATGAATAGCCATGAAGACATAACGCATCCTTGTCTTACACCTTGTATAACATCGAACCAGTCCCTTGGTTTCCAATTAAGCGTTACACTTGCTTTGCTAACAGCATATGCTGTTTCTATTGCTTGTAGGAGCCACCCATTGACTCCATATTCTTCCAGGACTTCCCAAAGTTTACTTCTATCCACCTTGTCAAGCGCTTTTTCTAGTTCAACAAAGGCGCAGAAATATTTGTTTCATAACACGCGCATCGAAAGTTCGACTTTCTTTGCCTCTTGAGCGGTTCAAAAGTTCTGTTTTTAACCCTAAACTAGTAAGTTGAAACAGGCGACTGAAAATCACTCAAAAGGCAGCGAAAGCCGAACTTCCGATGCACTTGTTATAAAAAATATCGTACATAGCTCGTGGCGAATGGTGGCGATGTCTGACTCGTGTGACTCGGAACGTACGTGTTCCAAAATATGTAAAACATATTTTTTTGAAATAGGGTTTTTCTAAAATTCTTTAGAATTTTGAAAAATTGAGGAAATTGTCTTAAAATCTTTCAGATTCTTGTTCAACATATTGTGAAATCTTCAAAACTTGAAATTAATTTCTTAAAATTTTTTAGAAATTTTTGAAGTTTATAGACCCTTAAAATAAAACCAAATTATTGAACATTTTTCCAGAAATATTATTGTCAGTACCGTTAATTTTTCTGTTACCGTTACCGACAATTTTTTTACCTGTTTTTACAGTGTACACACTTCGTAAATGAAGGTATTCCAATTTTGTATCCGTAATTTCATTATCTTGAACTCTTTAAAATTGTCAAAAAGTTTACAAGTTATTATGTCATAACAAAATATAAAAAAAAAAATTGATTAGCAGTTTGAACTCGAAAGTTCATTGCCTCACTACCCGATTCGGGTAGTGTTTCTAGGCTGATATTTACTACCAATGTGGGCCCACCACACCCACGACAGGCCAACAGCAACGCAGTATTCCTGAACGGTCACCCATCCAAGTACTGACCGCGCCCAACAATGCTTAACGTCAGTGATATTACGAGAACTGGTGTTTCCAGAGTGGTATCGCTAATTATTTCTCAATATTAGGAAATAATTACTGAATTAAGTCTTCTCTTCTATCAATAATCTTCTGAAAAATTTACAAAAAAGTGTTTCATGAAATAAAATTACTCATTTGGAAATTTTGATTGAAACATTTGTTAGTGCAGAAAATTCATAATCTTGATTAATGAACAAACAAACTAAAAACAGCTACTAAAATTCATATTCACTCAGTGTTGTGACTTATCAGGTTTCGACAACAATGTAAGCGAGATCTCATGAGTACAACTTAATGAAAAGGATTTAATAAATAAACGGATAATGTTGCAATTTTCCAACAAACTGATATTTTTCAAGAAAATGCAATACCAATATGTTGCTGCTAGTTTTTTCTGCAAACCTTTGCTGTTAGAAAATAATTGTTAATTGTTTTCAAAAATTTCGCATACGAGGTCTGTCCGAAAAGTATACGTCGTTGTGGCGTACCAGCAGTAAGACTCAATTCTAGTCAAGGGCTATGGTATCTACTTCAAAGTACTTCCCTTTGGAAGCCACAACCCTCATATACATATAGACATCACCATACTCTTTCCGAATCATAACGGTGGTTTCTGAGCATGAATGGCCACGTTTTTGGCAAAATTTTATGTATGGCAAATTCCTGTTTTTGATAACAGTACAATTAGGTACGAAGTTAGAGCACAAGGTCGGACACTTTCCGGACAGACCTCGTGAATAATAAAAAGTGTAGATCTTAGAATAGATTGAAGTAAAATTTAATAAGATTAATTTTCAGACAATTAGCTCTTTATTCGAGAATGTTACATAATTTTCATATTAAAATTGTTATTTAACTAGATATGACGATTTTCTTACGACTCTACACAGACCAAATGCAGGCTGCCTGCTATCGTATTTTCTCACTGACGATACATATAAAAAACTTAAAAAAGACCCTACAAAAACAATAGTCAGAAAAACAAAAACCCTTCTAAAAGACTCAAATCTTGACAGCGAAACAATATCTAAATTAAAACCTACTAATCCCATCTCTCCAAAACTTTATGGACTCCCAAAAATTCACAAAAATAACATCCCACTCAGACCGATCGTCAGCGCAATAAACTCACCAACTTACAACCTAGCACGCTTTCTCGCCAAAAAACTGAATCCTTTTACAGGAAACTCCATCACACACGTCCAAAACTCTTTTGACTTCATCAGAAAAATACAACAGATTCACATTCAACCCCAAGACATCCTAGTGAGTTTCGACGTAGTATCTCTCTTTACAAAAGTACCAATCTCTGATACAATCGATATTATCAAATCCTTTGCAAACTTCCCCTCCAATCTCA
>CAKNYM010052757.1:442938-469330 GCA_932195095.1 Andricus curvator | reverse complement strand
TAATCAATCGCAATCCACTTGCAATACTGAGCCATCCACTTGTAATTAACTTATAATCCACTTGTAATCATAAGTAATCCACTTGTGATGCGTGGTAATATGGGGTAATTTTGTTTTAATCCAGCGTAATCCACTTGTAATACGTGGTGATCCAGTTCTAATATGGAGTAATCCAGTTCTATTTAGTGGTAATCACTTGTAATCAACCGTATTCCATCATAATCCACTTGTAATCCATGGTTATCCACTTGTAATCAATCATAATCCACTTGTAATACAGAGCCATCTACTTGTAATTCACTTGTTGTCATAACTAATCCACTTGTAATGCGTCTTTTTATGGAGTGATCTTGTTCTAATCCAGAGTAATCCATTTGCAACCCATAGTTATCCACTTGTAATCAATCGTAATTCACTTGCAATACTGAGCCATTCACTTGTAATAATATGTAATCCACTTGTAATGCGTGATAATATGGATTAATCTTCTTCTAATCCAGAGTAATCCAGAAAAGTTCACTTGTAATCCAGATAATTCGGAGTAATTCAGGTAATCCGCGTAATCCACTTGTAATGCAGCGGAATAAACATGTAATCCATTTAAATCCACTTGTAATCAGATGTAATCTGTGGTAATCCAGTTCTAATATGGAGTAATCCACATTCTTGTCTGGAATAATCCACTTGTAGTCCAGGTAATTGAGAGTACTTCAGGTAATCCAAATAATCCACTTAAAATCCAGTCATAATGAACCCACAATGCTAGATAATCCACTTATAATTCGTTGTAATCCATGGTAATCCAGTTATAGTATGGAGTAATCCAGTTCTAATCCGGAGTAATCCACTGCCATCTACTTGCGATATAGATAATTCGGAGTAATTCACTCGTAATCCATGTCATTCGCTCGTAATCCAGAGTAATCAACCTTTAATCCACTTGTAATCCGTCGTAATCCACTTCTAATAAGGAGTTATCCAGGCAATTTGGATTAATTCAGGTAATGCAAGTAATCCACTTATAATCCAGCGTAATCAACCTGTAATCCACTATAATTATAATTAATCTTAATTAAAAATATAAAAATAATTGTAAGCCAGGGTAATCCAGGTAATTCGTTGTAATTTACATAGGTAGCCCAAATAGTTTTAAATTATTTTGTTAAAAATTTGTTTTTACCTTTTGTTGAAAGTTAATTTTCTCAAAAAAAAAATTGAACTATATTCCAATTTTGGTTAAAAATTGATCTAATTTGTAAGAAATTCAAAAATTTTTGAAAGAAGTCATTTTTGGTTGGAAATGCGTCTTTTAAAGTTGAAAATTCAACTTTTTTCGGAGAAAATTTAAATATATTGTATAAAAATTCGTTTTTTTTTCTTCAAAATTAATTGTTTAAACTGAAAATCTAACTATTCATTTTTTTTTTAATTGTTTCTTTTTCAGTTCAAAATGCAATTACTTGGTTGAAGATTTAAATATTTTTTTGAAAATTCGTTAATTTTTCCACCTGAAAATTTAAATATTTAGAAAATTCAACAATTTTATTAAAAAGCTTTTTTATGATTAATCTTCATTTTAGTTGAAAATTAAATATTCTTCAAAAATCTTCATTTTGTTTAAAATTGTTTAAAATTATTTCAAGTTTCAAATTATTTTTGAATCTTTTTAAGACTTTAATATCTTTTACATTATTTTTCGAAATTTCTAGAAATCATCTTAAATTTTTTCAAATCTTTTTCAATTTTCTCTCAGAATTAATTTTTAAAAATAAAAAATCATTTGAAAATTTCCCAAGGTTCTTAAAAAAATTTTGGATTCTCTTGAAACATTTCAAAATTCTTAAGCAGCTTTTCCTTCGAAATCTCGAAAAAAATCTACATGGTTGAAAATTTTTCTTTCTTAGTTGAAAATTCGTTTTTTTTTTTTTGGTCGAGAAAATAAGATTCTGGTTGAAAATTCAACTATTTGGTTGACAGTTTAAGTTTTTTGTTAAAAATTGGTCTTTTTGGTAGAAAAATAGTCTTTTTGGTTGAAAATTCAACTACTTGATTGAAAATACATAATTTTAGTTGAAATTTCATCTCTGTGTTTGAAAATTATTTTTTTTTAATCTGAAGGTAGCTATTCCATTTTTGGTTGAAAATTCATACTTTTTAGTTAAAAATTTAAGGATTTTGTTAAAAATTCGTATTTTTCGGTAGAACATCAATCTTCATGGTTAAAAATTCATGTTTTCGGTTGAAAATTCAACTATTTTGTTAAAAATGAATCCACTTTGTTGAAAATTGAACAATTTTGTTTAAAAGTATTATTTTCGATTCAAAAATCAACTGTTTTGTGGAAAATTCGTCTTTTTGGTGAGAATTTAACTATTTTGTTGAAAATTCTTTTTTTTTGCTGACTTCAACTGTTTTTGATTTATGTAAACTTAAAATCTATTTTAGTTGAAATATCAACTATCACATTTTTCATTGAGAATTAATATCTTTTGGTAAAAAATTATTCTACCTTGTAGAAAATTCAACAATATGATTAAAAAGTCATTTTTTGGATGATGATTATTAATTTTAGTCGCAAATTCTTTTTTTTTCAATTTTCTCTCAGAATTCATTTTTCAAAATAAAAAATCATTTGAAATTTCCCCAAGATTCTTAAAAAAAAAATTTAGATTCTCTTGAAACCTTTCCAAATTCTTAAACAGCTTTTCTTTAGAAATCTCGAAAAAAATCTACATTACTCAAATCTTGCAAAATAGAAAAATTTCGTTTTAAAATCTTTTATGTTACTTTTCGAAATTTTTGAAAATCATCTTAAATTTTTTCAAATCTTTTTCAATTTTCTCTCAGAATTCATTTTTCAAAATAAAAAATCATTCAAATAATGTTTAGAAACATTGAGAAATAATAAAGAAAATAATTGAAAAGGATAAAAAAAATTAGAATTACACTGGAAATTGCGTCTACTTTAATTAATAACCAGAACATTTTTCTTAAAATTAAAAAGTAATGTCTAGTTTAATTACGCTGTTGGATATTTTACTCTTACAAAAAAAAACAGCGAAAATATTTGTAGAAATTTTCCAGGCTTTTTAGACAAAATTTCAAAATATGAACATTATAATAACAGAAAATGTCTTTTATTTACATTCTGTTTTTATATTATTTTATTTTACTATTTCTTTATATTTCAATATGTATTTAATATCATATCATACAATTTTTATATATTTTATTTTGATCTCATATAAAAATAATAGTAACCAAAATATAAATGTTTCATTGAATAATGAAAAATTAGAATGATTTATAAAAAAAACTTTTCTTCGAATAAAAGTAGTAAAGGTTAAAAAAAATGTTCCTCTGAAAAAATGGTTGAAAATTAATATTTTGGCTTGATTTAAATAAATTATATAATCAATTATAATTATAACATTTTTTTAATGCCAGCAGCAGGATTCGAACCGGGACTATGCGGTTACAAACTCGAATCGCTGCAACAAAAAAATGCATTCTACCTACTTAAAACGGTAAAAAGACAACAGAAAATAATAATAACGAGACTTGTAGCTTGAAACATTTTAATTTATTTATTTGAATTAATTTTTTCTTTTTTTGACATACATCTAAAAATATAGTCTGCTGTTTCAGTTACCATTTATATGTTCTATTCGCAATAAACAAATGTTATTTTTTATAATAATACTTACAATAAAATTTACAATTCGTATTAATTTAATCTGTTGCTATTAAATTATTACACATGAGACACATTTACCCATTTGGAATAATCTCCTTAATAAATATCTGTCCCTTTTTGATAGTTTTTTTTTTAAATATTTCCACCTTTCTAATGAAAAATGTAATATCCTGACTGAAAAATCAAAGAGACAGATGAAATAACAAAATTTTGAAAAAATATTTCATTAGCATTTAACTTGAACGTTTCAAGTAAAATAGTCTGCAAAAAAAATTCCTTATTTTTTGTATTAAAAAAAATGTAGAGGAAGCGTTAACAATTCAATTTTTAGCTTTTTTAAACTTTAAGAATCTTTTATGTATTTTTCATATTTGGATAACAATTTTGTTTTCATGGAACTTAACATAAAATTTTAATTTCACTTTCATGAAATTCAGAACAGATACTTAAATTAGCAATTTATTGAATTTTTAAAGCATTTGGCCGAGAGCTAACTTTAAACATTTTTTTTAATGTCACAAAATTAAGAACATTTTGTTTACAAAATAAGACTTTATATAAAATAATTGTTAAGAAATACAAATTTAAAAAGAAATCTCGTACTTTTCAACGTGAAATAGTTTTCTCTAAGTTACAAGACGGAATGTCTCAACAGCTTTTTTATAATATAATAATAAATATTTAATTGATAGATATAATAATATTTGTAATAATCAGCGAGAATTGGAATGAGTCTGGTTGAAAAGATTTCGTGTGCCTCAGAATAATACGCATATTGCGAGAAAAAAAATATGGTCTTGATTATCTCTAAATTTTGTACCTATTTTTTAAGTACATATTATGCATCACTAACTGGGGGTACCTGCAGCCCTTCGAAATTTTTTTTAGATTCATACGCCTTCCAGTAATAGGTAATTACTAACAAATCCAATTCCGCTACATGGACCGCGCTGCGAGTCTTTCAACTCGCGGATAGATCGGGGGTTCATAAGCGCATAGCCCGGGCTCGATTCCTGCAGTCGGAATTTTTTTGTATCATCAACATTTATTTTTTTTATGGCAACTGACTATTAAATTTATTTAAAGCAAGCCCAAATATTCTTTTTTAATGTGCGTACGAGAAAAAAATAAATATTTGAATTTTCAACTTACAAAGATGAAATCTCAACAAAAAAAATAAGATATTTTAACCTGAAGGAATACATTTTTAAACCAAAAAGACGAATTTTCAACTAAAAATGACTCATTTTCCAGCTTAAATGGAAAAATTAAATTTTTAGTAAAAAAATTAATTAATTATTAACAAATAAAGATTTTTCAGTCAAAAAGGAAACAAAAATTCTTCCAAATTGTTGAACTTTCAAGCAAAAAGAAGAAATTCCTGTAAAACAGTTGAATTTTCAATCAAAAATTGGAAAATTTATATTTTCAGCTGGAAAAAAGATAATTTTAAACGAAAAGAAAAGAATTTTCAACAAAATAGTTAGAATTCAACCAAAAGGATTAACCTTTAATCAACAAAATACTTCAACTTTTAACCAAATAAATGAATTTTCCACTATAATAGTTAAATTTTCAGTTAAAAAAAATTTATTTTCCGCCAAAGAGATGAATTTTCAACTAAAATGATGAATCTTCAAGAAAAAAGTGATTTTTTAACAAAATAGTTCAACCTTTAACCAATTAGTTCAATTTTCAACGAAAAAAAAGTTGAATTTTCAGCAAATAATGTAATATTTCAACCAAAACATATTTTTATTTTAAATAAAAAACAATCGAATTTAACCAAAGAGACAAATTTTTAGCAAAATATTCGAATTTTCAACCAAGAAGAATTTTAGATGAATTTTCAACACCAAAATATGAATTTTCAACATAAAGGTAAATAAAAATAAAATTTGTTACTAAAAATATAATCCTCAGGTGGAAGAAACTGAAAAAAAGAAGTAGAAATAGAAATACAATATAAATAACATACAGAAAGAAATAATTACAAGATTGTTTTCAAATTCCCTGACTTTCCCTCACTTTCCCTGACCATTAAAAGTTCCTGACTTTTTTCTGATTTCCAGTTTTTAAATGTCAAAAAAAGGTTAAAAATGAGTATTTTAGCTTGATTAAAATCAATTTAATAACCAATTCTATGAAAAAATTGTCAAAAATGCCGCGCCGGCCTCAGGAATCGAACCCGTACTTACCGGTTACAAACTCAAAGCGCTACCGCCTGATCTAACCAGGATTTCAAAGACTCTCGCATCGCGGTCCATGTAACGTGCGTGACTTTTTTTAAAGCCGTTTTTCTCGAGAATGGCTGAAAAGCGCATTTTAAAACTTTAGGATTTTAAAAGTTTGGTAATTACCTCTTACTAAAGAGGACTATGAATTTAAAAAAATCCGAAGGGTGTAGGTTCCCCTTCTAAGTACCGAACTCGAAGACAGTGGAAGATCACGGCAGTCGTGAGTCGTAAATATATATTTATGTTTACCTCTGTACGTATCGGCAGTGTAGAGGCGTGTCATAGCTTATAATTTAAATTTATCAAGTTGAACACTGCTCTCATGGAAAATATATTCGATAATGTAAACAAAAATAAAGAGCGTTTATATTTTTCATGTTTTCTAGTTCAAACCAAAATGGTTATTGTCTTCAACTGTAAAAAAAAATGCACTCTAGCCCCGCTGGGATTCGAACCCAGGTCTACAGATTGCCAGTCTGGTACTTTGGTCTGGAACACCACGCCGGCAATCTCTTGACCTGGGTTCGAATCCCAGCAGAGTCAGAGAGGAAAAAAATATTCTAATTTATTATTTAGTACTTTAATCATCTTTTTTAGGAAACTTGAGTTAACAGAACATCTTCAAGACTGAAATAATTCCAATTATCCTCTGAACCATTGGATCTCATTGTAAATATATTTCCAAGAATGAAAGTCGGTGCATAGATGTTAATTTTCAAGTTACATGAGCGAAATATAACTTTATGATTGGCTTGATGAAAAGTATTATGAGGGCTTAAAACTTCCAAGTAGAAAAATTAAATTTACAATAAAAAATGTAATTTAAAACTACAGTCGAAGCATTGTGAATTAAAATCACAATATTTGTGAAATAATTCTTTGAAATTATAATACGAGTATTGTAAAGTTGAAAGTTGTGCGCGTGCGCCGCAATGAGGAGGCGCCACCGTCGATTGCGAAATTACAATACATGATGTATTGATAACAGAAATTTTTTACAGTGCACGATTAACTTTTCTACTCAAAATTGCCCAAAGTGAAATAAAAAAATTTGATAGTGGTCCACTTTTATATACTATCTATTTGCGCTATTAGAGAATAATGCTAATGTAAAAATGTATAAACGGTATACGCAAACTAATGATATTTCACTTTACTTTATACAATCGAATTGTCTCAGAACCAACCTTTTCGCCTCTGATTTATTTAAGTAGGTAAGACCTCCTGCATAACATATTTATGTAAATTTTTTTTCATAAGCAAAAATAATATTGCTTTATATAGCGCTAAAAAATTAAAAACTGAATATTTCGATATCTCCATGTTAAAAGAACGTATCTCGGAGTATAAGACTCTTAAGCTTTGTTGTGTACTTTCTGGATTATTGTATTACTTAACAATTTTTGTAATTTACTAGAATTCCTTTGAAATCCCTGAATTATCAATATTACTTGAATTATCTCATTTTCGTGAATTCTCTGAACTATTTGAATGTCTTAAACTCTGAATTTCTTGAATTCTTAGTGTAATTCTTTAAACTCTCTAAATTCCGTGAAGTCTTTAAAATTCTATGCAGTCTTTGGAATTCTTTGAATTCCTTGAATTAGTGGAATTCCTTAAATTAGTGGAATTCCTTGAAATTTTCTTAATTACTTGGGATGAATTCAGGAGAAATTAAATGAATTCGAGGAATTCCGAGAATCCAAGAAATTTAGAAAATTCAAGGAATTCAGAGAATTCACGGAATTCTGAGAATTCAGAGAATTCAAGGAATTCAGAGAATTCAAGGAATTCAGAGAATTCAAGGAATTCAGAGAATTCAAGGAATTCAGAGAATTCAAGGAATTCAGAGAATTCAAGGAATTCAAGGAATTCAGAGAATTGAAGAAATTCCCACAATTCGAGGAATTCAGATAATTCGAGAAATTCAGAGAATTCAAGGAATTCAGACAATTCGAGTTATTTAGAAAATTCAAGGAATTCAGAGAATTCAAGTAGTTTACAGAATTCAAGGAATTCAAGGAATTCAGAGAATTAAGAAAATTCAAGAAATTCAGAGAATTCAAGAAATTCCCAAAATTCGAGGAATTCAGATAATTCGAGAAATTCAGAGAATTCAAGGAATTCAGACAATTCGAGTTATTTAGAGAATTCAAGGAATTCAGAGAATTCAAGTAGTTTACAGAATTCAAGGAATTCAGAGAATTCAGAAAATTCAGAGAATTCAAGTAATTCAGAGAATTCAAGAAATTCAGAGAATTCAAGAAATTCAGAGAATTCAAAGAAATCAGAGATTTCAAGGAACTCAGAGAATTCAAGGAATTCAGAGTGTTCAAGGATTTCAGAGAATTCTGAGAATTCAAGGAATTTAGAGGATTCCAGGAATTCAGAGTATTGAAGGTATTTAAGGTATTATGAGAATTCAAGGAATTAAGAGAAATTAAGAGAATTCAAAGAATTTAGAGAATACCAAGAAATCAGAGAATTTGAGAAATTTCAAAGAAATTCAAGGAATTCACCGAATTCAAGGAATTCATCGAATTTAAGGAATTAATCGAATTCAAGGAATTTATCGAATTCAAGGAATTCATCGAATTCACAGAATTCGAGGAATTCATAGAATTTATCGAATTGAAGGTATTTATTGAATTCAAGAAATTTGCCGAATACACAATATTCACTGAATTCCCAGAATTGTTAGCATTCACAGAATTTCAGAAATTAACATAGTTCACAGAATTCACAGAAATCAAAGAATACGCGACATTCGCTGAATTCACGATATTCTGGGAATTCAAGGACTTTAGAGAATATGGAGAATTCAAGGAATTAAATTGATTTTATGGAATTACTAGAATTTGTGACATTCCTAGATCTTGTGACATTCCCCGAATTCGTGGAATTCTCTGAATTACTCGGGATTAACTAAAAAATTAGAACTTCTTGGAATTTGTGCAGTTCGTGGATTTAAAAATAATGAAAGGAATTTAGAGGAAATTAGATCAAGCCAAGAATTCCAAGAATTCAGAGAATTCCAATAATTCAGAGATTTCGAAGAATTCAGAGAATTTCAAGAATTCGGAGAAATCATAGAATTCCAAGAATTCAGAGAATTTAAAGAATTCAGAGAATTCAAAGAATCAAAACAATTTAAAGAATTAATAAAATTTAAAGAATTCAGAAAATTCAAAGAATTCATAGAATTCAAGGAAATTCATCGAATTCAAGGAAATTCATCGAATTCAAGGAATTCATAGAATTCAAGGAATTCATCGAATTCAAGGAATTAATCGAATTTAAGGAATTCATCGAATTCGAGGAATTCATAGAATTCAAGGAATTCATCAAATTTAAGAAATTCAAGAAATTCATTGAATTCAAGAAATTTGCGAATACACAACATTCACTGAATTCCCAGAATTTTTGGCATTCACAGAATTTCAGAAATTCACATCATTCAAAGAATGCACAGAAATCAAGGAATACGCGACATTCGCTGCATTCAAGATATTCTGAGAATTCAAGGACTTTAGGGAATATGGAGAATTCACGGAATTAATTTAATTTCATGGAATTCCTAGAATTTGCGACATTCCTCGAATTCGTGGAATTCTCTGACTTACTCGGGATTATCTAAAAAATGAGAATTTCTTGGAATTTTTGCTATTCATTCGTGGATTCATGGATTTAAAAATAATGGAAGGACTTTATAGGAAATTAGATCAATCCAAAAATTCCAAGAATTAAGAGAATTTCAAGAATACAGACAATTTCAGGAATTCATAGAATTTAAAGAATTCGCAGAACTTAAAGAGTTCGCAGAATTTCAAGAATTCAGAGAATTCCATATATTCGAATAATTAAAAGAATTCAGAGACTCAACATAATTCAGAGAATTAAGAGAATTCGAAGAATTGAAAAAATTTGAAGAATTAATAAAATTTTAAGAATTCAGAAAATTCAGGGAATTTAGAAACAGAGTGGTTAGTTTTGACGACCAACACCAGTGTGTTCGTTTTAGACGTACACTCCAAGATGTTATTATAAAATTGAGGTATCGATTTATTTTTTTGGCGTCATCTTCCTGTTAGTGTAATAAATTATTATTTTTTAAATATATTAAAATTATAATACTGTACAATTCAAGTTTAAAAAAAAACATAAGACGTTCTTATCTTACGCTGAGTTGAAGAGACCGGTTCTGAATCATTTATTTTATTGCCTTGCTGCAGCACATCGCCATCGGTTAGGTCGAAAAAAGAGGTCAAGTGGATCCTTTCAGGACCGGTTACGGTTATTCCTTCTGTAGCGCGGCTATCATTGACAGCTCGATCGAAATCAGTCTAGATTTGCAGACCTGAAAGGATCCGGACTTCCTCTTGTCGATTTCATTTCCGCCTGGGAACCCGTACTTGTCTGAACTCGTCGAAACTGTCTATGCAGATCACTGTAAAAACTAGAGTTCCCTTTCTTACAGTATTATCATTTTCAGGTATTATTTATTTAACAATTAGACTCGAGGCGTCCCGTTTCTAAATTGGATAACTTCATTCTGTTATTTTCAATGTTGAACAAATGACTTCGGAATACCACCTATGGTATGATTTTAAGGACAATGAAATGTTGAGTGACGGCAGAAACAACATCATAGCGTTGCTTTCTGGCCTTTATGAATTTTTAAGTTGTTTAAATAATGCAATTTTATTCATTTGTAACGAAGAACGTAAGTGGGACCAGGGCTTTAACACCCTCATTCAAAATTAACCAAGACTCTAAAACTGTTTCCACTTAGATTATCAGTTACAAGTTAATAAAACTGCATTATTTGAACAAAGTAAAAGTAAAAAATGATCCAGACAGCGATTCCCTGATAGATTTTGTCTCGTTTTCCAAAATTTCAGTCAGATCTCTTCTTTAGTATAAAAGTCATAGAATACCATTTGCCCTTAAGGGCCCTGGAAATCGGCGGAAAATTGCATCTCATACACTGAGGCCAAGTGGAGAAGCCATTATCGATCAAAGTAATTTTTCCGGAAAAAATTATCTTTTTTTAATAATAATCGCAATAAGAAGCTGCGCCTTAATTAGCGTCATCACGCCAAATTTGGCCGCTGCGATACGTGAACTGTTCTACTATTTATAAAAAAAGTGTGGGTAAAACAGTTTTCTACATTGCAGTGGGATTCTCTTTCTCTCCTAGGGAACTAAAAAGAGAGGTCCGTTCTGAGGATGGTAGTGTCTCGGTTTGTCGTTAGGTTCGCCAAAAAGCAGAACATCTTGCTCTGGCACGACCGGTAAACGCATGATAAGTTATGAAAACAAAAAGCAATATGGCAGCGTCCAGTTTTGGCGTAATGACACTAATTAGGATGCATTATATTTTTTCGATTATTACATAAATAAAATTTGTTCTGAAGTGAATCAATTTAGTACCACCCGAGACTGTTTTATCGGAGTCTTATTTTAATACCTGAAATTAGCGCTGAAATAATACTTTCTTTTTTACAGTGATTCTAGAGAACGACCGATGCCCAAGCGTATCTTCGCATTCTGAGGAAGCGTGATAAGACGACGATGATGAAAAGCGCAACGAAACGACCAACTGTGGGTCGATAGGCGGAAGATCAGCCGAAGATGTTGCTGACAAATGAATTGAAGCCGTTGCTAATTGATGAGAAAATCCCGTTGTTGGTGTCGGAGGCTGTATTGGCACCAGAACTCGGTCGAATATGAAGACTGTAGTCGCGATGAGGATATCGCGCCGGTACATTCCCGGCGTATCCTGGACCGCCAATTTCGCCGTTATCCTCCTGCCTCTAGAAAATTCAAGTGGATGTTAATATCGTATAAGATAATCCAGAAACCATAATATTTTGAAAATCGCTGTCGAACTAAGAAATTATTATGAGGATCAGGATAAAAAGAAAGGAACAATTTTGTTGGTCGTCCAGGCTATCTAAATATAAAAGTTGTATTTCAAAAATAAATAAAAGTGTCAACATCCATACAATCCGACAATCCATACAATTTGAGATTTGTGTTAACTTGCAAACTGGAGGATGAAATGTCAATAATTATTACCAATGGATTTAAAATTAATAACGATTTTGTTTTTATAAATTCAAACTTTCTGGCGCGCTCACTAGATGTCTTATGTCATATGCGTTCAATCTGCCTGCGTTGTGTTCCTCTATTCACTTTCTACGTACTCTATATCCAAACCAAGTAACCGTAGGTTCTGTTTTATCAATCACCCAGATAGCAAAACAAATTCCGTGAAGATTTCCTGAAACTTGCATTGCATGGTGGGAATATTGCATTGAAAGGTTAGGGCAAGGTTCGGTCAATCAAGAAAATGTCCGCTTGTGAGGGAATGTTGCACGGCAAGTTTCAGGACAGTTTGGAAGATTCATTTAGCTTAATTCGATGCACAGTAGTTTTCTATGGGACCTACGGCTGCGCAGTAGTTTTTTAACCCTCCTAGTATATCACCAGACACATGTATCATAATTATTTTCCATTTTTTGAAAAAAAATCAAAAACCAAAAAATAATTAAAATTTTTATTTATTTTTTGGTTTTTCTTTTTTTATAAATATATGAAATAATAATAATACGTGTGTCTGAAGGTATACTATGAGCGTCAAAAAAAAAATACTGCGCACCGAATTAATTCTAATAAATCTTTCAAACTGTACTGAAACTTGCCATGCAACATTCCCTCTCAAGCAAACATTTTCTGATTTACCGAACCTTGCCCTAACCTTTCAATGCAATATTCCCAACCTTACATTGCGAGTTTCAGGAAATCTTCACGGAGTTTTTTGTGCTATCTGGGCAGCTGTTTGATTATTATGTCCGTCGTTAATTAATACAAATTCTAAATGTTTTGTTTGTGCTTTCTTGGTTTTAATATATGATTCTTTAGTTACTTTAACCTCCGATTTTTTACGCATGAGGTTAAACAATATTTTTATTTTTAGGTTCCGATTGTTTTTGAATCTGTACAATTGTCTTAAAGTTTTCTCTTTTGCACTTGGTACTTATAAGTTTAACATATACAAATTTCTCTGATTTAAATTATTGCAACCTTAAGGCCATGTGACGAGTGGGTCACGTGACCGGATTCCTACCTTACCGACACTTTTTTTATTTCCTAACTTATTTTTACACGAATAGCCACATCGAGTTGAAAATTTGGGATAATAGATAAGAAGCACTAAGAAAGATGGGTCCTGTCCTAAATTTTGATAATCATGAAAAAAGCAAAAAAAATTATTTACAAAAAAAACTTTTTTCATAATTATAAAAATTCAGGAAGAGACCCACCTTTCTTAGTGCATCTTATCTAGTATCCCAAATTTTCAACTCGATGTAGCGCTTGGTGTAAAAATAAGTTAGGAAATAAAAAAAGTGCCGGTAAGGCGGGAATCTGGTCACGTGACCCACACATCACATGGCCTTAAGGCTGTTGGATCGGGGTGCACAAAAATGGTGAAATCTGTTAAGCACTCATTACCAACAACCTACGATAATTCGGTTTTGAGGTTTTAAAAAAACACTTTGAAGATTTTCTAGACCCCGGAAGGGGTTTCGCGATGGCGGAGGGGGAGGGTAAGTCTCTAGTTTTTCGATAAGAATACGTTAACTCAAAAGTGAGAGTGAAATAATGTAGTAACAACGTGGAGTGTGAAAGAAGTCGACTGACAGCTGATGGCATTGATAGCTCGACCGTACTGGATCGTACTACGAAAATGCACTGTCAGTAAGAGTCGCATCTGCCTTAGCGGGAATTTTAAATTTGAATAAAAAATGCAATTTGTGATTTTCTTTTTTTTATTGTTTATTGGCAAGTCTGGATGATTGGCGAATGCAACAGTATCAACAGTATCTCGAAAAAGGAAAAGTGTACAAGTGATAAAAGCCTATTATCACTTTACGCTTTTCCATTTCCGAGACCACGTTTATTATTCTAAGAACAAATTTATTTTTTATACAAAATGCAGTGATGCTGTTGCATTCGCCAATCATTCAGACTTGCCAATAAGAAATAAAATCACAAATTGCATTTTTTATTCTTTAAAATTCCCGCCAAAACAGATGCGACTTTTACCGACAGTGCATTTTTGTAGTACGATCAGAGATCTGGTACGATCCAGTACGGTCGAGCTATGAGCGCCATCAGCTGTCAGTGGGCGTCCTTCACACTTCACGTCGTTGCTACACTATTTCACTCATAATTGTTAGCAGTTACCGTATTTTTTCGAAAACCCAGAGACTTACTCCCCTCCCGCCAACGCGTAACCCCTTCCGGGATCTAAAAAATTTGCAAAGTTCATTTTTAAAACCTCAAAACCGAATTATCGTAGCTTGATGGTAAGTTCTGAGTGCTTAACAGATTTCGACATTTTTGTGCAACCTGCTCCAACAACCTTAAAAAAAACACAAAGCCGCGTCGAAACGTCGGATTGTATGGATTTTGACACTTTTTTTTTATTTTTGAAATAAAAATTTCATATTTATATTAAGGTGCCCAAAAAAGGGTGTCTTTGAATTTTTCAAACGCTACGTCCTAAAATTCTTTCTTTTGGTGAAAATACAGCCATATATTTTATTTTAATTTTGTAGGGGTTTTGCTAGGCTTCTTAGGGTCTGAAAAATTTACATTTTATGTAATCTGAAAATAAATCATATTTTCATAACACTATTTTCTCTGTGATATATAAATAATTCTTCGCGCTAATATGAAATTCGAGGTTAGGTTGACAGGGGACTCATCCACAATGTGGTTACTACTACTTTTCTTGTTTGGATGGCAGAAGTGTGCATATAATACAATTTTCACAGGCATAAACACTTGTTATAACTACTTAAAAAAAGCTTAAGCATAGGCAATTCATACGCAACTCCAAATATTAAAAGCTCTTACTAGGGGAGACCCGCAATCGTGAATTTTAGTTTCGGATCATAATTTTTTTTAAGAAAGCTCATCACCTGAGTATTAATTTCCCAAAGCAGTAATACGCGCTCTTTTGCCGTTTTCGAGAAAATCGACTTTCAAATATTCGCCACAGGCTATAATAGAGTTTGGTGAAAAACACTTCCGAACGACCGGTAGCGCAAGCAGTAGCGCTTCGGCTTCATAGCCGAAAGATTGCGGGTTCGATTCTCGCTGCCTGTACTTTCTTATTTATTTTAATTTTATTTTAATTAAGATGTTTATAAATTAGAAACCGAAACTAAAATTCACAATTGGCGGTCTCCCCTTGTTAATTAAATTATAAGCAATATGTATACATAAACATGCAATATAGCTTCAAGCGTTGATGAATAGCTAATTTCAGGATTTATTTTATACCCAATAAATTACATAATTTTTTCGGATTTTCCAACTCAAAAATGACCGTATGTTTTTCCTTATAACAAATGTTAATGTAACAATCGCTCCACCCGTAGGAAATATTTCCACTTGCATTGCAGAACTGAAAAAGAAAACTTGTAGATCGACATCGTTAAAACTTCTATATACGAAAGAATAAACGAGGTGTTTTCCATCCCATAAATATTTGTAGGAAGAAATCCAGGAGAATTCGTATTTCGAGAGAAGCACGTGCACATTGTGAATCTCTAGCCTCTTGGGTCCTGTTTGCTGGTGTTCAATTTGGAAGACGAGACGATCTTCGTCTCGAAACCAACTTTAACTTTCAAAGTATGAAACGTATATACACGTGAATTTCAAATTTACATTCAAGAAGATAGAATAGAACGAGGATTCCGAGGATTTGTAGAGATAAGGCGCGAAGGTCGAAGGATTAGGTGAAAACGAAAGTCGAAGATTTAAATAAAATATGGTAATTTAGACAGATAGGAAAAATAAATACACTGGAACCTCGATTTTTGCAAACTGTTCTTGTTCTTTCCTAGAGCTGATATAGCCTCCGCAGTTTTGTGATGAGGGCAGCCACGGGTCCGAGAGAGACAGGCTATGATCAGTCAAGCGTGACAAACAGCATGAAGGCCGCATTCTTAGCGTCTGAGTTGCATCATTTGAGTTGCAAAAATCGAGGTTCCAGTGTAATATAAAAGTTGATAAAAGAAATTTAAATATGAAAGTAATGAATAAGAGAAAGAAAATGCCAAAAAAGGTATATAATGTCCTGACCAGGAAAAGAACGGGAATTTTGTTCACCGGGAAAAAACCTGGAAATGACCGGAAAATCAGCGACCGGGATTTTTTATTCTGTTGTACTAAAATGAATATTAAAAGTGTTAGTTCTATCACGAAACGAACAATGAAAAAGTCTTTATTGTCGATAATGTAAGTGCAGTTTATTGCAATGTTTTGAAATGATTCTTTGGAAAATTCCGTGAACAAACTCGAAAATAATATTCTTCTGAAAAACTCCCTTTTCAAATTCAGAATTACAGATCTGTAATAAATAAACTGACCAGGAATTTGAAATCAGCCGCCGGGTAGAAACTCTGATAATAAGAGAGATTGGGAATATACAGACAAAAATGTTAAAAACAAAATATCTCGGAACTGAATCATTCTAAGTCAAGACATTGAAATTTTAAAAAGAAGTATAATTTCTAGACCGGGAAATAAAAAAATGAGCAGCAAATAACCAGAAATTTAAAATCATTCGCCGAGTAGGAACTCAGATAATAAGAGATATTTGAAATATACAAAAATATGGTTTAAATGAAATGTGTCGGGACTGCATGATTTTGATTTAGGCCATGGACATTTCATGAAGAAGTATAATTTCCACACCGGGAAAAAAAAAAAAAATTTTAGATTGGCAAAACAAAATATCTCGGGACTGAATCACTTTGAGATAAGACATGAAATTTCAAAAAGAAGTATAATTTCCAGACGGGGAAAACTGAAAATGACCGGGAATTTAAAATCATCCGCAGGGAGAAACTCAGACAATAAGAGAGATAGGGAATATATAAGAAAATTGTGTAAACAAAATGTCTCGGGACTGTATCATTCCGAGCGAGAACATATAAAAAGAATGATAATTCCCAGACCCGAAAAATAAAAAATTGAGCCGTAGCAGACCGTGAAATGGTTCAAACAAAATGTCTCGGGACTGAATTATTTTGTATTAGGAAATAGAAATTCCAAGAAAAAGTATAATTTTCAGACCGTGACAATAAAAAATGACCCAGAGAAAACCGGAAACGACCGGGAATTTAAAATCATCATTCCGAATTATTCCGAAATCTGTATCCGAACCAACGCGAATCAATCTGAACCAATCCGAAAAAAGTTCTACATTTCGTTCGATCTAAATTGGTTGAAAATTAATCCGACTCAGTCTGGATCAATCCGAACTTTCAATCGAAAACCAATCCGAAACAAATTTTTAATCCAAATGCATCCGAATCAATTCGGACTCAGATTGATATATACTGAATTTTCAATCCGAATGAATCCGAGTTCGGATTGAGTTGGATTCATTCGGATTGAAAATCGGTTTAGGTTAATCCGAGTTCGGATTCATTCGGATTGAAAATTTGGTTCGAAGTGATTCAGATTGGAAGTTCGGATTGAACCGGATTGAGTAGGATTAATTTTTAACCGATTTGGATCAAACGAAATTGAGAACTTTTTCCAGATTGGTTCAGATAGATTTGGATTGGTTCGGATACAGATTTTGGAATGATTCGGATTGTTTCGGAATGATTCGGAATGAATTCCTATCCGAAACTTTCGCCAGGGAAGAGAGATTGGGAATTTATAAACAAAAATGTTTAAAACAAAATGTCTCGAGACTGAATAAATTTGAGTTAGGACATGGAAATTCCAAAAGGACGTATAATTTCCAGACTGGGAAAATTAATAATTGACCGGCAGACAACCAAGAATTTAAAATCATCCATCGGATAGTAACTATGATAATAAGAGAAATTGGGAATACATAACAAAATAAGTTAAGCAAAATGTCTCGGGACTGAATCAATCTGAGTTAGGGCATGGAAATTTCAAAAAGAAGTTTAATTTCCAGACCGGGGCAATAAAAAATAACTGGGAGAAAACCGGGGAAAGATCGGGAATTGAAAATTATTCGCCGGGTAGAATATTTTATAATAAGAGAGATTGGGGAAAAAAAAGAACGATTTAAAGAAAATGTTTCGGGAATGAATCATTCTGAGTTAGGACATTGAAATTTCAAAAAGAAGTATAATTTCCAGACTGAGGAAATAACAAATTGACCGGAAGAAAACCGGGAATTTAAAATCATCCGTCGGGTAGTAACTCTGATAATAAGAAAAATTGGGAATACATGAAAAATGGGTAAAACCAAATATCTCGGGGCTGTATCTTTCTGAGTTAGGACATGGAAATTTAAAAAAGAAGTATAATTTCCAGACCGGGATAATAAAAAATAACTGGGAAAAAACCGGGGAAAGATCGAGAATTGAAAATTGTTCGCCGGGTAGAAACTTTTATAAGAAGAGAGATTGGGAAAGAACAAAAAAACGGTTAAAAGAAAATGTCTCCGGACTGAATCTTTCTGAGTTACGACATAGGAATTTTAAAAAGAAGTATAATTTCCAAACTGGGAAAATAACAAATTGACCGCGAGAAAAGTAGGAATTTAATGTCATATCCTTCGTGTGGAAACTCTGATAATAACAGAAATTTGGAATACATAAAAAATGGGTAAAACCAAATATCTCGGGACTGAATCAATCTGAGTTAGGACATGGAAATTTTAAAAAGAAGTATAATTTTCAGATCGGGACATTGAAAATTAACTGGGAGAAAACCAGGGAAAGATCGGGAATTGAAAATTATTCGCCGCGTAGAAACTTTTATAATAAGAGAGATTGGGAAAGAAAAAAAAAACGATTTAAAGAAAATGTCTCGGGAATGAATCATTCTGAGTTAGGACATTGAAATTTCAAAAAGAAGTATAATTTCCAGAGTGAGAAAATAACAAATTGACCGGAAGAAAACCGGGAATTTAAAATCATTTGTCGGGTAGTAACTCTGACAATAAGAGAAATTAGGAATACATAAAAAATGGGTAAAACCAAATATCTCGGCGCTGTATCTTTCTGAGTTAGGACATGGAAATTTAAAAAAGAAGTATAATTTCCAGACCGGGACAATAAAAAATAACTGGGAGAAAACCGGGGAAAGATCGGGAATTAAAAATCATTCGCCGAGTAAAAACTCCAATAATGAGAGAGATTGGGAAAGAGAAAAATGGTTAAAATAAAATGTCTCGGGAATGAATCATTCTACTGGACATTGAAATTTCAAAAAGAAGTATAATTTCCAGACCGGGAAAATAACAAAAAATGACTGGAAGAAAACCAGGCATTTAAAATCATCCGTCCGGTAGTAACTCTAATAATAAGAAAAATTGGGAATACATAAAAAATGGGTAAAACCAAATACCTCGGGGCTGTATCTTTCTGAGTTAGGACATAGAAATTTAAAAAAGAAGTATAATTTCCAGACCGAGACAATAAAAAATGACTGGGAGAAAACCAGGAAATGACCGGGAATTAAAAATCATTCGCTGGTAGAAACTCTGATAATAAGATAAATTGAGAAACAACAAAAAAGAAAAGGTTGAAACAAAATATGTCTCCGGACTGAAATCATTCTGTGTTAGGACATGGAAATTTCAAAATGAAGTATAATTTCAAGCCCGGGAAAATAAAAAATTGACTGGAAAAAAAACCGGGAATTTACAATCATCCGTCGGGTACAAACTCTGTTAATAACAGAAATTGGGAACTCGATTGGGAATATATAAAAAATGGGTAAAACAAAACGTCTCGGGTCTGAATCTTTCTAAGTTAGGACATGGGAATTTCAAGAAGAAAGTATAATTTCCAGACCGGGATGATAAAAAATTGCTGGCAGAAAACCGGGGAAAGATCAGGAATTGAAAATCATTCGCTAGGTAGAAACTCTAATAATGAGAGAGATTAGGAAAGAACAAAAAAAATGGTTCAAACAAAATGTCTCGGGAGAGAATCATTCTCAATCATGACATTGAAATTTAAAAAAGAAGTATAATTTTCAGACCGGGAAATAACTGATTGACTGGAAGAAAACCGGGACTTTAAAATCATCTTTCGGGTAGAAACTCTGTTAATGACAAAAATTAAAAAAAGAAGTATAATTTCCAGACCGGGGCAAAAAAATGCTTGGGAGCAAACCGGGGAAAGATCGGGAATTAGAAATCATTCGCCAGGTAGAAAATCTAATAATGACAGAGATTGGGAAAGAAGAAAAAAAATGTTGAAAACAAAATGTTTCGGGAATTAATCATTCTGAGTTAGGACATGGAAATTTCAAAAAGAAGTATAATTTCCAGACCGGGAAAATAACAAATTGACAGAAAGAAAACCGGGGATTTAAAATCATCCGTCGGGCAGTAACTCTGACAATAAGAGAAATTGGGAATACATAAAATAGCGGGGTAAGGACATGGAAATTTAAAAAAGAAGTATAATTTCCAGATCGGGACAAAAAAATGCTTGGGAGCAAACCGTAGAAAGATCGGGAATTAAAAATCATTCGCCAGGTAGAAACTCTAATAATGAGAGAGATTGGGAAAGAATAAAAAAAATGATTAAAACAAAACGTCTCGGGTCTGAATCTTTCTAAGTTAGGACATGGGAATTTCAAGAAGAAAGTATAATTTCCAGACCGGGACAATAAAAAATAACTGGGAGAAAACCGGGGAAATGACCGGGAATTAAAAATCATTCGCTGGTAGAAACTCTGATAATAAGAGAAATTGAGAAACAACAAAAAAGAAAAGGTTGAAACAAAATATTTCTCCGGACTGAAATCATTCTGTGTTAGGACATGGAAATTTCAAAAAGAAGTATAATTTCCAGGTGTACAAACTCTGTTAATAACAGAAATTGGGAATACATTAAAAAAAATGGGTAAAAAAAATTGTCTTGGGATTGAATCAATCTGAGTTAGGGCATTACAATTAAAAAAAGAAGTATAATTTTCAGACCGGGACAAAAAATTGCTTGGGAGAAAACCGGGGAAAGATCGGGAATTAAAAATCATTCGGCAGGTAGAAACTTTAATAATGAGTTTCGGGAATGAATCATTCTGAGTTAGGACATTGGAATTTTAAAAAGAATTATAATTTCCAGACCGGAAAAATAACAAATTGACCGCAAGAAGACCGGGAATTTAAAATCATCCTTCGCGCAGAACCTCTTATAGCAACGGAAAATTGGGGAACTGACTAGAAATTTAAAATCATCTGTCGGTTAGAAACTCTGATAATAAGGGAGATTGGGAATATACAAAAAAAATGATTAAAACAAAACGTCTCCGTATTCTATCATTCTGAGTTAGAACATGGTAATTCGAAAAAAAAGTATAATTCCCAGACCCTTGAAAATAAAAAATTGACCGGAAATTAAAAATCATCCGTCGGGGAAAAATGCTGATAATACGAGAAATTGGGAATAAACCAAAAAAATGGGTAAAATGAAATATCTCGGGACTGAATCATTCTCAAATTGCCGGTACGTATGACTCGACTGTCACAAGTACTGTCGCCACTTTCAATGGATTTGCTCGTTTGGTGAAAGTAGGGCGCGGTTCTTCTTCATTCCGGAAACTCAGCGACGCTCTTCTAATTCAACGGAGGTCGAAATCGCCTCGTGAAAATGAACCTTTCTCCATTTTTGCAAACATTCCGAGTTTTCTTTTGCGCAAAAGAACGGTCATTTCCCGCTTCACGAGCTCGTTTTCGCCGAAAAAGTGAAGATACGAATCATGATTGCTTGTTTGGCCTTGTTGATATTTCAAACATGAAAAGTGGATCAGATTTTATGCACACTCAATTTTCATTTACATACCAGAGAGTGAAACTCTAATTTTTTTGTGTAAAAAATTTTTATTTGACTTTCTCGTTTTTAATTGAAACAAATTTAATTTTTTAAAAATTGGTTTATTTTCCAACATTCTGTATATGATTTACAGAAGTTTCCTCATTATAGCGGGAAAATTCTAATAGATTCAATATGAATGACACCATTTTTTCCACTTACTCAAAATTCTTTAAAATTGGCAGATTGCGTTTTACATTGACGAAATATGAATCTCCGCGTGTGCAATAATCTGACACCGTACTTTTAATACTTTTTTAACGTTTAAAAAACATAAAAAATACATTTTCAAGGTATGTATTTCCGGATGAATTATTCATCAAGGTAGAATTAAATTTGAATATTTGAATTTGATTCAAATTCTCTATAAGATTTCGTTTACCGCGTTTTCTAGACATATTTGTCACATCAATATATTAAATTATTTTGTTTTATATCAAAATTTTATTTTTAAAGTTCAAGAGTAAAAAAATGTGACATTTATGTTCATGATGTAATATGATGTAATATGTAATATGATACAATATGTTATATGATACAATATGTTATATGATACAATATGTATTATGGTGTAATATGACACATTTCACTTCACAACTTTACACTTTAGAGTTTTTCCATATTTTTCAAGATAAAGACCCCATAGGAAGGAAAACGGAAAAATCTGGAATTTACAGGTTATTTAAATCAGTTCTTGCTCGAATCATCCTGTAAATTTGACTCTGCTCCCAGGATTTTTCTTTTAATATAACTATTTGATTAAATTTTCAAGATTTTCGCTAATCGTGAATAGCGACTGAAAACCCTTTTTTGGTTCAAAATTCAACTAGTTAGTTGAAAGTGGAACTGCTTTGTCAAAAATTTAAAAAAAGAATTTTTATTTTAGTTGAAAAATCCTGTTTTTTATTCATAATTTAGCTATTCGGTTAAAAATGTTTGTTTTAATTATTTTTTTTTTACTGAAAATTTAACTATTTCCTGTTTGGTTGAACATTTATCTTCTTCAGTTGAAAATTCAACTATTTGGTCGACAATTTCTGCATTTTGTTGAAACTTTGTCTTTTGTGGTATAATATTAATCTTCTTGGTGACTAATTCACCTTTTTAGTTGGAAATTCAACTATTAGGTTGGAAATTCCATTAAAAGTTCAAATAGTTGATTGAAAATTCCTATATTTTGTTAAAAATTATTCTTTTTTGGTAGAAAATTAATCTTTTAGGTTTAAGATTCATTTCTTAGATTGACAATTAGTTCTTTTAAATTGAAAATTAGTTTTTCTTTATTTAAAATTAATTTTTTCAAGTAAAAATATAACTAAATTTTGTTAAACACTTATTTTTCGAACTGAAAATTAAACTATTCTATTCTTTGTTGAAAAATTACCTTTTTCAGTTAATAACTCATCTATTTTATTGAAAATTTGTCTTCTTTTGATAGAAAATTAACCTTTTTGGTTAATAATTCAACTATTAGGTTGAAAATTCCATTAAAAATTTAAATATTTGGTTGAAAGTTCATGTATTTTGTTAAAAATTATTCTTTTTTGGTAGAAAATTAATCTTTTTGGTTTAAAAATCATTTCTTTTATTGAAAATTAGTTGTTTTTTTTATTGAAAATTAATTTTTTTGAAGTAAAAATATATCTACATATTTTTTCAAATTTCTTTTTTATAGCATTTCATATTTTTGGTAGAAAATTTAACTATTTCGCTGAAAATTTATTTTATATGGTTAATGCCATGCCATGGTTATATGGCCATGCCACGCTGAAAAAACCAGTTCTCGTCAGATCACTGAAGTTAAGCAGCGTTGGGCGCGGTTAGTACTTGGATGGGTGACCATTCGAGAATACTGTGTGCTGTTGGCATATTATGGGTGTGGTGAGCCCAAACTTGTAGTTATTTATAACTACAAAAAAACTATCCACCTAGAAACACTTCCCGAATTGGGTAGTGTCACGCCTACCCTGAAAGGGAAATGGCTTAATGGTATACAATACAATACAATAACATATTTCTCTGACTAAAAATTGAACTATTATATTTTTTAATGAAAAGGTATCTTTTTTAGTAAAAAATTCATCTATTTTATTTTTAAAAAAATTTTCTCTTGATAGAAAATTAACCTGTTCAGTTGAAAATTCAACTATTAGGTTGAAAATTCCATTAAAAATTAAAATATTTGGTTGAAAGTTCATGCATTT
Source organism: Andricus curvator (assembly GCA_932195095.1). Classification (NCBI taxonomy): domain Eukaryota; kingdom Metazoa; phylum Arthropoda; class Insecta; order Hymenoptera; family Cynipidae; genus Andricus; species Andricus curvator. Next base: position 445,290 of record CAKNYM010052757.1, on the reverse strand, counting down.
TGTTATAAATTATTCTTTCTTGGTAGAAAATTAATCTTTTTGGTTTAAAATTCATTTCTTAGATTGAAAATTAGTTTTCTTTATTGAAAATTAATTTTTTTAAAGTAAAAATATATCTACATTTTTTTTAATTTATTTTTGATAGCATTTCATCTTTGTGGTTGAAAATTTAACTATTTCGCTGAAAATTTATTTTATTTGGTTAAAAACTTATTTCTTTGACTAAAAATTACACTAATCTATTTTTTGTTGAAAATGTATCTTTTTCAGTTAAAAATTCATCTGTTTTATTGAAAAAGAAATTTTCGTGATAGAAAATTAACCTTTCCAGTTGAAAGATAAACTATAAGTTGAAAATTCCATTAAAAATTAAAATATTTGGTTGAAGATTCATGCATTTTGTTAAAAATTATTCTTTTTTGGTAGAAAATTAATCTTCTTGGCTGGAATTTAATTTCTTTAGTTGAAAAATAGTTTTTTTTATTGAAAATTAATTTTTTGAACTGAACATTTAATTTTTCCACTTTTTGTCGAATCTTCTTTTGTTAGCCATTTAATCTTCTTGGTTGAAAATTCATCTGTTTGGTTGAAAACTTAACTAATTCGTTGGAAATTTATTTTATTTGGTTAAAAACTTATTCCTCTAACTTATTAAAATTAACCTATTATATTTTTGGTTCAAAAATTTTTTTTTTTAGTTTTTTGGTAGATAATTCATCTTCAGGGTTTAAAATTCAACTATTTGGTTAAAAATTAATATTTTTTATTGAACAGGCATCATTTTAGTTAAAAATTCATTTCTTTGGATACAAATGTAACAAATTTTATTAAGAATTAATTTTTTTGTTTTAAATGAATTTTTTTACTAAAAATGTAGCTTTTCCACTTTTGCTAGAAAATTGATCTTTTTCAGTTCAAAATTCACTTTTTTCTTGAAAATTCGAAAACTTGAAAGATTAAATTTTTTGGGTAGAAAATGCATATTTTTGGGTTGTAAATTGAACTTTCTTTTTCAAAACTTCAACTCTTTTGTTGAAAATTCGTATTTTTTGGTTTAAATTAACATTCTTTAATTAAAAATTAAAATATTTGTTGGTGGAAATATCAACCATTACACTTTTTGTTTGAAATTAATTTTTTTTTTCAAAGATTCATCAGTTTGGTTGAAAATTGAACTATTTTATTGAAAATTCCCCTTTTCTTGGTTGAACATGAATTATTATAACTGAAAATGTAATAATAAAATTTTATATGAATAAATCTTAAATTTTTGTCAGTTCTATTATGTACACGCACCTCTTTTTTAGAGAAAGATTTACCTGATTTTAACGGTATGCAATTAATTTAATGTTTTTTATAGCAGTTTTGATTTACTCACTTTGAAAGTTAAGTGCACTTAAATCAAGAATGTCACTCTCTCGTTTGAATGTGTGTGTAGAAAATACATTTCCCTCTTGCTATTCTTCAAAGACGAGATAACGACCTGTTTTTAATTAATAGGTTACTCAGGTTAATGAGCTGCCCTTGAACGGTTACCTTCTTAAATTTACTCAGACTTCACACTTTTTCCCTATTCCCCTCTTTTCCCTTTTTTTTAGATAATTTCTCTTTTTTTTCCTCTTTTCACGAAACTTCTCCTTTTTCTCGATTATTTTTTTTGCTTAAATTCGAACTTTGTCAAAGATTCATTCTTTAGTTGATGATGCGTTATTTTAGTAGAAAATTCATCTCTTTCATTGAAAATTTACATATTTTTTTGAAGATCCTTGTTTTTGGTACAAAATTAATTCTTTTAACTGAAAATGTAACTATATCATTTTTGGTTGAAAATTTATCTGTTTTAGTTGAAAATTCAACTATTTGGTTTAAAGTTCATCTATTTTGTAGAAAATTCACCAATTTGATCGAAGGAATTTTTTTGGAAGAAGATTCTTCACTTTAGTTGATAATTCATCTCTGGTTGAAATTTCGTTTTTTTTTTTTGTGAAAAATTAATTATATTAACTGAAAATTTAATTATTCCATTTTGGCTAAAAACTAATTGATTTTAGTTAGAAGTTAAACTATTATATTTTCCGTTAAGAATTCAACTACATATGTACTTGGTTGAAAGTTGAACTACTTTGTTAAAAGTTCATTTTATTACTTGAACATGCATTATTTTAGTTAAAAATTCATCTCTTTCGTTGAAAATTTAACTATTATGTTTAAAATTCTCTTTTTTTTTTAATTCATCCTTTTAACTGAAAATGTAACTACACCATTTTTGGTTGAAAATTCATATGTTTTAGATGAAATTTCAACTATTTGGTTTAAAGTTCACGTATTTTGTAGAAAATTCAACAATTTGAT
>CAKNYM010052757.1:415705-442928 GCA_932195095.1 Andricus curvator | reverse complement strand
GGCTAAAAACTAATTGATTTTAGTTAGAAGTTAAACTATTATATTTTTCGTTAAGAATTCAACTATGTACTTGGTTGAAAGTTAAACTTCTTTGTTAAATGTTCATTTTATTAGTTGAACATGCATTATTTTAGTTAAAAATTCATCTCCTTGGTTGAAAATTTAACTATTTTGTTGAAAATTGTTTTTTTTTTTTTAAATTCATACAAAGGAATTTTTTCGATGAATATTCTTCATTTTAGTTGAAAATTCATCTCTGATTGAAAATTCGTTTTTTTTTATGAAGATTCTTGATTTGAGTTAAAAATTTATCTCTGGTTGGATATTCGTTTTTTTGTAATGAAGATCCTTCATTTTAGTTGAAAATTCAACTATTTGGATTAAAGATAATCTATTTTGTAGAAAATTCAACAATTTAATACAAAGGAATTTTTTCGATGAATATTCTTCATTTTATTTGAAAATTTATCTCTGGTTGAAAATTCGTTTTTTTGTGAAGATTCTTGATTTTAGTTGAAAATTTATCTCTGGTTGCATATTCGTTTTTTTGTAATGAAGATTCTTCATTTTAGTTGAAAATTCAACTATTTGGTTTAAAGATAATCTATTTTGTAGAAAATTCAACAATTTTATATAAAGGAATTTTTTCGATGAATATTCTTAATTTTAGTTGAAAATTCATCTCTGGTTGAAAATTCGTTTTTTTATGAAGATTCTTGATTTTAGTTGAAAATTTATCTCTGGTTGGATATTCGTTTTTTTGTAATGAAGATTCTTCATTTTAGATGAAAATTCATCTCTCGTTGACATTTTTTTTTATGAAGATTCTTCATTTCAGTTGAAAATTCATCTCTGGTTGAAAATTCGTTTTTTTTTGTAAAAAATTAATTTTTTCAACTGAAAATTTAATCATTCCATTTTTGGCTGAAAACTGATTGATTTTAGTTAAAAGTTAAACTATTATATTTCTCGTTAAGAATTCAACTACATGGTTAATAATTGAACTACTTTGTAAAAAATTCATTTTATTAGTTGAAGATTTAACTGTTTTGTTCGTGTTTGAGGCTTGAAAATTCAACCTTTTGGGTAAGATTTTTTTTCCTTATTGACTGAAAAATCTTTCTTGATTGAAAATTAAACTCTTTTGTTAAAAATTCCAATTTAAAATTGAAAATGTATCTGTTTTAGGTGAAAATTCGATTATTTCATTGAAAATTCATTTTTTTTATATCGTAGAAAAGTAATCTTATTAGTTTAAACCTCATCTTTTTGGTTAAAAAATCATTTCATTGGTTGAATATATAACTATTTTGTTGAAAATTCTTCTTTTTTCGTTGAAAATTTATTTTTTTACTGAAAATTTAACTATTCTATTTTTGGTTGAAAATTGATCTTTTTTAGTCGACAATTTTGTCAAAAATTCATTTTTTTGGTTAAAGAATCATAATTTTAGATAAAAATTTATTTTTTTAACTGAAAATTTAACTATTCCATTTTTTGTTGAAAATTGATCTTTTTTGATTGGAATTTAAAATTCATGATTGAAAAATCATCACTTTAGATGAAAATTTAGCTATTTTGTTGAAAATTTATCTTTTTCAGTTATTTTGATTGAAAGTAGAAATATATTTTTTGGCGGAAATATCAACTATGACACTTTTCCTTGAGCATTAATTTTCTTCAAAGAAGATTCATCATTTTGGTTGAAAATTTAACTATTTTGTTGAAAATTCCTTTCTTCTTGGTTGAAAATGAACTCTTTTAACTGAAAATTTAATTCTTCCATTTTTGGTTTAAAATTTATCTTTTTGAGTTGGAAACTCAACTATTTGGTTGAAAATTCATGTATTACTGTTATCACTAAAATTGTATAAAATAAATTTAGAAACAAATAATTTTTGCATTGACATTATTGATCTCCTAGGTGTAATGTTGTTTTTCAACCTAAAAGAAAAATTTAGAACAGTCTGAGAAAAATGAAAAATTGTTGAGGAAAATTTGGAATTTCAGTAGGGAAAACGGGAAAAATGGGAATAGGAGATTGGCTGTGATTTTAAATATTAAATAAATTTCGATTTAATTTTATATTCCAAAAGGGAAAAACGAATCTGTGGAAAATTCCCTTTAATATTCCCGAGATTTAAATTTAATTTAAATAAAATTTTAATGTCCCAATAAGCATTCGAATAGCAACAATAATGAAACTCATAGGCCATCATTCTACGTTAAATTCCCGGTGGAAGCTCGAGGGGTGAATTTATCGACGAGACGTAGCCAAATCTGGAGAGGGAAATCCTACTAAAAAAAGGAAAAAAAATCCTACGAAAATCCTACCATCGGGGAAAAATAGTCGAGACGTAAACGGCATAAATTGAGTCAGAAACAGACTCAAAGAGTCGGAAGTTTATAAAGGGAGATCATAAAAAAACAATATTTTTATTTTATTTTTAGAGTGAAAAATTGCTTGACAGAGAACTCTGAAGTATGATTAATTCGAAAAACTGTGAGAATTAAAATGAATTTTTTAAATTAAAAATTAAATTAAGTCAAATCATTATTAGGATGGTCCAAAAAGTCTGTGGATCCCATAAAAAGTGTTTCTTTCGATGTCAGAATGTCCCCTGAATTTTTGAAGATTTAAAAAAAATTAAAGTTCTCTCAAGTATTGTTTTGAATAATTATTTAAATAACTGAGTAGATGATAAAAAAATAATTATAAATTAAATTATCAGGGTCGTTACAAAATCCCAATTTCAAAATTTCCTGACTTTTCCCGGGCCAATGATGAATTTTCAACAACAAAAAATTAATTTTTGACAAAATACTTGAATTTTCAAGCAAAAACAAAAAATTATAATTTTCAGCAAAATAGTTAAATTTCCCACCAAGGTGATAAATCTTCTATGAAAAAATGAATTCTCGACGAAAAGTGTAATAGTTGATATTTCCATCAAAAATTATTTTAATTTTTAATAAAAAATAGTTATATTAAGCTAAAAAATGCGAATTTATAACAAATTAGTTGAATCATCAACGAAAACAGACTAATTTTCATACCAAAATAGGAATTTTCCACAAAAGAAATTAATTTTTAACTAAAATGATCAATATTCAATCAACAAAATTAATTTTTAAACACATAGTGGAATTTTCAACCCAAAAGATAAATTTTCTACCAAAAAAGAGAGATTTTCAACAATAGACATTAATTTTCAACTAAAAAAGATCAATTTTCAAACCAGAAAGAAAATATTTAAATTTGCAGTAAGAAAAATAAATTTTCAACCAAAAAAAACGAATTTTCAACAAAATAGTTAAATATTCAACCAAGGAATGGGTTTTTAACCAAAAAGATGAAGTTTAAACTAATCTGATTATTTTTCTACCAAAAAAGATGAATGTTCAACAAAACAGTGGAAGGTTCACCTGAAACAGATAAATTTTCAACTCAAACGATAAATTTTCAACAAAAGAGTTGAATTTTCAACCAAGAAAGATTTTTGAGTCAATTGAGAAAAAAATGTGATTCAAAACGTTGAATTTTCAAACCAAAAAGACGAATTGTCTGTAAAACAGTTGAGTTTTCAACCCGAAAATATGAATTTTCAACAAAATAGTTAAATTTTCAACCAAGTAAATGAATTTTTAACTAAAATAATAATTATTCAACCGATAAAATGAATTTTTAACAAAGTAGTGGAATTTTTAACCCAAAAGATGAATTTTCAACAAAATAGTTGAATTTTCAACTGAACAAGATAAATTTTCCACAAAAAATGGAATAGTTAATTTTTCAGTTGTTAAATAGTTAAATTTTCAGCCAAAGTATCAAAAGTATTTATCGAAATAGTTAAATTTTCATCTAAACAGATGATTTTTTAACCATGATGATTAAATTTCAATAAAAAAAAAAATTTCCACAAAAAATGGAATAGTTAAATTTTTAGTTAAAGAAATTAATTTTTAACTAAAATGCCAAATCTTCACAAAAAAAAAATTTAACCAAGTAGTTGAATTTTCAACCCAAAAGATTAATTTTCTACCAAAGAAGACAACATTTTCAACAAAACACATCAAGTTTGAACTAAAATAAATAAATGTTCATCAAAAAGTGGAATAGTAAATTTCTCTTTCGAAAAAATAAATTTTAACCCAAAAAAAAAGAATTTTCAACAAATGAAATTAATAATTAAATTAATTTTTAACCAAAAAGATGAAGTTTAAACTAATGAGATTACTTTTCTACTAATAAGGATGGATTTTCAACAAAATACATGCATTTTCAACTAGAAAGGATTTTTCAATAAAAAATAGAATAGTTAAATTTTCAAAAAAGAAAAAAATTTCAACAATAAAAAACGAATTTTAAACAAAATAGTTAAATTTTCAACTAAAAAAGATTAATTTTCAACCAAGAATAGAAAAGTCGCATTTTCGATTTAAAAAATAAAATAAAATTTTAACCAGAAAAAAGAATTTTCAACAAATTAGTTAAATTTTAACCCAAAGAAATGAATTTTGAACTAAAATGATAAGTATTCAATCGAAAATATGAATTTTTGAGCACATAGTGGAATTTGGAACCCAAAAAAATAATTTTCTACCAAGAAAGGTTTTCAACAAAACAGATTAATTTTTAAATAAAAAAGATAAATTTTCAACAAAATAGTTAACTTTTTAACTAAAACAGATAATTTTTTCATTGAAAGCAGAATAGTTGAATTTTCAGTCAAGAAAATAATTGTTAACCAAATGAAATAAGTTTTTTTTAAATAGTTAAATTTTTAAAGAAACTTATGCATTTTCAATCAAAAATATTAAATTTCTATCACAAAAATATCTCTTTTCAACAAAAAAACGGAATAGTTAAATTTTCAGTTTAAAGAAGTGATTTTTTTACTAAAATAATGATTCTTCAACATAAAAGAAGAACTTTTCAATCAAATAATGAATTTTTTAACCGAAAAGATGAATTTTCTAACAAAAAAGAAATTTTTTCAACAAAATACAAGAATTTTTAACTAAAAAAGATAAATTTTCACCCAAAAACAGAAGAGTTGAATTTTCAGGTAAATAAATAAATTTGTAACGAAAAAGTTAAAGTTTCATCTAAACAGATGATTTTTCAGCCATGAAGATTAAATTTCAATTAAAAAAGATAAATTTTCCACAAAAAATGGAAAAGTTCAATTTTAAGTTGAAGAAATAAATTTTGACCTAAAATGATGAATCTTCAACTGAAAAATGAATTTTTCACCGAATAAAATAAGTTTTCAAAGAAATAGTTAAATTTTCAATCAAACATGGATTTTTAGCCCAAAACATTAAATTTGTGTTGAAAAATAAATTTTCTACAAAAAATGGAATAGTTAAATTTTCAGTTAACGAAGTGAATTTTTAACGAAAATACTGAATTTTCAACCAAAATAGTGACTTTGTAACTCTAAATTTGTTCAAAAATCTTCGTGATGTATTTAATTCAAAATAAAGTAATAGATGCATTCCAAAGTAAAATCATCCATTATCAACTACACATAAAATAAAATAAGCGATTTTTTTCAAAAATGGTATTTTTACACAAAAAATATTTGTAGGGGAGCCATTTCAGAAGAAAAAATTTAAAATTTATTTTGAAAACAAGAAATAAATAAAAAGGAAAAAAGTAGGACGTCCTCAGTTTTGACTAAGCGTCTCGAAATATGTTTGTCTTAAAGTTAATGACTTTCTTCGTCTTCGCGGTTATTGGACCGATAAATAAGCAGCGAGAAAGTTGAAAGTGAAAATTGAATGTTTGAATTGAGCAAAATTAAATTTAGAAAAATATATTTTTAAAAACTTGGACTGAAACAAGACTAGAATAGGAAATTTTCAAAAAAAAAAATTTGTTAAGGGAGGCCGTAAAACTTCATTTTCAAAATTCCCTGACTCTTACCTGATTTTCCTCTGACTAATTTTTCATTTTACCTGACCATTAACATTAAAAGACCAGCACTTTAATCTTGTAAGATTATTAACATAGAATCTTTTGCATACGGAATAAAACAATGGAATTCTAGATTCAAATTAAAAATTTTAAAATTTATTTATTGATTTCAACCAAAATGACGAATTTTCTGTCGAAATAGATGAATTTTCAACAAAGTAGTTAAATTTTTGATAAAAATAGATGAATTTTCAACAAAAAAAAATTCCACTTTCAATACAATAAATTAATTTTCAAGAGAAAAGTTTAATTTTCAACCAAATTCCTGAGTTTTCTACCTATAAAGATGAATTTTTTTACTGAATTGTCGAATTTTCAAATAGAAATCATTAAACTTCTACCAAAAACAGTTTCATTTTTAACCAAATAGTGGAATTTTCAAGACAAAAAGACGAATTTTTTAGAAAACATTTGAATTTTCAACAAAAAATGAAAAAATTAAATTTTCAGTAAAAAAAATTAATTTTCATAAAAAAAAACAAACAGTTCTCAACCTTTAATCAGACAAATAAATTCTCAACAAAGTACTTTAATTTTCAACTAAAATGATGAATCTTCAACAGGAATAATTAATTTTTCAGTTAACAAAATTAATTTTCAATCATGAAAGATTTCAGTTGAGTTTCCAACACCAAAATATGAATTTTTAACAAAAAGTTGATTTTCAACCCAAAACAATCAAGTTTCTACAAAACAGTTGAATTTTCAACCAAAAAGGATGACTTTTTATCAAAATTGATGAATTTTTAACCAAAGAATAACATTCTTAACTAAAAATTCATTTTTAAAATTCCTTAATTTTTTCCTGACCAATTTTTAATCTTCCCTGACAATTAATATTCAAAGACCAGAATTGAGGGAAAATTTCAAATTTGAATAAAATTTTTTTAAATTTATTATCCTTTGCAGTTACTTAATCTCTTGTAGAAATTCCCTGACTTTTGCAAGATTTTTTTCAAAATTACTGACTTTCCCTGGCCAATAAAATTCACTAACTTTTAGCTGATTTCCAGATTTTTTTATTTTACTTTTTTGATGTAACAAATTCATAAATTTTAAAATATTTGGAATAGTGTACAACTTATGATGAAAACCTTCCATTTTTCTTTACAAGAAATTAAAAAAAATATTTTCAATTCAAATGCGATAACTCTTCGAAAGACATATTTTCGAGCAAAATATCTGAAAAGTTTTTTTCTTTTTATATGTGAAACAAGTCGTGTAACTTTAAAAATAATCGGTGAGATGAATGTGTGTATTTTGCAAATCCGGCATGGAATTCTCTGTTTATCAGTCTAAATAGTTTATAAGTTTCGATGTAATGTAATCAATTAGTGTAGTGAAATAATTTTTTCGTTTATTAAATGACAGTTTTTGATTTACTAGTCTAAATAAAAATGGTCATAATCTTCAGCTGCGAAAAAAATTCCTCTCTAGCTCCGCTGGGATTCGAACCCAGGTCTACAGATTGCTTAGTAGGTTAGAGCACCTAATGCATAAAAAAAACGTGCAATACGAAATTTGCAAATATGCGAACATATAGAAATAATCATCAATGATAGAGAGAATGTGAAGAGAAAAACGAGAAATCCCAATGCGAGCCCACAAAAGCTTCTTCTTTGAGAGAAGACACTCAGCCGCAATATTGACGATGAAATGAGAATTAGCAAGCCGAGCAGCAGCGATTTACGAAAAATAGCAACGTTATGCACTTGAAACCTCATTTTTTATTTTTTACTTTTGAGATTTTATAGCAGAGCTACAATTTAAATATTTATATATGAAGCTTTATGTTTTAATCTAAATTTCTAAATTAGTTTTGTCCCAGTACTAAAGCGCACTAGTCGGCCGTTTACGAGAAAATCTATTTTTTTCTCTACATTTTTTTTCTTTTTTTTCGACGCTATTGGCATGCTGATATGAAATTAAAAAATGTTACGTAATTTTTTACATTTTCTTCAATTTGAAAGCCTTTTTTAACTATCCCCACTACCCATTTTCCCCTCACGCAGCTGAGGGACCTGCAGGCCATAGAGGTAACACTACCATGAATCGTCTTGAAGACTTATGTTTTTAATTCCGGGGGCACTGCTAGATGGCACTGATAGTTAGTGCAGCGAAGTGCGCATGTGCGCCTTTCATTGGGGATGCAGGGCTTGGAAACAATCGCTACCAGAGATTTGTAGGTCTACTCATTTTCATTCATTTGTAGTGTCCGCGGAATCCGCGGGATGGCGCTAATCCTTAAATTAAGTCTTCAAAACGATACATGGAAGGACCACCATTATGCTCCAGACTGCTACCACGGACCCTTACCAGAGGGTCCTTTGTACTTAATGAGAAATAAAATATTGGAAATAAATTTGTTTAATGTTGCAATTAGTAATTTAGAAATATTATATTCGAAATCTACGATTTTTGTTGATTCCAACGATATGTTACTTGCCTTGAGGGCGTTTTTGAACCAGGCCCTAATCTAAAAATTGAATTGCCATTTTTGCCTGAATTTTACTTCATAAATACTAGAATTACATCTTTGTTAGATACTTAGGATCTACTCCTGTCTTGAATCAAATCTGTATTCGGAGTGAAAAATTGGCTAATTTCGGTTTAGAATAAAAAAAAAAGTTATTGAAAAATACGACGTGGTGTACGATGCCATATACGACAATGTATACGATATCGTATACGACGCCGTATATGACATCGTATACGAAGTCGTAATTTGGGATTGTATACGATGGCGTATACGATGTCGCTTACGATGTCGTATACATGCCGTTTCCGATGTCGTATACGATGCCGTTTACGATTTGTAGAAATTTGTTAACTAACAAAAGTTAAATAATGCAAATGATATTAACAGGCATCGTATACGGCATCTTATACGTCATCGTATACTATCCCAAATGACGATTTCGTATACGTTGTCGCACACGACATCGTACATATATATATCGTCGTATACAACGTCGTATATAACATCGTATATGAAATCGTAATTTGGGATAGTATACGATGACGTATACGATGCCGTTTACGATGCCGTTTACGATGTCGTTTACGATGTGGTTTACGATTTGTAGAAATAAATGTGCTTCTCTAATACACATCGTTATAAATGATATTATTTGCTACCTATTAATATCATTTGCATTATTAAAATTTTGTGATTTAACAAACTTCTGAAAATCGCAATCGACATCGTAAACGGCATCGTAAACGGCATGCTATACGACATCGTATACGTCATCGTATACTATCCCAAATTACGACGTCGTATTTTTCATTGAACAAAAAGTATTGAAATGAGCCAATTTTTCAGTCTGAATACATATTTGATTCAAAGCAGGAGCAGGCCCTAAATATCTATCAAAGATTTAATTCTAGCATATTTATGAAATAAAATGAGGCAATTCACTTTTGATGCTGGAGCCTAGTTCCATTAGGATAAATGTAGGATAATTCAGTTACAAATAACCTAATTTTTGATTAGAATTACGGAATTTTCTAGAATACCAGCTATAAAAAAGTGTTAAATATTATCAATAGTTGTGCGAGTCTAACCCCTGCTTTATGTTTCGTATTTTATTCTTCATTAAGTACAAAGGACCCCCGCTGACAAGGGTCGGTGGCAGCAGTCTACTAGAGGTCCCTCAGCTGCGTGAGGGGCACTCAGGTACTCGGGGTAGAGCAATCAGGTTGCTAAAAAATTTAAAAAAAAATGTATTTTCCTAGTTTTTGTTGCAATAGATTTCAAAACTTCCGACACTAGTGTCGAAAAACATTTATACCTTTCCTAGGTCTCTTTAAAATGCCCAACACTAGGACACGTGGTTTTTTTTGACCCCTGAAAAAGAAGTTCAGCGTGATTGGGGGGAAGGGGGTGTGGATCACATCCCTATCACCCTTTAGAATATATTTCAATTAATTTCGCCTCCGTTTTTCAGGTCCACCCTTTAAAATTGATTAATTATTTACAAATTTTAATACATTTTTCAACTGCAACATTTACGCACAAAATTTTTATCTCAGATAAATACTTTTCTAGATTTTTTAAAAGCTTGATTTAAAAAAAGTTATAAATCGACGCCTCCATTATATACCGCTCCACGTCGAGTTTAGGCAGTGTACAGCATCACGTCGCATTTGGTCGCTGTACAGCTCTGCGTCGCGTTTGGTCGCTGCAAAGATATTGTCGCTGTATAGTTCCAAGTCCTGTGTATAAGCATAGGACCTGGCGCTGCGACCCAACGCGACGAAGACCTTGAAACCGAACAGACACGACGTGGCGCTGTACACAGCCTAAAGGTGTTCGCACAAGAAAATACGTTGCAGTGCGCTGGAGACGTCTCACGGACGTGCCGTCCGCGCACGAACTCGTAACGCCAACCAATCGCGTGCAACCTGTCGTGCTGCTGCGGTCCGAGCGGTAACGCACACAAGTACGTCGCTACTTACACTAGTTCGTGAAGCACTTGAGTATGTGCTGCCACGGACCGTAACAGCACGGCAAGTTGCACGCGATTGGTTGGCGTTATGTGTTCGTGCGCGGACGGCACGTCCGTGAGACGTATCCAGCGCACTGCAACGGATTTTCTTGTGCGAAGACCTTAAGCGCGACGTGGAGCGGTATGAAGCGGAGGCGTGGAAATTTTAATAACTTAATTTCTATTCATCTGCGCCAAAAATCCTTTCGGAACTTTCAACTGGTGTGCAAAAATAACGCCCACACCAAGTATGAAGTCAATATTCTAAGGTGACCTATTCGGAAGTTTACCTCTTTATTCTCAGAAAAAAGGGCTTTGTAACAATTCGTCTGCATTACAATTTCTCTAATGTTTTAAGGCTTCCAAGGTAAAAATACAAAAATTTACATCACAATTATTAATTTCATGTTAGGTAACATGACAATGGAGTTGAAAGAAATAAAAAGTTGAGACAAAAAATCTAGATTAGATCTATTCAATCTAAAATCTCGAGATCAACCCAATTATAAAAGTACATAACGTCGCATTTATTCCCGCATGATTGCACATAAATACCGCTTAATACTTACATCGTTCACAATAGAGGCCGAATTATAGAAAAGATCAATAGTCGATACACAAGTAGGCTATTAGGAATCGGGAAAGATGATGGAGTCATTATCGAACGGCTCCTGGACTGTAATCGTCTCTGAGCCTTGAGTGGACGACGAATAGTTAGCCTTCGCCTGGTAGTCCTTGCTTTCTTCTGGGAAACTTTCGTTGCAAAATAAACCTTTGCATTTCTGAAAAGGTTTCAGTGAAAAAAAACGCACCCATCCTTTTCATTAGAAAAGATTATCAGATGAATATTTGGTACAAAAAAATGCATAACTATCTGCACGCGAATTGCGATAGCTGATGAACGGCATTCTGTTTCTGTATTGAGTTTGAAAAAAATATTTTTCCAATATTTCTTGTGAAATGTTTAAATGTGGAATTACTTTAATCAAGTTATATGTACCTGAGGGGAAAGTTCTGCAATGTCCAAGAATTTATGCGCAGCATTTAAACTCGATCAGAGCATTTATGAGCATTTAAGAAAATTTAAAGCATTAATTGTTCAAAAAAATATATAATAATAAATGCAAATATTTTTTATAAACAACCTTTTGTGAAAACTATGTTTTCTTTTACTTTGACTTCTTTTCAGATTTGAATTTAGCGCTCATTCTAATTTGAGACAGAGCAGCCAGACCGCGCCCGTGGATACGCAGCGCATTTCTTGGCTGCGCAGAAGGTACAAATTGGTTGAGATAACCTAAAAATGCACAGGAGTAACTACTGCGCAAACTCTGTCAGTCTACGAATTAGGAATTTCAAGTTGTGACATCCCCTGGTAAGATGTCTGCATGCCGAGGGTCAAGCAATAATACGAATTGCGTGGGACAAAACTTTATTTTCTTTATAACTTGGGAGAAAATGATTTTTTTTTACCATAAGTGTATTTGGATATTTTATTTCTCGAAAGCCATTCAATTAAATAATAAAATAAATACAAGCGAAAAAATTATTGATTTTATTACTGAATCGCATAATTTTTTGTAACAAAATATAATATCTAAATACAGTTATAATGAAAAATAATTTTTTCAGAGTTATTAAAAAAAAGTTTCATCTCATGAAATTGGTATAATTACTCGACCCTCAGCGTACAAAAATCTTGGATTTCCCTAATCCACTCTAAAATGCCTAATACATTTTCCAGCGAAATTTAAATTATGTGACTATTATCAGAGTAATTTCTAATGAATTCAGCTATTTAAGCGATTAAAATTTGAAATAAAACGTTAAATGTAAACAGGAAGGCATGTTTGCTTTAAATGTAATGAAAATATAAGATGTCATTTTTCAAATCCTAATTCAAAATGCTCATAAATGCTCATTAGAAATTCAGCCTTAAGGTCGAGTATATTTTTAAGCATATTCGCATGCTCCTGAGATTCCTTGTATAATCCCTGTAATCTTTTGTAATCCAATGTAATCTGGTGTAATCTCATGTAATCTTGTGTAAACTCTTGCAATCTTTTGGTATATTAATAGAAATTTTTTAAACTGTTTGAATCCCTATTGATACTTCAATTTCCCAAGGAAAAGAAATTTGTGAATATGTAACTACCAATTATTATTTTCCTAAACATAAAATTGCAACTCAATTATTTGCTCAATCGAGTACAGAACTTGAGAAGAAATTCAAATATCAATTATATATTGCTACATTAATTCCAAGATTAATTTTTGGCATGTATGCAACACATCCCCTTATATTATTAATGACTTTAATATCTTTTTTTTTCGTTGCGTTCCTTAATTTTAATCCCGTGTAATCTTTTGAAATCTGATGTAATCCATGATAATCATGTGTAATCCCATGTAAGTTTGTGTAATCTCTTGTAATATTATATAATTTTGTGTGCATGAAAAATCAAAATGGTTAACCCCTCATATACTTTATTTATAATTAACTTGAAAATAGATCATATATGAATAAAATTGGAAATCGCAGAGGAATATGCACTACTTGTTCCACCCAGGGACTTATTTGCAAAAGATTACAAGTCAAGTGCTATGTACATAGGTTATATCGCAGAAACAAACCAATTTCAGTAATATCAATAGCATGCAAGATTTAACCCATTATAATTTAGTTTTTAATCTTCCAACCAGCTTTTTTACCAAAACTTATATACATCCTCATCCGGTGGTTATTTTTTTATACAAAAGGATTATATATACAATAAACATACATAACTATTGTGAAACACGGAGAAAAATGGATGTTCTCACTTAAGATCCAGATATTTATGGTTAACATATTTTATGTTTAACTATAGGACAGCTATCTAGCTATGAAAGGCTAAATTCTGTGGATATTGAAAGACATATGCAGGAAATAGCACTGTTATCAATTACTTCACTGTATCCAGACAAAATTTACAGCATTATTATTACTCTCCTGTGACCAAAATATTCATAATCATAATTTTTCCACAAATTTACATAAGATGCGAAACATTGACATTCTAATTAACTGCTGCCGGTAATAACCATTGTAACATTCCTAGTCACTCTTTGGTAACTTCTAGTGATATCCCTAGCCGTAGTCGGACCCTAGAGTTTCCACTCTACGTTGCATAGCACGCAGTGGTGACTCCGTCTCCAACTCGAACTTATTTCGCATTTGCGACAGTAAATGAAAAAACGCCACTTTTTATTTCTCAATCGGCGTCTTCTCAACATTTGCCGCCAAGTCTGCCATGGTCGGGCATCGATCATTTCTACCACCCCAATGTGGGATTTGACTATACCCAGATTAATTACTCTGACTCTAATATGTTTCCCACGACTCAGTAAGGTGATTAAACTTGTAATCCCATTTTAAACTTAACAACTCGATTTATTCAAGGTATAAATACATCGGTGCGAGACGCACCAGTCCAAAATTTGTTTATGTCAGGTCGGGTGGCTACCAGGCCTATACGACTGTGTGTAAAAGAAATGGCGGAATTCAACGCCACCTACCACCGTTTTAATAACTAAGACTCTGTGAGCATGTATTAGTGCGCATGTATGTATACATTGATTGTTTGAGTGTGTTGAATTAAATTTTTAATTCAAGATAAATTAAATAATTAATACAAAATCCAGGATATAATAAACAGAAAATATGTCAAAATGACTACAAATATGTTTTTCGTACTTTTTGTGTGTTACTTCCAGAATTTCTCATCAATTCTTCAATTTATTTTCGATCAGAAATTTTATTCACGCTTTTTTTTCTGTTTGAAATTATCTGTTTGAAAAAATTGCAAAAAAATTAATAAAATTTACAAAATATGCGTATATTATAGGTATATTTTGCCTGACTTGCTTTTTGAAAATGTCATGAAAATTTGTAGTCGACAAGAAATTGAAGGATAGATGCAAGATTCTGTAAATATCACACTGGAAATACAGAAAAAATGTGTGTAATAATTTCGACATATTTTCTGCTTATTATTTCCTGGATTTTGCATTAATTATTTAATGTATCTTGAATTAAAAATTTAATTCAACACATGCAAACCATCAATGTATACAAACGTGCGCACAAATCCATGCAAGTAGTAGCATTACTAAAAATTATATTCTGTTATGCCAGTATGGATTGTTAAACAAAAATTAGTATGCGGGAAATAATTTATAAACCATTATATCTCAGTTTCTTCTTGAGGTATTTAGATTATTTTGTTTTAATGTTTGAAAAAATTACCATAATTACCAAATTACCATACCAAAGTGTGGTTTTTGGAATTTACAGATGAATTATATTTTGCTTTTGCAGACAAGTTGAAAAATTACACTTATAAAAAACATAAACATAACCTCACTTTTATGTCACTTTCATGACTGCGCAATCCTCTTGCCTCTCTACGTCCCTCATCATCAAAAGGTTTGCGCCACCTACCACCACTTTTTGAACTAATCTGCACCCCTCTGTGCCCCGCCTAAACCCACTCTTCGGCCATTTCTATTCACACAGTCGTGTAGGCCTGGTGGCTACCAACTGGTTAGACGGCGGGAGGCGACGTGCCCGCTTAGTCTCGCGCTATGCAACGTAGAGTGGAAACTCTATGGTCAGACTGCCGCTAGGGATATCACTAGAAGTTACCAAAGAGTGACTAGGAATGTTACAATGGTTATTACCACAGTAGTTAATTAGAAAGTGACTATACGAGTTGTGATAGTGAATCCCTACAACGAAATTCTCTATAAGCTTCATCAAGCGGCCGATAGAGCTATGGCGTCTTCCTGCATTCGGAAAACGACATTGATATCTCGGAAGTTTCAGTTTAACATACAAATATTTTTAAGCTTAATATGTCAAAAAGAAAGCAGATGTTACGCGTTATTGCCTGCATGTTTCACGGTGCTATCTTATACTTTAAACATCTTTTTTTGAATATCCATTTCTCTCCGTATAGTTACATACGCGTGTCTTATGATTAATTAAGGGGTGTTTATTTCTATGTTGAATGGACCTATTATTTTGTTGTTTAATCTATAATGTTTGAATATAAAGTGCTTTAGAAGCATGCTTTTATCTATAAAGCAGCTGCATAACTTACCTTGGTTGCATAGAGAGTAACATTGAGGAGAGTCGGGTGCTGTTCCACAACCATAAATTCTACATCTCGAGGAGCGTATCCATTAGCGTAAACCTACGATTTGAAAGATTAGATTACAATTCTTAATTTCATAAGTGGTCACATATGATCATGATCAATATGATATACTCCTTCAGAAATAATTCCGATAAAGCAATTTCAATGGTTCTCGCCAACAATAAAAGTAGTTTATCAAATGGCTTTTTAATTCTATACGTTACAATCAATAAAAAGATTTTAGTTTACAAAATTATTATTAAAAATTATTTGCACGAGAACCACTGAAAATTGAAAATTAAAAAAAAATCGTTCATTCTAAGTATTCAAAACTAAACTACAAATGAAATCATTCAAAGCAAAACCTTTCTGAATTTTAAGATTCTGAAATTAAAACATTTAAAATTTAACAATTTTAAATTCAAACTAATAATTTAACAGCTTATTATGAATTGGACGCTTTCTAATTTTAATCAGTTTTATTTTCAGGGCTTCAAATTTAAAGAAGTTCCCTTAAATTTTGATGAATCTTTATAATAATCCAATATTGTGAGGAATACATATCCAAGCCTCGGACTCATTTGAGAAATTCAAAATACTCTTAACAGTAGGATAAATTTTTAAAAATAGTAGTATATCAATGTCATCAAATTTTTTAAATATTAAATCGAGGGCTTAACTATTTTTCAAATCTAATATATAATATACGTCTCCCATAAATTCCGGTGAAGACCTTTTGAATCTTTTAAAATACCCTAAAAGCTTTGAAACCCGTTGAAATCCTTTCAGAACCCCTAAAATCTGTTGAGATCCTCGACAAATTTTTGGTGAACCCATTAATATTTTCAAATCCCTTGAAATCCGTAGAAATCTTATAACTTCTTTTGAAATCCTATGAATCTCTTAAATCTGATGAAATCCGTATAAATCTCTGAAACATTATTGATATCCTGGATACCATTTCTAATCCTTTTAAATTTTCTGAAAGCCTACGAAATTCTTTTAAAACCCCTTAAAAATGTTAAAATCGTGTTGAATTTCTAGGAACTTTTTTAAATATCCTAAACTCTCTTAAAATGTATAAAACCCATTGACTCTTTTAAAATTTGTTAGTTGTAAAAACACAAAAATCGAATCAAATCCTGTAAAACATCTTGAAAATTCTTTTAAAAATGGTGAAATCTTTTAAATCCTCTAAAAACCACAAAATCAGATGAAGCCTTTCAAACTCTGCAAGTGGGATGACAATGTTATAAGATGATACAATGACTTATACTAATAAAATAAGAAACTTTCAAACTGACATTATAGAAAAAGTTCAGAGGCAAAAAACACGCGAAAAATGAGCGGAACATAGCAGCTTCAATATGAACACATCGAATGAATTCGACGATAATTATTATTAATTAACTAATTCATAATATTCTACAAACCTCCATTTTATAGAGTCCAGGTAGTAGAACCCTCCAGAATTCACCGTACTTTGTAGTGAGGAAGCTGATATCACGACCCTTGATTTTAACCGATGCTCTTTCAATGGGATTGCCGTTCTCATCGATTGCGAAACCATGAACACCTCTGTGTGCTTCGGCCAAAAATTTAATGAGTGACTGAAAACAACAGAAAATATATTGCCATCAATGTCCGCATATATTACAGAAACTTGTGTTCTATAACCACCCCCATAAATATTGATAAAACACTATGCTTTTATAGTTTTTCAACAAACCATACCAACAGGAGACTGAAGCATCGAACTCATGATGAACAGAATTTTTCAAACAAAATTTGTTTTTTGAAGTTTCTTACGTAAAGAAGTTCTACAAGGCGCACTGCGAACCGAATTTGAACCGACACCTCCTCTATTTATGAGAGGTACTTTAAGGCCCTTGGAAATCATGGGTAAATCGGACTTCATAAACTAAAGCCAAACGGGAAAATCATTTTCTCTAGTTTTTTGTATCCATAATCTAAAGAGTAGAAAGACTTCTGGTAAAGACCGTTTTTCTGGAGAAAATTCTTTTTTTATGTAATAATCGAAAGAAAAAAAGCGCCCTATTAGCGGCACCACGATAACACCACTATCACAGTAGTTAGTATATGAGCCAGCGACACTGCATCTTGCGTCATCACGGATATTGATAAAAAAAAATTAGGAATTTGGAAGAAGGGTAATAAGTAATAACGAACCCTTTGCGCCCGGTCAATGGGGGTTGAGCACCGATTAAGGGCAGGCACACTTATATTTCCAATGAGTGCTCGATGCCGCCAATCACGTGATTTAATTTCTTTTTTAAATTCCGCGTTTATGCTAATTTTGAGGGAAAATTAATTTTTCAATAATTAATTAAGGTACGTGGGTTCAGGAGTTGCTTGGTCAGCATGGCGGTTCGTTATTACCCTATGCAAACTATCATTCCTAATTTTTCAATCAATATCCGCGATGGCGCAAGGTCCAGTGTCGCTGGCTCTTAGACTAAGTAGATCATTCTACTATTTATCTAAAAACTAAGTAGATAAAACAGTTGTCTACATCGGTTTTTGCTTTCGTGGTTTACCATGCTTGTTACCAGCCATGCCGAAGGAAGATCTGCTCGGTTCTGCGTTTAGGCGAACGTAACGAAAAAATTAAACTGTAATGTCTACTCCCTTTTTAGATAAATAGTATACACTACTGCGATGGTCGAGTTATCGTGGTGCCGCTCATAGGGCGATTTTTTTTCTTTCGATTATTACACACAAAACAAAAAGAATTTTCGCAGAAAAAACGGGCTTCTCTGTTTGGCTTCAGTTTATGAAGCCCGATTTGCAACCAGAAGAGGTGAACCTTATCTTCGATGTCTGTGAAGGAGTTTTTGTCCAGTATCTAAATTACAGTTTCTCAAAAAAAGAGCAGAATCGAAAAGTTCGACATTCTAGATAATATAAAGTACCATGAAATGTTATGCTTACAGCGCGATTTTCTTCCCAGTAGCGAGGAAGATCTTCGGCAGGTGGATATTTGCAGCAAGATATCTCGAGTGTTATCTCCATGCAGCCGTTCCAAACGTAATTGAAGTCCTGCATCCCTCCTGTGAGAGGATACCACTCCGCTCCATTGGTAATACCATCCTTAAATCCAGGTTGAGATGGAGAACAAGCCTTTCCTCTAAACATGGTGCCGTGATTTTGCGAGTAAGTCAAAGACAAGTGACGGAAGACATCATTATCTGGGGAAACGCTGGGCGTCGAAGCGTAGCTCTGAAACACTGTTGTCCTAATTCTTAGACATCTAGTCTATACGATTTTCTGGCTATTTGCACAGAAAATATTGTCTTGTAAAAAGTGTAGAGATAGTAATATGGAATCCTGGGCAGGTATCAAAGTTTTATAAACCTTGAATGACTTGGTAAAAGCTTTCAGACTGTTCAGTACTAAATGCAAACGAGTCTTGTAATTCTCGATAATATTCTGGGGAAAGCAGTTCTGTATTTAGTATACAAAATGTAAGTAAGAAACCAAATTTAGTCCACGATGAATTGTAGAAAAGTGGTAAATATTTTGTCGGTTCAAAAAAAATATTTATAAATGCCTAATGTGGAAATTAGTGCGCTGTTATTGCACGAAGTCCCAGACAGTCTGTGAAAATCTATCATCGCAGTCGACAGTGCACAATAAAGATAGGATGACCAGACGTCCTCATTTAGGAGGACATGGCCTATTTTTCGCCATTATTTCGCTTAAACTTTGGAAAACCCATAAAATGTCCTACTTTTTGGTCAAAATGAGACAAAATTAACCTTTTTTTCATAAAATATTCCCTACGATCGCCTTTTATATTTTTTCCCTCTTTATTCGAAAAAAGCCTGAAAATTCATAGTTATTGCGTGCCATTGGAGAACGTATAAAAGGAAATACTAAAGGACGTACCAAAGGACGTCCCAAATTGGGATACAAAGTCGCGTCCTTTGGTACGTCCTTTTGTACGTCTTTTGGTACGTCCTTTGGTACGTCTTTTGGTGCGTTCTTTGGTACGTCTTTTGGTGCGTTCTTTTGTACGTACTTTTGTACGTCCTTTCATACGTATTTTTTTTTACGTCCTTTTGTACGTCTACTTTTTCAAGTGGGGATTGCGACATCAGATCAAAGAAGGCACATGATTTAATTATATTTATTTTTAAGGATTATTCAGGCTTTCTCTTTTATTCTAATAATGCTAATTTTTTTGACATTAATGACATAATTTCTGGAAAATATTATTGGATATTATTTTCTCTTCTCACCAGCGCCCCGAAGCCTCCATGCATTTTCTTGTAACTAACTTTTTGGGCGACTTGGGTACGAAGTACCCGCACGCGTCGGCCGAGGGAGCCACGTCAGCGACAACACAAGCAAACGTCTTTATTTGTCAATGAGACACACATGCTCAAACGCAAAGTAAATCTGACGCATATTAAGGATAGCCAAATTTATTCAAAAATATGATAACAAGGACAAGCTAAAAATGTTTTGAAAGGTTAGGAGATTTTGGGACTGTGTTTTCGACGTTTCTAACCTCACTTCTTACTGAACGACCCGAAAGACAATTGCATTGCTTCACATTTCATTTTATTTTTTTTAGGTAAATATGGACAGAATGTGTGCAATTTCCATTCTTGCCGATCCAAGCAAGGTGCTTTTTAGAAGTTTCCATATCCCAACGTAGACGAAATGAGCGAATTGATTCCATACGTCATTCACCACCAATTTCCTCGATTAAGATCTACGAATTGGCTTTTTTTATAAAAGGAGATATTTAGATTAATGAATTTAGATGAATAAATTTGACAATCGTCAATGTGCATCACGTTTATTTTGCGTTTGAGTGTGTGTCTCATCACTGGCAAGATGTTTATTTGTGTTGTCGTTGACGTGGCGCCCTCAGCGGACTTGTACCGGTACTTCGTACACAAATCACCCAAAAACTTAGTTACAAGAAAATGCTTAGGCAGAGATAAGAAAAGATATAACTATTCTATCTCTCTCAATTGGTCACTTTGCATCCCTGAAATGCTATCTTTTTCTATCCCCAACGTCAATGATTTTCTATCTCTTTCTCTACCTTTCGTGACCAAGGACTCTTATCTTTTTCTATCCCTTAGTCAATCTATTACGAATTTCAATCTTTTCCGATCTCTTTCTCTATTTTTCGTAACCGAGAACCCTTATCTTTTTCTTCACTTCATTCTACCTCTTTAATATAAATTTGAATCAATCAATCTAAATTCACGTCCATCACTTTCAATTTACGCTTCCCTATCTCGTCGTATCATACATCTATCGTCGTTTATCTTTTCTATCTATTTTTTCAATAAAAATTCACGTCTATCCTTTTTAATACACTCTTCTCTATCTCATCCTATTCTTTATCTATTTACGTCAATATTTCTCTATCTCTCGGTTAATTAAAATTCCGTCTATCTATTTCAAGAACTTCTTCTCTATCTCATCGTATCATACATCTATTGTCATTTATATTTTCTATCTATTTTTCAATCTGGATTTACGTCTATCTTTTTCAACACCCTCTTCTCTATCTCATCCTATTCCTTTGTCGATCCACGTCAATCTTTTTCTATCTCTTTGTCAATCTAAATTTCAGTTGATCTTTTTAAATCTCCTCTTCTTTATCTCACCCTATCCTACGTCCATCAACGTCTATATTTTTCTATGTATTTTTCGATTTAAATTCACGTCCATCTCTTTCAATGCACTCTTCGCTATCTCATCCTATCCTCTGTCCATCCCCGTCAATCCTTTTCTATCTTTCTGTCAATCTAAATTCACGTCTATCTTTTCCAATATCTGCTTCCCTATCTCACCGTATCATACATCTATTAATGTATATCTTTCTCTATCTATTTTTCAATCTAAATTCACGTCTATCCTTTTCAATAAACTCTTATCTATCTCATCCTATTCTTGATCTATCTACGTCAATAGTTCTCTATCTCTCGGTTAATTAAAATTCCGTCTATCTATTTCAATCTCTTCTTCTCTATCTCATCGTATCATACATCTATTGTCATTTATATTTCCTATATATTTTTCAATCTGAATTTACGTCTATCTTTTTCAATACTCTCTTCTCTATCTCATCCTATCCTTTGTCGATCCACGTGAATCTTTTTCTATCTCTTTGTCAATCTAAATTTCTGTCTATTTTTTAAATCTCCTCTTCTTTATCTCATCCTATCCTACGTCTATCAACGTCTATCTTTTTCTATATATTTTTCGATTTAAATTCACGTCTATCTTTTTGAATGCACTCTTCGCTATCTCATCCTATCCTCTGTCTATCCACGTCAATCTTTTTCTATCCTTTTGTCAATCTAAATTCACGTCTATCTTTTCCAATATTCTCTTCCCTATCTAATTGTGTCATACATCTATCGTCGTTTATCTTTTTCTATCTGTCTTTAAATCCAATTTCACGTCTATCTTTTTCAATCTCCTCTTCTTTATCTCATCCTATCCTACGTCTGTGAGCGTCTTTTTTCTATATATTTTTCAATTTAAATTCACGTCCATCTTTTGCAATACACTCTTCGCTATCCCATACTATCCTTTGTCTATCCACGTCAATCTTTTTCTATATTTTTGTCAATCTAAATTCACATCTATCTTTTTCAATCTCTTCTTCTCTATCTCATCGTATCTATTGTCATTTATATTTTCTCTGTATTTTTCAATCTAAATTTACGTCTATCTTTTGCAATACTCTCTTCTCTATCTCATCCTATCCTTTGTCGATCCACGTCAATCTTTTTCTATCTCTTTTTCAATCTAAATTTCTGTCTATCTTTTTAAATCTCGTCCTATCCTACGTCTATCAACGTCTATCTTTTTCTATGTATTTTTCGATTTAAATTCACGTCTATATTTTTCAATGCACTTTTCGCGATCTCATCCTATCCTCTGTCTATCCACGTCAATCTTTTTCTATCCTTTTGTCGATCTAAATTCACGTATATCTTTTTCAATATTCTCTTCCCTATCTCATCGTATCATACATCTATCGTCGTTTATCTTTTGCTATCTGTCTTTCAATCTAATTTCACGTCTATCTTTTTCAATCTCCTCTTCTTTATCTCATCCTAACCAATATCTATCCACATCAATATTTTTCTATCTCACGGTTATTCTAAACTTTCGTCTATCTTTTTCAATAAACTCTTCTCTATCACATCGTATCATATATCTATCAACATCTATCTTTTTCTATATAGTTTCCAATCTGAATTCACGTCTATATTTTTCAATAATCTTGTCTCTATCCCATACTATCCTTTGTCTATCCGCGTCAATCTTTTTCTATTTCTTTGTCAATCTAAATTCACGTCTATCTTTTTCTATACCCTCTTCTCTATCTTATCCTAACCAAGATCTATCCACGTCAATATTTTTTTATCTCTCGGTTAATCTAAATTCCCATCTATCTTTTTCAATCTCCTCTTATCTCTTTCATCTCATACTACATCTATCCACGTCTATCTTTTTCTATCTCTTTGACGAACTTAATTCATGTCAATCTTTTTCCATCCCCTCTTCTCTATCTCATACTCTCCTTTATCTAGTCATGGCAATCTTTTCTATCTCTGTTAGTCTGAATTCCCGTCCATCTTTTTCAATCTTCTCCTATCTATCTCATCCTATACTACATCTATCAACGCCTATCTTTTATATTTATTTATAATAAATGAAATTTCCTAAGCTTTCGATGGATAGAAAATGATAAGAGCGGAAGATAGAAAAAGAGACAGACAAAGATTCGAATTTATATTAAAGAGATAGAATGAAGTAAGGAAAAAGATAAAGACCTTTGGTTACTAAAGATAGAGAAAGACATTGAAAAAGATTGAAATTCGTAATAGATAGATTAAGGGATAGAAAAAGATAGCGCTTTAGGGATGCAAAGTGACCCATTGAGAGAGATAGAATAGTTCTATCTCTTCCTATTCCCCAATTTCTATCATTTTCAATCTTTCTTTTTCCAGCAGAGTAGAGAAGAGACGATTGAAAACGATAGACTTAAATACAGATTAACAAAGAGTTAGAAAAAGATAGTTGATGATAGATGTAGGATTCGATGAGATAGAGAAGAGGAGATTAAGAAAGATAGACGGGAATTTAGAATGGAAGAAAGATAGAAAAATATTGACGTAAGTAGATAAAAGATAGGACAAGATAGAGAAGAGGGTATTGAAAAAGATAGACGTGAAGTTAGATTATAAAATAGGTAGAAAAAAATCAACTTAGATGTATGAAATAATGAGATAGGGAAGACGATATTGAAAAAGATAGTCTTAAATTTAGATTGACAAAAATATAGAAAAAGATAGACGTTGATAAACGTAGGATACGATGAAATAAACAAGAGGAGATTAAAAATAATAGAAAGGAATTTAGATTGACAGAGAGATTGGAAAAGATTGACGTGGATAGATAAAGGATAGAATGAGATAGGAAGGACGGTATTGAAAAAGATAGACGTGAATTAAGATTGACGAAGGGGTAGAATGAGATAAATTTTCTATATCACTTTCTATCATAAAGATTCAAAATTATTCAATAAGATAAGATATCTATCTTACTTCCAACTGTGGAAGGCTTGGAGGACCGGTTTCGCAATACGACTTTTTTATTGGCTTAAGGCCATGTGACGAGTGGGTCACGTGACCGGATTCCTACCTTACCGACACTTTTTTTATTTCCTAACTTATTTTTAAACGAATAGCCACATCGAGTTGAAAATTGGGGATGATAAATAAGAAGCACTAAGAAAGGTGGGTCTGGTCTTAAATTTTAATAATCATGAAAAAAGCAAAAAAAAAACTTTCTTCATAATTATAAAAATTCAGGACGAGACCTACCTTTCTTAGAGCTTCTTATTTAGTATCCCAAATTTTCAACTCGATATGGCGCTTCGTGTGAAAATAAGTTAGAAAATAAAAAAAGGGCCATTAAGGTAGGAATCTGATCACGTGACCCACTCATCACATGGCCTTAAGAATCCTTCATATTTTCCCAGACTCTCTTGGACATTTTGATAGATAATTTTTTTTTAGTTTATCCAAATTTCTTAGACAGTCCAGGACTTTATGTTGTCCTTTCTTTTACTTAGTATTGAAACCTTTTATAAATATTCAAAGAAGGAGATTATCAATTTGAAAGATTTTAAAGAATTTAAAATATGCAAGGATCCGCACACGATTCCAAAAGTTTTTTCAATTTTCTAATCGGACTGTTAGTTTGTATAACGCTTTTTGAAAGTCTTTAATTCACATATATAAAAAGCATTGTTAATAATTAATCACGTTAAAATAATAAATATTCCATCATTCATTACATGTCCAGTGTCCACATTAAACGAGACGCAATTGGATTCATTATTTATCTTTCCCGCATTCCTTTTATGAAATCTCACCATTATATAAAATCACTCATATTACAATAATGAGCAGCCACAAAAGGAAATTAGCATCATCATCCCGTGACTATATATTTTTAATATAATAGTGTTCTTGCGTAATTTCTGAGATTTAACCGCTTAGTTAATGCGCTTTCGTCAAAGCATTTAAACCTAAAAATAAACATAATGCAAAATAGACGTGTAAAAATAGAAAATAAAAAAATAGACCACTACTTTTTACTATACCTGCACATAATGGCGCTGAACGACATATTCCTGAGAGTGCATGAAAACACGCAACAATAAAGTGATGAGATTATTTATTTATTGATCTTTCATATAAAAAAAATATCAAATTTTAGAACATAACTAATACTAATGGTGTTGGATGAGTGAAATATGTGGTTAATTAAGGAAATTAATGGCCTTTTTTGGAACACATTTTTTTAATAAACTTAAATATTTATTTTTTCACCCTCTTTATGCAATCCTGTTGCAGAAATGGTCTTTTTGTGCATTTTTGTTTTTACAGATTTTTCCCAAATAAATTCTTTATCATTTTCCGCGTCGATAAAAAAAACTGATGGGTACTTTTTTTCTACCGTTTTGTAAACTTTCCCACGCTCAGTATCTTTTGGATTTTATGATTTGTTACTATAATTTGTTTATAAAAATTAACATTATTAGTAAACCTTTTTATTCTTTTACGCACCCCTGCGCATTAACGCCAAGAGATACTGAGCATAGGAAAATTATTCATAAAAAAAAAGAAAGAATCGACATTTTTTCGCTATTTGTATTAACATACAATTTTTAAAAACAAAAATTCAAAAATTACTTACACAAATCAATTATAAGTTTATCTGTGAATTTTTCTAAAAAAAAAATCTAAAATCGGTTCAGAATCTTGCTCTAACAGTGTATTTTTTACATTTTCCGAGTTCCGACTTCCACTTCTGAAAGATTTACAACTTCTTAGGACCAACCGAAAGTGTTTTAGAAAAAGTTGAATTTTCAAGAAAAAAATTTATTTTCAAACTAAAATCTTTAAAAACAACAAGATTCAACAAAGGAGTTTAACTTCCAAATAAGTAGTTGCGTCTGGAATAAAAAAATCAAATTTCTACCAAAAGAGATGAATTTTCAAACCAAAAGGATGAATTTTCATCAAAATAGTTGAATTTTCAACCAAAAAAGAAAAAAATGTCTACCAAATTGTTGAATTTTCAACAAAGAAGTTAACTTTGAACCAAATAATAGAACTTTCTACTGAAATAGCTGAATTATTAATCTAAATAGATAAATTATCAACAAAACAATTTTAAACCAAAAAAGATGAATTCTCAACCAAAAATATAATATCAGAATTTTCAATAAAAAAAAAACGAATTTTCAACCAAATATTTGAATTTTCAACTTAAGAAGATCAATTTTCAACCACAAATGGAAAAGTTACATTTTTAGATAAAAGTTAATGTTTATATAAAAAAAGAATTTTCAACAAAATAGTTAAATTTTCAACCAGAAAGATGAATGATCAACTAAATTGATGAATCTTTAACCAGAAAATTGATTTTTTAACAAAAGGGCTTAATTTTTTTAATTTTCAACCAAAAACATAAATTTTCATCCAAGAAGATTAATTTTCTACCAGAAAATAAAAATTATCAAAAATATTTATGAATTTTTAATTAAAAAAGATAAGTTTTCTACCAAAAATGGAAGAGGCAAATTTTCAGATTAAAAAATTAATTTTCAACAACAAGAAAATTTATTTTCAACAAAAAAAAACTAATTTTGAGCTAAAAAGAATTACTTTATAACAAAACTATTGAATTTTCAACCAAATAATTAAATTTGTAACCATATCAGAAAATTTTTAACCGTAAAAGATAAATTCTCAGCCAAAAATCGGATAGTAGACTTCTTGACCAAAAAGGATTAACTTTCAACCAAATAGATGAATTTTTAACTAAAAATAGTAAATTTTCAAACACAAATGAAATAACTAAATTTTCAGTTAAACAAATTAATGTTTAAAAAAAAGAATTTCCAAGAAAGTAGTTTAATTTTCAACCAAAGAGATGAATTATCAACTGAAAAATAAATTTTTAACAACAAAAAAATTAATTTTCAACAA
>CAKNYM010052757.1:396099-409477 GCA_932195095.1 Andricus curvator | reverse complement strand
GGAGAGGAGAGGAGAGGAGAGGAGAGGAGAGGAGAGGAGATGTTAAAGTTTTATAATCATTTCAATACAATTATAGTCTGGAGACGACTTTTTGTTATGCGTTTTTTTTAAATTTCATTATAGCGCATTTCTTCAATTTTCAGTTTATTATTTTCGAAACTTACAGAATTTTTGTATATTGCTGGTTTCAATATACCCACTAAATTTGATTAATAAATCTGATAAATTGACTAAGATAATTCCATTTTTCATATTCAAAACCATTTAGGTTATCCGTGGCGTCAAAGTTTTAATGCGAATTCCTATAGGATTTTTTGCGAGAAATACAAATCTGAAACTTTTAAAACAATATCTCGAATTGTTTTCGAGATATCGATTTTTTTACTTTTCTCTAATTTACATAGTTTCTTAATTTTGACTTCGATAGGGGCTTTTTCACGAGAAAAACGAATAAGGTTAGTTGTCACAAAAAAAAATCAGGTCTCTAGGAAAAAATGTTTTCTAAGATTTTATGGTTTTTATAATTATTATAATTATTATAATTATGATTTAATTTAAATATTACAATTATAATTTTATAATTACAATTTTATCAATTAATTATTACCAGTTATGTTTTATGAAAGAAAAGAACCTAATGTTTTATAAAAAAGTTTAAGACTTAGAGAAAATAACTTTTGTAATTTAAGTTTTTCTTACTATCGCTTCTAACCATTTTTTTTAAATGGTAGAATTTTAATAAATCATGGATTTTTTTGGGAGGGGGTGGGCATTCCCTACATCTTTACTGTTTCCAACTTAAGAAAGAGTAAGTAACCTTCAAATATAATTATTTTAAAAAAAGTGTTTGCTTTAAAAAAAATCGATTCAACGATTTCAGCTACAGAAACATTTATTTTCAAAATTGGAAACAGTACAGTTGTAGAACATGTTTTCCCAAAAACAATAATCCATCAATTATTAAAATTCAAATATTTTTTTTAAATTGGCATGAAGCGACACAAAGGAAAAATTCAGATGCAAAAAACATTGGTAGCACAAATGTTTTTGGCAAGTTTAAAAATTTGTTTCATTAAAAATATTGTTTTTTTCGATGACCTCAGTAATATTATTTTGATTCTTAAATTCATAGAAAAAATATTTTTCCCAGTCCTCAGTGTCCCTCGCTACAGTTGCCCTACTTCCCCTGCTCTACTTCACTCTACTCCCGAGATGGGATATAAAAACAGGATTTAATAAAAGTATGGGGAATAAGGGGAAATTAAAGGAAGGACATTAGGGGAAGTAAGGGAAGTGAGGAGGGGCAGTATAAAAAGTAAAAAAAGGGCGAGTAGAATAGTAGGGTTCAGGGGAAGTAGGATAAGTGTGGCGAGGGGTATTAGGGGAAGTGAGGGGAAAGAAGGGATAGGAGAAGGAGGGAAAGTGAGGGAAGTCCACCTGAGGAAGTATAACGTAGACACACACCCTAAGAAAATGGATATACAAACGGAGGGGGTGAAAAGGGGGAAGAGGGTGGCTGTGAGAAGAAGGTGAGTGTCTCCGAAGTCATTCTCCCTCCGAGAAGTTGTATAAAAACGAGGGGCCCCAGAAAATAAGGATGAGCGTGGCTAGGAGGTGAGTGCCCCCGAAGACACTCTCCCCCACAGAAGGGGGAATAAAAAGGAGGAGGATCTGGAAAGAGGGAAAGCGTGTGAGGGGGGTTGGATGTCGCCGAATTCACTCTACCCCCGAGAAGGGACATAAAAAATAGTGGGGGAGGGGGTCTCTGAAGATTCTCTTCCCCAAGAGGAAGGATATAAATCATGGGTACCCCTGGAGAGGGGAAAGGGTGTGGCTGGGGGTGGGTGTCGCCGAAGTCACTCTACCCCCAAGAAGGAATATAAAAAAGAGGTAGGGACTGGAAGGGGGGAGGAATCAATAATTTTAAATAAAAAATCGATATCTTGCAAACCATTTGAGACATCAATTTAAAAGTCGCAGGTTCGTCTTTCTGGCAAAAATCCTAGAGACGTCGCATTAAAACTTTGTCGCCATGAATATCGTAATCTGCCCGGTATTTATAATTTTTTAACACTATTTTTAGGTTTTCGTAGCCCTGGGCCGTACATTCACCCCAGGAGGGGAATTAGGAGAAGTGAAGGGAGGGTCACTTTGGAGAAACGCGGGAGAGGGGAAATAGAGAAAGGGCAGTAGAGGAAGTCAGAGGAAAAAAGGGGGATTGGGGAAAGTCAGAGGAGGAGCAGTGATGAGAAATGAAGAGAGAAGAAGTAGAGGAAGTGGTGAGAGGGGTAGTTAGGGGAATTTAGTGGAGGGGAAGTAGGCTAGAGGAACTAGAGGACCCACTGGGCACAAACGTTGAAGAACATCATCAGAACGGCTCAAAAACGTCCTAAGTCAGTCAAAATTACGTGCCCACTGGGGAAGTGAGAGGAAGGGAAATAGGGGTAATGAGGATTATTTTCGTAGGGGTTTTATGGGAATTATGGCTATTATGAAAGTGAGGGTAAATGAGAGTAGGGAAATTATGGGAAGTGAGAGGAAGTGAGGGGAGGTGCAGTGATGGGAAATAAGGTAGGGGGAAGTAGAATGGCTTAAGTGAGGGGAGAGAAAGTAGGGGTAGTGATTTGTAATGTGGGGAGGGGTATTAGGAGAAGTTGGGGAAAATTTGGGTAGGGGAAGAAACGCGAAGGAAAGTAAGGGGAGGGAAAGTAAGTGAAGCGAGGGGAAATAAGAGGAGGAAAATAAGGGCAGTGGGGGGAAATGAGGGAATGGGCAATAGAGGAAGTGAGGGGTGGGGAAGTTAGGGAGGTTTATTAGGGTAGTGTGGGTGAGTAGGGAAGGGGAAGTGATGGCTGGTAAAGGGAAGTAGGGGGACGGGAGTGTAATCTGGTGAAGTGAGGAGAGGGGGAAGTAGAGAAGGAAGAACATGGGAAAGGGAGGGGAAGCGAAGGGTGACGGAAGGGGGGGGGGGGTAATATAAGTGGGGGAGTAGGGGAGGAAAAGTATGAGAGGGTAAATTATATTAAGAATCGAAGTTTGTTCCCTTTGTTCAAAGAGTCGATTATGCGAAATCCATTCGCGGGACTGCCAAGAGTCAAAGTACTTCCGAATTAGTATTTACCGCACGGATGTGCCAACATCGGAATGCGAATGATTCTAGGCTTCCACACGGGAATACTAACTATTTGAGGGTTTTGCGTTCATAAACTCAAGTCTCATGCATTATTACAAACTGAAAAGGATTTTATTTAAATTAAAGACTGCCCTTTCGTTTAATGTGATAACAATTTTTAATTAAGACGTTCAAGAATAAAAAAAAATTAATAACAAAATTTAAATAGGAATGCAAATGTACACAGTGGATAACAAATTCCACAGAATAACTTCTTATGGCTAGAACCGAAAATTATTATTAATAAACAATAGTAAAATACTGAATCAAATCAATCAGTTGAGTTATACATAAGAAGGGGGAAAAATGTGAAAAGTTTGCAGACGAAATCCAGAACGGAAATTACAGAATTCAGAATCTTTCCTCTATTCCCCTATTTTCCTTCTTTTTCAAGAATTTCTATCTTTTTCCCTATTTTTAAGAAAATTTCCCTTTTTCTTGCTTTTTTCGCCTGAACGTTTGGCTATAAATTAATCTCTTTCGGCTGAGGCCTAAAATACTTCGTTGAAAACTCATATTTTTTGTTTGAATGCAACTGTATTTTATCTAAATAAAAATATTTTATAGTTGAAATATCGACTGTTAGATTTTTTTAAATAAATCATCTTTTTTGGTTTAAAATGCAACTACTTGATTGAAAGTTGAACTACTTTGTTGAAAATTCACTTTTTTGTTGAAGATTTATAATTTTAATTTAAAAAAATAATCTTTTTGGTTGAACATGTAACCATTTTTCTGAAAATTCGCTTTTTTTGGATTGAAAATGTAATTGTTTTTTTTTAATTCGTTTTTTTTTTATTAAATTAAATTTTTTATCTGAAAATTTAACTATTCCCTTTTTGGTTGAAAATTGATCTTTCCTAGGTTAAAATTCAACTATTTGGTTAAAAGTTCAACTACTTCGTTGAAAGTTTTTCCTTAAATTTCTTTTGAAAGCTGCAAAATAAAAAAATTGCTTTAAAATTAAATTAAATTTTTAATTAATTTTTTTAATTCTTTAAATTCATTTTTTCGAAACAAAAAACAAAACATTTAAATTTTTCCGTGGAATCTTAGAAACATTTCTTTATTAACTTGAAACCTTGAAACCTTTTAAAATCCTTAAAAAGATTTAAATTTTTTTGTTCCAAATATTCGAAAATCTTTTTCAATTTTATCTTGAAATTAATTTTTTTGAATAAAAAATCATTTCAAATTGTCCCAGGACTCTTACAACATTCTTTTTTATTTTAAAGGCTTGCAAATTCCTTAAAAAGCTTAAAAATTTTATTTCGAAATCTTCGAAAATATACATTTTGTTTAAAAAAATTTTTAATCTTTTCAAATCTTAAATTATTTTTTCTTTAAATTTCTAAATATTTTTTTAAGTGATTCCAATTTTTTTAAATCCTGAAAATTTAAAGAAATTGTTTTAACATCTTCCAGATTCTTTCTCGACAATTTTTGAAATATTTTGAAATGTTTTCAAATCTTTTTAACTAATATGTTTAAACTAATTTTGGGTGGAGTTCCGAATAGCGTAAACCGCTGATTTTTTTGAGGCTCCGTATACTTATGTATTTTGACGCGCTGATTACGAAAATGATAGTGAAAATGTGCGGAAATTTGATTTTCACGGTGAAACCATGAAAAAACCATAAAAATCATGGTTTTTTGCGATTATCTCAGCTAATATGCAAAATAAAAAAAAAATGTTTCAAACAAAAGTTGTAGACATCATTGAAATACACATTTTTTGTTCGAAACATTTTTTTCTGCGAGTGACAGTTTTCGAAGAAATGAACGATATAAGGATTACAATCGTATCTCCATTGGTTTCGGTTTGGTACCTACTTACGCTCTTCACCACGGAAAGGTTGGAGAATTTTGAAGAGCATATTTTTTTTCTATTTTTCATGTTTTTTATTTTTTATTTTTTTTGGTTGTGGGGGCGGGAAGGCACCCCTGTGACAGGTCACAAAAATAACTTATGTCACACACGACCCCCTTTCCCAGGTGTTGTGGAGCCGGGAAGGCACCCCTGTGACAGGTCACAAAAATAACTTATGTCACACACGACCCCCTTTCCCAGGTGTTGTGGGGGCGGGAAGGCACCCCTGTGACAGGTCACAAAAATAACTTATGTCACACACGACCCCCTTTTCCAGGTGTTGTGGAGGCGGGAAGGCACCGCTGTGACAGGTCACAAAAATAACTTATGTCACACACGACTCCCTTTCCCAGGTGTTGTGGGGGCGGGAAGGCACCCCTGTGACAGGGCAGAAAAAATAACTAAGGTCTCACACAACCCCCTTTCCAGCCTGTCGTGGGGGCGGGAAGGCACCCCTGTGACAGAGCACAAAAATAACTAAGGCCACACACGACCTTCTTTTAAACGATCAGGTAAATACGAACATTCCCATATCGTGAGACACCCATATTTGACTTGTTTTTATTAGAAAAGTAACAATAATTTTCAACTTCTGCCTTATCAAATCCCTTCATTAATAGTTTATTTAAAGATTGTATAACTTGGTTACAAAAAAAAAAAAATTTTTGCAGCCAAAACAGAAGTGACGCCCCTATTCTGCAATTTAACCGAACACCCGTGGTATATGGGATTTTTAGAACTGAAAATAGATATATTTGATTTTATCGAAAAGTATCACTCGCAGAAAAAAATGGTTCGAACAAAAAATGTGTATTTCAATGGTGTCTACAACTTTTGTTTGAAACATTTTTTTTTATTTTTCATATTAGCTGAGATAATCGCAAAAAACCATGATTTTTATGGTTTTTTCAGGGTTTCGCCGTGAAAATCAAATTTCCGCACATTTTCACTATCATTTTCGTAATCAGCGCGTCAAAATACATAAGTATACGGAGTCTCAAAAAAATCAGCGGTTTACGCTATTCGGAACTCCATCCCTAATTTTTTCAAAATGAAAAAAAAACACTTAATATTTTCCGTGGAATCTTACAAAATTTATTTTATTATTTTGAAACCTTTTAAAAGGCTTAAAAAGCTTGTATATTTTATTTCGAAATCTTAAAAAATATACATTTTGCTTGAGAAATGCATAAATCATTTCAAATTTAAAATTATTTTTGAAATTTTTTAAATCTTCTAAATATATTTAAAAATGAATTCAATTTTTCTAAATCTTGCAAATTTAAAGAAATTGGTTTAAGATTTTCGAGATTCGTCATCGACAATTTTGGAAGTATTTTGAAATGTTAAAAATTTTTTTTAAATATTCTGTTTAAACTAATTTTTTCAACTTAAAAAAAAAACATTTTAAATTTTCTGTGTAATCTTACAAAATTTTTTGTATTATTTTAAAACCTTTCAAAAGTCTTAAAAAGCTTCTAAATTTGTTTTGAAATCTTCAAAAATATACATTTCATTTGAAATTTTTATAAATCTTTTCAAATTTAAAATCAATTTTGAATTTCTTTAAAACTTCTGAATATCTGTTAAAATGATTCCAATTATTTTAAATCTTGCAAATTTGAAGAAATTGTTTTAAAAAATTTCCAGATTCTTTTTCGACAATTTTGGAAGTCTTGTGAAATGTTTTAAAATCTTTATAAATATTCTCTTCAAACTAATTTTTTCAAAACAAAA
The DNA here is from genome assembly GCA_932195095.1 of Andricus curvator. Taxonomy (NCBI): domain Eukaryota; kingdom Metazoa; phylum Arthropoda; class Insecta; order Hymenoptera; family Cynipidae; genus Andricus; species Andricus curvator. The sequence continues at coordinate 402,698 of CAKNYM010052757.1, read as the reverse complement.
AAAAAAACATTTTAAATTTTCCGTGGAATCTTACAAAATTTTGTTTGAAACCTTTCAAAATCCTTAAAAAGCTTCTAAATTGTTTGGTCAAAATCTTCAAAAATCTAACTTCGTTTAATATTTTTAAAATCTTTTCAAATTTTTTTAATATCCTGCAAAATTAAAAAACTTGCTCTAGAATCTTCCAAACTCTTTTTTGGCAATTTTGCAAAATTGTCAAATTTTTCTCTAAAATTTCCTACATTTTATTGCGAAATTTCGGAAAGTTATTTTAAATGTTCTGAAATATTTTCCACTTTTCTCTTAAAATTTATTGTTCAAAATGAAAAATCACTTGAAAATTTCCCGGAAATCTTAGGACAATTTTGTATCCACTTGAAACTTTTTAATATTATTTGTTTGTATATTTTTATACGAAATACTATAATCCACAGTGGACTATCCACTGTGTACCGTATACCCCACTTTCATTTACATTATAGGTTTTGGAATTTTGAAGAAAATCAAAAAATCACACATTAGTCATGACATTATTGAAAACTGAAAAGACATTGTTTACTTCTCATGAATAAATTAATAAATATACTTTTCACGAATAAATACAAATGCAAATATATTTTTTTAAATGAAAGGCCACAATTTCGTTTAATGTGATGATAATTTTTAATTAAGATTTTCAAATTGAAAAAAAATTTCAAACCTAAATATAAGCAGTCCATAGTGTGGGGTGCAAACGAGAATCTTTTAGCACACAATGAATAACAAATTCCTTATTACGGCCATGCAGGACCTAAATCAAGTAGTAGATGTATAATAAAAAGAAAAAATTTGTACAAAGTTTGCAGACCGTAAATTCAGAACGGAAATTATTTTTTCGTATTTTTTTAATACATAATACACTTATTCACCGTGGACTTTCCACTGTGTACCGTATACCCCACTTTTACTTACATTATAAGCCTTGTAATTTGAAAAAAATAAAATAAAAAAGGACACATTAGTCACTATGTTATTACAAACTGAAAAGACATTTTTTCTTTTAAGGAACGAATAAATAAATAGACTTTTCATGAATAAATACAAATACATGTGTTCAAATAAAAGACCACAATTTTTTTAATGTGATGATAATTTTTAATTAGGACTTCTGAATAACAAAAAATCAAACCTAAATATGAACATTCCGTAGTGTGGGGTACAAACGAGAATCTTTCAGTAAACAATGGATACCAAATTCCCGCTTACGGTCATGCAGAACCTACATCAATTAGTAGGTTTATAATAAAAAGAAAAAAGCTGTACAAAGTTTGCAGACCGTAAATTGAGAACGGAAATTATTTTTCGCATTTTTTTATACAAAATACTCTCCTCCGCCGTGGACTATCCACTGTGTACCCTATACCCCACTTTCACTTACATTGTAGGCTTTGGAATTTGAAAGAAAAAAAAAATCACGCATTCGTAATTATAAGTACATCCTGCCCCTATAGAATACGTATACCGTATAGAAGGTTTTACAGGTGCGACGGAAACGTTTAGTGTTTCCAGCCGGTAAGCGACCAGAGCGACCTGAAAAGAAGCGAACGAGGTCGACGGACGGTGAATTTACATACGTGAATGAGATGCAACATCAGCTCCCGGCCCACAGCCTCATTTCCGTGTATGTTGGCCACGTACTTCACGTCAGGTTTGCCGATCATGTGTTCGTAAGGTGAGGATGAAACGACCATAACCCATAGATCACGACCTGTGCAAAAAAAATTTTATTATTTTTTATTTTTGTCTTTGACCTCTTATTCCTTAGGGGCCGCCCATAAACTACGTCAGGGGCCGACCATAAACTAGGTTAGGGGTCGTCCATAAACTATGATAGTGGTCGACCACAAACTACTTTAGGGGCCGACCACAATCTATGTCAGGGGTCGTCCATAAAGTACGTCAGGGGTCGACCACAAATTTCTTTAGGGGTCAACTATGTCAGGGGTCGTCCATAAAGTACATCAGGGGTCGACCACAAACTTCTTTAGCGGTCGACCATAAACTGCGTCAGGGGTCGTCCATAAAGTACGTCAGGGGTCGACCACAAACTTCTTTAGGGGTCGAACATAAACTACGTTAGGGGTCGTCCATAAACTATGTTAGTGGTCGACCACAAACTACTTTAGGGGCCGACCACAATCTACGTCAGGGGTAGTCCATAAAGTATATCAGGGGTCGACCACAAACTTCTTTAGGGGTCGACCATAAACTACGTCAGGGGTCGTCCATAAAGTACGTCAGGGGTCGACCACAAACTTTTTCAAGGGTCAACCATAAACTACGTTAGGGTTCGTCCATAAACTATGTTAGTGGTTGACCACGAACTATTTTAGTGGCCGACCACAAACTATGTTAGGGGTCGTCCATAAAGTACTTTAGGGGTTGACCACAAACTTCATTAGGGGTCGACCACAAACTTCTTCAGGGGTCAACCATAAACTATGTTAGTGGTCGACCACAAACTACTTTAGGGGCCTACCACAAACTATGTAAGGGGTCGTCCATAAAGTACGTCAGGGGTTGACCATAAACTACGTTAGGGGTCGACCATACACTACTTTATGGGTCTTAAATAAACTGAGTTAGGGGTCGATCATAAACAACGTTAGGGGTCGACCACAAACTGCTTTAGGGCCCGTCCATAAACTACGTTTCCAATTTTAAGCTATTTTTTACCCCCTCCACCCCTCGTTGACAACTGCAGTTTTGTTTAACTCCCTCTCCCCTGAAAAGTAACGTGGCCCAAATTCTCTCAAAACTTTCAACCAAATAGCTAAATTTTCAAGAGTTAATTTTTCAGGGTTTTCCTAAAATTTTCAGCTTTTCTTCGACTTTTTAGTTAGAAACAAATAATAAATCTAATAAATTTAATATAATTCATATAGAAAATTTGAAGAATATTTCAAAAATCAGTTTTATTTCAGAATAATGTATTCATAAAAAAGAAAGAGATTTAAAAAAAAATGATTCTCTCTAATGTTTATTTATTATCTGTTCATATCTAAAAAGCCAAATCAATGTGAAAAATTTCAGAAAAAATCGCAACTTTCTAGCATTTATCTAACAGAAGATAATTATAAATAATAATCAATTGTTTGAACAATTAGGTTTGTTGAATTGCATTAATTGTTAACTTCTTCTAAGTAAAAAGTGGACGAAAAGTTGATTATTTTCAGAAACAGAAACTTTCTAGCATTATTCAAAGAGAATAATAATATAAACTATAATTCATTGTTTAAACTATGATGTTTATTAATTGACAACAATTATCACCCCACTAAGTGAAAAGTAGAAACAAAGTTAAAAATTTCAGAAAAAAACCGCATCTAGCATTAATATAGGAGAAGATAGTTCTAAACAATAATACTAAAATGTATTTTGAAAAAAGTGGCACGAAAAAACTGAATGAAAGTAAATAGCGTCTCTCGTATTGCGCAGGCGCATGCTCGTATTGCGCATGCGTCGCGTCGACATACGGATTGGTTACCGTTGGCGCGCTTATTTGAAATAATAATACATCTTTTTGTTTTTATTTACAATTGTTTACGACAAATAATAATTGTAAAGTGCATAAAGATATTGGAAATTATTTTAACTTCATGTTTGTGATAAAAAAGGTATTAGATTTTTCGAATCAGAGCTTTACGTAAATTTCTTTTTGGAATTTGATTTCTTCAAGAAAGGTGTTGGTTGTTTATAATGCACTTTCAAAACAGTCTTAATGATCTTCAAAAACCACAACTATTTTGTGTTGAAAAATTTTCTCTGCAATCAATAGTTTTAGAAACAAAAACAATTTTTATTTTTTAAAATTGTTGACTTTTTTTTTGTATTTCTTTGTGAAAAAGGTTCAGAAAATAATTTCATAAAATGATCAAGAATAATTTTTTTTTAATGTGTAGAATGTATGTCTTAATTTTATTTTTAACGAATAAAGGTAACTGAACATAATTAGTGCTTACATTAAAAAAATGTATTTCATTAAACATAACAACACTGGAAAAATATTTTTTAGACCGAAAACTGTCTTGTATCAGCCAAGTAGAAATACTAAAACGAAAAAATTAACTTTTTCGTCAAGAAAACCCAAATTCTGCATTTGTTAATATTATTAATAATTATTTCTCGAATACTAATGTTTTCCATCGCGGTAATATTATGAAACAAATTACTTATGAAATAAGGAAGAATAATCTGAAAATAATAAAAAAAATAAACTTTTAGCAAATAATTTGTTTATAAACACATTTTTTCATTGAATGGTTCATATCGAATTATGTTCAAGTAATGTTTCTTTAACAAGGCTGAATAGGAAAAAAGGTCTATTGTACACATACATATTTGTTTATTTATAAAAAAATGACGACCTTTTTCCAAAATTGGCCTCGAAAATTCTCTCTGGAATCTTATTACCTTTTTTTTAAAATCATATTAATATTTGTAGGCTAAATCGTAGAATGAATTGCTTTTGTTCTTTAAAAATTAAATGTATTAACACATACGCATTATATCGATTAAAAAAATTATGATTTATTATTATCTGGAATTGTTTTATAAATCCTTTTGACGCAAAAAAAGCGAAAGGCAACCATTTTTAAAAATCAAAATTGTTGTTTTTTCGAAAACTATTGATTTTAGAGAAAAATGTTGAATCGAAAATAGTTATGGTTTTTCAATATGGGTTTTTCAAAAGGCATACTTTTTACGTTATAGTTCGTTTTTTGACCAAACTCAATAAAAATCAGCGTGAGTTTCATTTTGAATCGATTTTTTCGAAAAATAATTATTTCATCAAAAAATATTATACAAAGGAAAGTTAAAATTTTTTAAATTTTGATAAATTTAAAATAACAAATAATAATATAAAACTATATTTTAGAGAAAAATTATTTAAACAATAAGAAAAATGGAATCGATCTTTCTGATTTTTTATATTGTCCGATTAGTTTATCTCCATGTGAGGGTACTGATAATTTACGATAAAATATTTAAAAATTATTGTTTACACAATTAAAAATGGTTTAAATAATTAATAATTACTGAAAAATACATTAAGTTTTTTAATTCGACAGCTACTAATTATCTATTGAAAGAAACTAAACAAAAGTAATATTTGCCACCAATATTGCTCACTTAGTAGCACTCCTGCTTCATGACTAGAAGGATGCGTGTTCGATTCTGGCTGGCTAACATTATTTTATTCATCAATTTTTCATTTTTCATTTACTAAAATGTTTATAGATATAATTTTATTCAGTAATTTTCAAAAATTCTGCTAATAACAATTTTGTAATTCCTTTTTGCAGGGAAAAACTGACTTTTTTAACTTTAACACGTTTTTCGTAAACAAATTTATTTCTTATAAAAGTTATTAATTTCTTATAATGTTTAACAATTATATTTAAGATTGGAAGTACAAGTGAACAAGATTTTTTAAACGAAAAATTCTATTTTTAATCGCATTTCATACCTTCTGAAGCAAATATTTCGTTGATGAGTCACAAAAGAAGTCAGTTGTTCCGTAAAAAAGGCATTACAAAAATTATTATTAGCAGATTTTTTGAATATTATTGAAGAAAATTATATTTATAAACATTTCAATGAATAAAAAATAAATAAAAAAAAATTACAGGCAGCGAAAATCGAACACGCAACCTTCCGGCCATGAATCAGATGCGTTACTGCCTGAGCTGCCGGCCGATGGGAAATATTTTTCGCCAAACTCTATATGACGTGTGGCGAATATTTCAAAATCGATTTTCTCGAGAACGGCGAAAAAGCTCATCTTACTGCCTTGGCAAATTAATACTCAGGTAATGTACTTTCATTAAGAAATTATTATTAACATAATTTTTAAAGACTATTGAAGCAAATCAAATTTATAAACATTTTAATAGGAAATAAATTTTTCTTAATTGAAGGCAGCGAGAGTCGAACACGCAACCTTCCGGTCTTGAAGCAGGAGCGCTACTGCCTGAGCTACTGGCCGATGGGTATTATTTTTTGCCAAACTCTATATGATGTGTGGCGAATATTTCAAAATCGATTTTCTCGAGAACGGCGAAAAAGTTCATATTACTGCTTTGGCAAATTAATACTCAGGTAATGAGCTTTCACCAACAAAATTATTATCAGCAGAATTTTTGAAGACTATTGAAGAAAATTGTATTTATAATAGTATATTATGCTACAAGTTGAAAAATCGTCGCTTTTTCAATGTGTGGGACACGATACTTTTTCTATAATTTGTTAAAAAGTGCTAGTTTTTTTTACCTGTTTTTTGTGTAAAAAGAAGGCGATTTTTTGTCGATTGACGCAACAATGACAATGGCAATTATCAAAACCATGGCAATAATATGGCAGTAATAATAAGCTGGTTCTCACAATTGAATAGTTGGCCCATAAAGTTGAGGGCTTCAAAACTTCCGATTTTTCGTGAAAAAAACCAAGCACAGTATTTTCGGAGAAACTGACGGTGTTTTTTTGCTTTTGCCAAGTAACAAAAGTACATAAAAAATACACAACTCGAGACTTTTCAGGAAATTGCTTTTAGGTTAGGG
>CAKNYM010052757.1:385715-396089 GCA_932195095.1 Andricus curvator | reverse complement strand
ATTATTATCAGCAGAATTTTTGAAGACTATTGAAGAAAATTGTATTTCTAAACATATTAATAAATCAGAAATAATTCTTTTTTTAATTGAAGGCAGCGAGAGTCGCACACGCAACCTTCCGGTCTTGAAGCAGAAGCGCTACTGCCTGAGCTACTGGCCGATGGGAATTATTTTGCGCCAAACTCTATATGACGTGTGGCGAATATTTCAAAATCGATTTTCTCGAGAACGGCGAAAAAGCTCATATTACTGCTTTGGCAAACTAATACTCGGGTAATGAGCTTTCATAAAAAAAGTTATTATCAGCAGAATTTTTGAAGACTATTGAAGAAAATTATATTTATAAACATTTGAATAAATAAGAAATAAATTTTTTTTCATGGAAGGCAGCAAGAATCGAACACGCAACCTTTCGGCCATGAAGCAGGAGCGCTATTGCCTAAGCTACCGGCCGATGGGAATTATTTTTCGCCAAACTCTATATGACGTGTAGCGAATATTTCAAAATATTTCAAAGAAATAAATAAATAAAAATTGCAGGCAGCGAGAGCCGAACACGCAAACTTCCGGTCATGAATCAGAAGCGTTACTGCCTGACCGGCTATTTTCGAAAATATTATTGTATATAACTAAATATATATCATACCTTTAACAGATTTTCCTATCGAGTAAAGGGCAGTCAGATTCTGGAAGCGAAGCGACGTAGTTCGAAGAAATCGACTCATTTGTTCATAATTGTGATACTTGAACTCAATATTGTACGGTTCATCGTAGACTGAGTATCTTGAATTATAGTGACGCGCGAATTCATCATTTTCAATTTCCTCCTGACCAATAGCAAGGGCATGACTTCCTCCGAAGAAAAAAGCGATGAGAAAAAACGGCAGTAACATTCCTGTAAATCGCAAAATTAAATAATTATTTACATAGTTAATGTATTAATCATTTCTGCAAAATATATTAATAATAACAATAATCTTCGAATTCATTTATTCATTCACTTTGCCCACAATGAAGATGGAGCCAGGCCAGGACTGTATGGAGGCTGCCGAAATTGTGTGAGGCCGTGTTTCACCAGAAATTGCTGAATAAGCTGCGTTTAAGGATGTTCTGACTGATTGTATTTTTTAATATAATTAAAATTATTGTCCATATTTTGTAATCAGTTTTAAGATTAATTAGCCCTTTTTACGTATTTACTTTTTCTTAGACAAAAACACTTAACAATTAATTAAACAATTATGAAGAAAATATTGCAGAAGAATAGGCAATAGATTTTTGTCCTTTTTTATTTGTAAAAATTCCTAAAATAATAAAAACAGAGCCAACACTGTATGGGGGCTGCCGGAGTTGTAAGGCCGTGTTTCACCAGAAATTGCTGAATAAGGTGCGATGAGGGGTGTTCTGACTCATTATATTTTTTAATATTATAAAATTATTGTCTATATTTTGTAACCATTCTTAAGATTAATTAGCCCTTTTTGCATATTTAGTATCACTTTGGCCGAAATATTTAACAAGTAAAGATATTGCAGAAGAATTGACAATCGATTTTTGTCCTTTTTTTATTTGTAAAAATACCTGAAATAATAAACTTTTTCGGATTTCAATAGCCTTATTATAAAAGTGATTTTTTATACTATTTAATTTAAAAAAAATTAATTCTCAACGAAAAATGTGATAGTTGACATGAATTTTCTACCAAGAATATTAATTTCATACAAAAAGACGAATTTTCAACTAAAATTATGAATATTCCACTCAAAAATTGTAATATTTAATGAAAAATGTAGGAGTTAATATTTTAATCCAAATATATTCTTATTTTAAATTAAAAACAGTCAAATTCATTTTTTAAAAAAACGAATTTTAAATCAAATAGAGAAATTCTCAACCAAAAAGATGAATTTTCAACCAGACAAGTTGAATTCATCCAAAAAGACGAATTTTCAACAAAATCGCTGAATTTTCAACCAAAACAGATTTTTCAGCCAAAACAGAAAAAAAATTTAGCAAAAATAAAATTTGAAAGGAAAAATAATTTTTAATACAGAATGAAAATGTCGAATTTAATTAGTAAAATTGTCTTAAAATCTTCCGGATTCATATTTGACAATTTTGCAAATCTTTTGTGATGTTTTAAAATTTTCTTAAATATTCTCTTAAAATTAGATTTTTAAAATAAATAATAACTTTGAATATTCCCAGCAACATGTAAAAAAATATGGTATTACCTTGAAATTTTTCAAAATCTTTAGAAAAAACTTCAAAATTTATTTCGAAATCTTCAGAAAAATACATTTTGTTTTAGGTTCCTTGAAATTTTTTCAAATTGAAATTATTTTTTTGAAATTATTAAAAACTTCTATGTATCTTTGAAAGTGATGAATTTTCAACCAAAAATAAAAAAATTTAAAAAATTTTGACAAACAATGGAAAAGTTAGAATTTTAATTAAAAAAATAGATTTCTAATAAAAAAACTAACTTTCAACCAAAGAAATGAAATTTCAACCAAAAAGATTAATTTTCTGCCAGAAAAGAATAATTTTTAACAAAATACATTAATTTTCAACCAAATATTTTATTTTTTAATAAAGTTCCCAATCTAATAGTTGAATTTTCAACCAAAAAAGTTAAATTTCTACCAAAAAAAGACAAATTAAAAAAAAAAGAATAGTTTAATTTTGAGTTAAAGAAATAAGCTTTTAACCAACTAAAATAAATTTTTAAGGAAATAGTTAAATTTTCAACAACAAAAAATAAATTTTCAACCAAAATGATTAAATGTCTATCAAAACAAAAATTTCGACGAAGAATGGAATAGTTAAATTTTTAGCTAAAAATATTAATTTTCAATAAAAAAAACTAATTTTCAACTAAAGCAATGAAATTTTAACTAAAAAGATTCATTTTCTATCAAAAAAGAACAATTCTTAACAAAATACATTAATTTTCCACCAAAAAGGTGAATTAGTCACCAAGATGATTAATTTTCTACCACAAAAGACAAAGTTTTAAAAAAATACAGAAATTTTCAACCAAACAGTTGAATTTTCAACTCAAACATGGAATAATTGAATTTTCAGTTAAAAAATATATTTAAAAAATAAACGAATTTTCAACAAAATAGTTGAATTTTGAACCAAGAAAGGTTTTTCAGTCTGTATTCACGAATAGCAAAAATATTGCGAATTTAATCAAATCGTTATATTGGGACAAAAATCCTGGAACCAATAAAAATTGACAGGATGATTCGGGACAAGTGGAAAATCCCGAAAAATAAAATTCTCGACACTGTAAAATCCCCGAATAATACAATTTTCGAAAAAAAATTTCCCGAATCGGAAAATTCTCGAATAATAAAATTTCTGAATTGGAAAATTCCCGAATAATGAAATTCCCGAGTAATAATATTCCCGAATAATAAAATTCCCGAATCGGTAAATTCCTAAATAAAAAAATTCCCAAATTGGAAAATTCCCGAATAATAATATTTTCGAATAATAAAATTCCCAAATCGGAAAATTCCCGAATAATAAAATTCCCGAATAACGAAATTCGCAAATTGAAAAATTCCTGAACAGTTTATAACATTACCGAACTAGAAATTACTCGAATTATAAAATTCCTGAATTTAAACAATAAAGAAAATATAAATATGATTTATTTATGAAAAACACAATAATCAAATATTTGTATAAAAAAATTATTTTCAAGGTTTGAAGTTTCTAAACTTATTGCTTGAATTTATAATAACAATAATTTTAAAAAAATTTCATCCAGAAATTTATTTAATGTTAAGTTTAATGATTGTTATTTTAAATTCAAACAATAATTTTAGAAACCTTAAGCATTACAAATATTTTTTCATATGAATATTTGATTATTGTATTTTTAATAAATAAATAATATTCATAAAAAAAATTTTAATTGTGAAATTTATTATTCGGGAATTTTTCAATTCGAAAATTTATTTTTCCAGAATTTTATATTTGGGAATTTTATAATTCGGAAATTTTATTATTCGGGAATTTTTTAATTCGGAAAGTATACAGTATCGGGAGTTTTATTTTTCCGGATTTTTCAGTCGTCCCTCTTGAAAAATAATAATTTTTAATAGAACATGCAAACATTAACGGGTTGAGGTAAGTTTTGGTTTTCAAAATTATTATTTGAATATAATATTAATATTATTATTCATTATTATTAATATTCATTTCATTATTATTAAAATTTAATTTTAAAATTGGTAATATTTCCAACAATTTTATATTCAAAAATAAAATTATATTAAATAAATTATATGAATATATTTAATAAATAAAGATAATATAAATAAATATGAATATAAATTGAAATACTTTATAAAATAAATAAAATTAATTTTTTAATATTTGATTTTAATCTAATTTGAATTTCTTAAATTTTAATTGAAATACTGTTATATGCGTCCGGCTTGAATAAATAAAATGTTACATTATAGATCTTGAATTTTTCTCACTTTCATCATACTCTTGAACGTTAAAAATAAAATTTTCATATAAAAATAAACAAAATTTTGGAAAATGAACCAAGTTTTTTTCTAAAGAAAGGGTCATTAGTGCGCGCATAGCGCGCACAATGTTCTAGTACACTAAAAAATCGATTAATTTTATACATTCGTGTATTTCGTGTATACTTACACGTTTATATTTGTCTTTGAAACCGATCATTATTCATAACGACTTATTTATTTATTACTTTGTTTCTCTCTTCTATAATTTGTAGTACTAGTTGATCACAAATGTAATAACTGTAAACATTTTTTCATTCCAAAAAAGTCCAGTTGAGAACCACTGCCCTATTGAATGTGAGACCGTTAGGTCTTGGGACCGCTACTTTAATTTAGCGCTTGATCTGATTCTAATATGATTGAGACAGTTTCGAAATTACTTTTTTTTTAATTAGTCACTGGCAATTCAATTATTATTAGCGTAAAATGATGTTTAATAAAAAACAACTCTTAAAATTCGATCAAGTGGGAGTGGATTACTCCGGATTACCCTGGATTACCTCCATAGAATATATTATCCATAGATAATATTGAATTACCCTGGATTACCACTATATTTAAAATTACTCTAGATTTTCTAAGATTACTCTGGATTATATCAAATTACCATGGATTACCTCTATATTCAAAATAACTCTGGATTACCCTGGATTATCTGCATAGAAAGAATTACTCTGGATTACCTGAGATTACTCTGGATTATATCAAATTACCCTGGATTAACTCTATATTCAAAATAACTCTGGATTACCCTGGATTACCTCTATAGAAAGAATTACTCTGGATTACCTAAGATTACTCTGGATTATATAAAATTACCCTGGACTATCTCTATATTCAAAATAACTCTGGATTACCCTGTATTACCTCAATAGAAAGAATTACTCTGAATTACCTAAGATTACCCTGGATTATATCAGATTACCCTGGATTACCTCTACATTTAAAATTACTCTGAATTACCTAAGATTACTCCGTAAATAACCAAACTCTGAATCTGTTTATGTAAATTGTTTAAATAATTAATACTTCTTTTAAATTGACAAAGCAACATAGGATAGAGTCATCAGAAAGACATTGTTAGTTGACTCCCTAAACAAATTGTGCCTATTCCTCGAAAAATACTCAAACTCTGAATATGTTCATGAAAATTATTTAAATAAATATTAATTATTGCAAATGTGCAAAGTAATGTACGAAAGTCTTATTGGAAATGCGTACTTTCTTGCTTCCGTAAACAAATTGAGCCTATTAGTTTCAAAGCAGCTAAACTCTCAATTTGTTTATAAAAATTGTTTAAATAATTAATAATACTTGAGAATTTACAAAGTATCACAGAAAAAAGTCATCGGAAAGATATTCTTAGTTAATTCTTTTAAAAAATGTAGCCTATTCGTTGACAAATAGCTAAACTCTGAATTTGTTTATGAATATTGTTTAAATAATTATTGTATATTTGCAAAGTATCGTAGAAATCTTGATGCACTAAACTAATTGATCCTAGTCGTTGAAAAATGGTCAAGTTCTTGATTTCTTTACGAAAATTGTTTAAGTAATTAATAATTCTTGGAAATTTTTTTAAGTGAGCCTATTCGTTGAAAAATAGAAAAACTCTGAATTTGTTTATAAAAATTGTTTGAATAATTAATAATGCTTTCAAATTTTCTAAGTTTCATACCAAACAGTCACCGGAAAAGCATTCTTAGTTTATTCCGTTAAAAAAATTAAGCCTGTTCGTTGATAAATAGCCAAACTGTGAAATTTTTTTTAAATTGCCAAATAGCATCTTCTTTCAAGCAACAGTAATAAAACTTTTATTTCTCGCACATTCCATACCAAAACTCTGGATTTCAATGAGCTAAACATTCCCAATCCCGAAAAGAACTTTTATTCAATAATTTGTTTATAACGTAAAAAAACATTTTTTTAATCATTTTTAACTACTGCAAATTATTTACAGATAGTTTCAGCACAGATATAAAACCTTTTTTGATAAATCTGAAAATTAAAAAAAATGGTGATTGTGAATTCTCTTTTGTTAAAGCTCCTTCGGCTTTAACGAAAACATTCTCATCAAATATCTCGTGCTTCGCACTCGATTTTTTCCAAAATATAAACTTTTCTACATTATGTTCAACACTTTGATATTGAAAAATAAAGTACAAGTTTTATTTATCATGATTAATTAAATATTTATCTCTTATTTTGCATTATTTTTTCATCATTACATTCATAATATGCCTCTTGTTTTTCCTTAAATTGAATTTGTTTATTTTCAATGTTATTTTTTATATTTTAAACTAAAAATACGCATCCTAGCGTAAAGTGGCTTTGAGAAAATTTCTATATATATACATTAGGCAAAAAATTTTGTTAAATAAAATTTTATTGTGGTTTGTGTCCTTTTACCAAAAAAGTAATTTCTTTGTTTTTAATATATGTTTTTAACAAGAGCTTATAACAAATGTGTAGATTTTTTTTGGTTGCACAACTTTTGTCTTTTCATTTTTTTTTTTCGTCTCTTATGTCGTTTTTCCAAAAGTCTAATTTTTTTATTTTTAATCTTGTTTTTTACGATTAGAATAAAATCTACTTGTTCTATCTGAAAATTATCAATAAAAAATTTTTAGATCCTTTTTGGGTTAACAACTTTTATTTATTTTTTTTTTCGTACCTTGTGTCGTTTTCCAACAAATTAAATTTTTTAATTTTTAATGTTATTTTTTACGATTGAAACAAAAACTACGCGTCCTATCAAAAAATTATTAATTAAAAATTAGTAGCTCTTTTTTGAATGAGATACTTTTGTAAATTCATTTTTTCATAGTTTGTGTCGTTTGTCCAAAAATTAAATTTTTAATGTTGCTTTTAATTTTCTTATTTTCAATCAGAGAGATAAATTTTTAACCAGAAGGATAAATTTTCGACCAAGAAGGTTAATTTTCTACCAAAAAAAGATTAATTTCTGATAAAATTTTCAAAATTATCAAACAAATATTTGAAATTTGGAAGGAATTTTCAACCAACAATATTAGTTTTATACCAAAAAAGTTTAATTTTCAACAAAATAGAGGAATTTTCAACCAAATAGTTCAAGTTTAAACTGAAGAAGATAAATTTTCAACCAAACATGGAATAATTAAATTTTCAGTTAAAAAAATTAATTTTCACAAAAAAATTTTTTTAACAAAGTAGTTAAATTAAAAAAAAGAGGATTTTCAACAAAATAGTTTAATCCTCAACCAAAAAAAAAACCGCGCGTCCCATCAAAAAGTAATCCCTAACAAATTTGTCGATCTTTTTTGAACGCACACTTTTTGTTGGTTAATTTGTTTTTCGTACCTTGCGTCGTTTTTCCAAAAATTTAATTTTTTCATTGTTAATATTATTTTTCACAATTAGAAGAAAAAATACGCATCCTATCAAAAAATAATTAATAACAAATTTGTAGCTCTTTTTCAGGTTAACAAATTTTGTCTGTTTATTTTTTTCGTATCTTGTTTCTTGACCAAATTGTTAAACTTTTAACAAAATAGATGAACTTTAAATCAAATAGTTGAATTTTCAACCAAGAAGAATAATTTTCTACTGGAAAGACGAATTTTCAACTAAATAAATGAATTTTCAACAAAAAAAGATAAATTTGTCACCAAAAATGGAACTTATAGAAAAATTAAATTTAAACCATAAATAAAACGAATTTTCAACCAAGGAAATGATTATTAAGCTAAAGTACTGAATCTTCAACTGTAATAATTAAATTTTCTGTTAAATAATAATTTTTCAACCAAAAAAACAATTTTTGTACAAATTATTTAAATTTTCAACCAAAAATATCAATTTTTCTACCAAAAATGAAATAGTTAAATTTTTAGTTTTAAAAATTAAATTGAAATCATAAGTAAAAAGAATTTTCAAACAAAGATAAGAATATTAAACCAAAATGATGAATCTTGAACTGAAATAGATCAATTTTCTGTTAAATAATAAACTTTTAACAACAAAAAAACTTTTTGGTTGACCAAGAATCGAACTTTGGAGAACGGCAAAAGAACGATTTTTGAACAAATTATTTAAATTTCAAAACAAAGAGACGAATTTTCAACTAAAATGAAGAATCTTCATAAAAAAATAATTACTTTTTCATCAAATTGTTGAATTCTTATCAAAATAGATGAACCTTAAACCGAATAGTTGAATTTTCAACCAGGAAGATTAATTTTCTAACGAAAGAGCTGCATTTTCCATAAAATAAATAATTTTTCAACGAAGTAGTTAATATTTTAACTGAAAAAGGTGAATTTTCCACCAAAAATGAAAGAGGTTAATTACAGTTATAAAAATTAAATTTGAACCATAAATAAAACGAATTTTCAACTAAGATGATGAATCTTCAACTGAAATGATGAATCTTCAACCGTAATAGTTAACTTTTCTGTTAAATAATAAATCTTCAAACAAAAAAAAAACAATGATTTTTCAACAAATTAGTTAGGTTTTGAACCAAAAAGACGAATTTTCAACTAAAATGAAAAATCTTCATAAAAAAATAATTACTTTCTCATCAAATAGTTGAATTCTTAACAAAATAGATGAACTTTAAACCGAATAGTTGAATTTTCAACCTAGAATATTAACTTTCTACCGGAAAAAATCAATTTTCAACAAAATAAATTATTTTTTTACCAAAAAGATAAATTTTCAACTAAAAAAGGTGAATTTTCCACCAAAAACGGAATAGTTAAATTTTAAGTTGAAAATTAAATTTCAACCGAAAAGGAAACCAATTTTCAACCAAAGAGATTAATAAAAAAAGACGCATCCTAATTTCTGTAACTAAAAATTTAACTATTCCATTTTTAGTAGAAAATTCATCTTTCTTTAGTTGATAATTCATGTACTTCGTTGAAAATTCGTCTTTTCCGGTAGAAAATTAATCTTCTTGGTATAAACTTCAATTATTTGGTTTAAAACTTATGTATTTTGTCAAAAATTCAACAATTTGGTGAAAAAGTCATTTTTGGATGAAGATTCTTCATTTTAGATGAAAATCCATCTCTTTGGTTAAAAATTTAACTATTTTCTTGAAAATTGTTTTTTTTTTGTTCGATAATTAATTTTGTAACCTGAAATTCAAATATTCCATTTTTTGGTGGACAATTCATCATCTTCAGTTTAATATTGAACTATTTGGTAGAATCGTTTTAGTTAAAAATCCATCTTTTTGGTTGAAAAGTTAAAAATTTAGTAAAAAATACACTAAAATTGGAAACGTAGTTTATGGACGACGATCTGACGTAGTTTATGGGTGGCCCCTGACGTAGTTTATGGACGACCCTTGACGTAGTTTCTGGACGGCCACTGACGTAGTTCATGGACGACACTTGACGTGGGTTATGGACGACCCTTGACGTAGTTTGTGGACGACGATCTGACGTAGTTTATGGACGGCCCTGGCGTATTTTATGGACGATCCTTGACGTAACTTATGGACGACGATCTGACGTAGTTTATGGACGTCGATCTGACGTAGTTTATGGAAGGCTCCTGACGTTGTTTATGGACGACCCTTGACGTAGTTTATGTACGACCCCTGACGTAGTTTATGGACGACCGTTGACGTAGTTCATCGACGATTATTTGACGTAGTTTATGGAGGACCCTTGACGTAACTTATGGACGGCGAGCTGACGTAGTTTATGGACGACGATCTGACGTTGTTTATGGACGACCCTTGACGTAGTTTATATACGGCCCCTGACGTAGTTTATGGGCGACCCTTGACGTAGTTCATGGACGAAGATTTGACGTAGTTTATAGA
>CAKNYM010052757.1:357849-385705 GCA_932195095.1 Andricus curvator | reverse complement strand
AACGACGATCTGACATTGTTTATGGACGACCCTTCACGTAGTTTATGTACGGCCCCTGACGTAGTTCATGGACGACCACTGACGTAGTTTATGGAAGGCTCCTGACGTAGTATCTGGACCACGATCTGAATTAGTTTATGGACGGCCCCTGACGTAGTTTATGGACGACGATCTGACGTAGTTTTTGGACGAACCTTCACGTAGCTTATGGACTGCCCCTAACGTTGTTTATGGACGACACTTGACGTAGTTTATGGACGACCCTTGACGTAGTTTATAGTAGAAGATCCGACGTAGTTTATGGACGGCCCCTGACGTAGTTTATGGGCGGCCCCTGACGTAGTTTATGGACGACCCCTGACGTAGTTTATGGACGGCCCCTGACATAGTATATGGACGACGATCTGAATTAGTTTATGGGCGGCTCCTGACGTAGTTTATGGACGACGATCTGACGTAGTTTATGGACTGCCCCTGACGTAGTTTATAGACGACCACTGACGTAGTTAATGGTCGACCCCGACGTAGTTTATGAACGACCCCTATAGTAGTTTATGAACGACCCCTAACGTAGTTTATGGTCGACCCCTAATGGTCGTTTTCTTTAAAAAAATTCGGTAGTTTCTTCATCAGGACGGCATTATTGAAAGCCCCTAAAAACGCCCTTGAGAGGTTTCTGCCCCTACGTGCGAAAAAGAAGTCTTTATCGACTCTGAAGCTTCTTTTAAGGATTGCTCTTGTCTATACAGCAGCTTTCCTGTGAGTTTGGGGGATCGAAGCGGAAAAGTAGTCAAGCGACGCGACTACTTTCATGTGAAAGATGAAGCGTTGGCGAAATTCAAAAGAGCCTATTTTCCATATAAGAATAAAGGGCGCGAGGGATAAGAGCCTTTCATCTTATAATTATAACAAATGTGCACTCGTGAACTAAACCCAAGAGAAAGGGCAAACGACACTCAATACATGAAAATGTACAATGTTAAAAAAAAACCAAGAAGATTAAATTCATACCAAAAAAGACAAATTTTCAATGAAGTAATAGAATTTTCAACTGAGGAAGGTTAATTTTCCACAAAAACAGAAATATTCCAATTTTAAGCTAAAGAATTAATTTTCAACCGAACAGATGAATTTACATCTAAATGGTAAATCGTCATTAAAAAAATGACTTTTTAACAAAATTGTTCAATTTTCTATAAAGTAGATTAATTTTTAACCAAAAGAGATGAATTCTTAACAAAAAATGTAATAGTTGATATTTCAACCAGAACAGATTTTAATTTTAAATCAAAAACATTAGAACTCAACCAAAAAATAAGTATTTTCAAAAAAATACACGAATTTTCAACCAAGTAGTTGAATTTTCAAAAAAAAAGTTAATTTCTTTACCCAAAAATACAAACAAAAAATGAATTTTTAACAAAGTAGTTGAATTTAAAAAAATGACTTTCACTAAAGTATTCAATTTTCTACAAAGTAGCTGAATTGTTAACCAAACATGAATTTTCAACAAAATTAGTTAATTATCAAACTAATAGTTGTTGAATTATAGTAGTTTGAAGTATAGCTAATTGAAAAATAGTAGTTGAATTTTTAACTTAAAAAGACGAATTCTCAACAAAACAGTTTAATTTTCAACCAAAAATGTAATAGTTACATTTTCAATTTAAAAAATTAATTTTTTATCAAAAAAAAAAAATTTCAGTTTAAAATGATCAATTTTCAACAAAAAAAATGACTTTTTACAAAACTGTCAAATTTTCTACAAAGTAGATTAATTTTTAACCAAATAATTGATTTTTAAACCGAAAATAAAAAATTTCAACCTAGAAGATTAATTTTCTACCGAAAGAGACGGATTTTTAACAAAATACATGAATTTACAATCAAATAATTGAATTATCTACCAATGTAGTTGAATTTTTAACTTTAAAAAAACGAACTTTTAACCAAAAATGGAACAGTTACATTTTCAATTTAAAAAATTAACTTTTTACCAAAAAAACTACTTTTTAATTAAAAAAGGTCAATTTTAAACAAAAAGTTGAATAGCTACATTTTTCATTTTAAAAATTAATTTTTAATCAAAAAAACACATTTTCAACAATATAATTGAATTTTCAACCAAAAAAATTACTTTTTCACAAAACTGTTAAACTTTCTACAAATTGGATTCATTCTTAACCAAATAATTTATTTTTAAACTCAAAATAAAAGTTTTCAACCGAGAACATTAATTTTCTATCAAAAGAGACGAATTTTCAACAAAATACATGAATTTTCAAACAAGCAGTTGAATTTTCTGAATCGATTAAAACTATTTGCTGAAAAAGGGGCCCATAATAGGCTTATAGGCACATCTTCCTGCTTATTTTTTGAATATAAGGAATAAAAACACAGGGAGGTGCACATGCGCGAATTTATATTTATTAAAAAAATATGTGCCTGAGTCGATTTAAACCATTGCTGGAAAAGGGGCCCATAATAGATTTATTTGCCATTTTCCTGTTCACGTTTTTAATGAAAGAAATAAAAATCCAGTGATGTGCACGCGCGCGATGCTGTATTTGATAACAAAATATATGTCTGTGTCGATTCAAACCATTACTGGAAAGGGGGCCCATAATAGATTTATTTGCCATTTTCCTGTTCACGTTTTTAATGAAAGAAATAAAAATCCAGGGATGTCCACGCGCGCGAAGCTGTATTTAATAATAAAATATATGTCTGAGTCGATTCAAACCATTACTGGAAAAGGGGCCCATAATAGGCTTATGGGCACATTTTCCGGTAAATAAAAATCCACGAAGGTGCATGAGTGCGCAGCTATATTTAGTAATAAAGTTTGTGTCTGAGTCGATTTCAGCTATTACTGGCGAAGGGGCCCATAATCGGCTTATGTGCACATTTTTCTACTTCTTATTTTTTTAATATAAGAAATAAAAATACATGGAGACGCCCGTGCGTGAAGCTGTATTTATTAATAAAATATGTGTCTGAGACGATTTAAACCATTACTGGAAAAGGGGCACATAATAGGCTTATGGGCACATTTTCCTGAGAATAAAAATGCAGGGAGTTGCAAACGCGCAAAGATATATTTGTTCAATAAATACTTGCCTGAGTCGATTTAAAATATGTATTACTGAAAAAGGGGCCTATAATAGGCTTATGGGCACATTTTCCTGTTTACGTTTTTAATAAAAGAAATAAAAATCCGGGAAGGTGCACGCCCACATAGCTATATTTTATAATCAAATATGTGCCTGAGTCGATGTAAACCATTACTGGAAGAGGGGCCTATAATAGGCTTATGGGCACATTTTCTTGTGAATAAAAATCCAGGGAGATGAACGCGTGCGAAGCTATATTTATTAATAAAATATTTGCCTGAGTCGATTTGAACTATTACTGAAAAAGGGGCGCATAATAGGCTTATGGGTACATTTTTCTACTTCCTATTTTTTTAATATAAGAAATAAACATACATGGAGACGCACTTGCGTAAACCTGTATTTATGAATAAAATATGTGTCTGAGTCGATTTGAAGCATTACTGGAAAAGGGGCTAATAATAGGCTTATGGGCACATTTTCTTTTAAATAAAAATCCAGGGAGATGAACGCGTGCGAAGCTATATTTATTAATAAAATATTTGCCTGAGTCGATTTAAACCATTACTGGAAAAGGGGCCCTTTTTTCATCAATTGCTTTAATTGGATCATTTCGTCTCGACTTACTGATGACTATAAAATCCGTAAAATCAAATACATATTCTAGTTTGATGACGCTCAACCCAATGGCTTAAAATGTCTTTCATATTGCAAGGTCATCCCAAAACTGATTCGCGCGACAGGTAATCGTATTCCTATGCTGGAATGTGTCAAAAATAACTGTCCTTCAGGATTATTATCAACCCATTTACGTACAATCGATCACCACGATTCCCACGTGGATTTTCTATTTCAAGCAGGTCCTCAAAAGTAATTAGGTCAGCCCGCTTAATCCGAGAAAAATAAAAAAGATTACACGTATTGTAAATTAATAATTCAAATTCCATTATATACTTTTCATTTACCGATCAGTCTTGGATTTATTGGTTTCAAGCAAACTATTTTAATTCATAGGAGCAACCAGCGTGAAGGAACTCGTTCAGATTAATTTTTATTTTATAGATAGACTCACTAGATAGACTCATTAGATAGACTCACTAGATAGACTTATTAGGTAGACTCAGTAGATAGACTCACATGAATTTTCAACAAAGAATAACGAAATTTGAACAAAAAAGTAGACTTTTCTACAAAAACTAAGACTAAAAATTTCTTTTTTCCGTTTTGTTATTATATGAAACAAAAAATAAAAAAAACTTTTTTCAAATCGGCCATGACAGATTTATGCGGAATTGCTTTAATTAAAACTTAATTAATTAATTATTTAATTCATTAGAATAATAAATAAAATTAATAGTTATTTATCATAATAATAATTAATTAATTAATAAAATTAAAATAATTTAATTAAAGCTTTAATTTAAAAAAATTTCGAGATAAATCGTTCGACAGTTAAATTTTCCGGACATAAATTGACATTAAAAAAATTCAACGAATGAATCTTACTTTCCCACCATACCGCTGAATTTTAAACTACAAAAAAAACAATTTTCAACCAAACAGATGAATTTTCAACTAAAATTATGCATCTTCAGCCAAAAAATGATTTTTTAACAAAGTAGTTCAACTTTAAACCAAGAAGTTGAATCTTCAATCCAAAAAAATTAATTTTCTACCAGAAAAGACAAATTTTTGACAAAAAACATGAATTTTTAACTGAAAAAGAAAAATTTTCCACCACTACCGTTGAATTTGCAACTAAAAAAATGAAGTTTCAAGAAAATATTTCAATTTCAACTAAAAAAAAATAAAAAAACAAACTAATTTTCACAAAAAAACATTTCAACAAAAAAGTTAAATTTTCAACCGAAAAGATGAATTTTCCAGCAAGAAGATTAATTTTCTACCAAAGTACATAAATTTTTAAGCAGGAAGAATTATTTTCTACCAAAAAAGAAGAATTTTTAACAAAATACGTGAACTTTCAACAAATAGTTGTTTTTAACAAAAAAAAAACTAATTTTTTATCCAAAAAAATTTCAATGAAATACATGAATTTTCAACTATGAAAGACAAATTTTCATCACAAATAAAATGGTTGAGTTTTCAGTTCAAAAAAGTTAATTTTCAACCAAAATAAAATAATTTCAACGAAAAAGATGAATTTTCAACTAAAATGAATACATTTACAATAAAAAATGAAATAGTTAAATTTTCAATTGAAAAATTATTTTCAAAAAAAAAAAATGAATTTTCAACAAAATAGTTAAATTTTTCACCAAAATACTTAAATTTTCAACTAAAAAGATGTATTTTTATGTAAGAAGATTAATTTTTTAACACAGTACATGAATTTTTCAATAAATGATTGAATTTTCAAGCAAGATGATTAATTTCCCACCAAAAAAAGAAAAATTGTGAACAAACAAAATACATGAATTTTCAACAAAATAGATGAATTTTCAACCAAAAAGATGAATTTACAAGAAAAAATCTTAACTTTTTACAAAAAAATAGATATCCATGAATTTTCAACTAAGCCAGATATACTTTCACTGAAAATTAAATAGTTAAATTTGCAGTTGAAAAAATTAATTTTTAATAAAAAATAAAAATTTTTTTTAACAAAGTAGTTCAACTTTCAATGAAGTACTTGAATTTTCAACTCAAAAAATATAATTTTTTACCAAAAAATGGAATAGTTCAATTTTCAGTTGAAAAAAATTAATTTTCAATCAAACCAAAAAAAAACTACTTTTCAACAATATAGTCCAATTTTCTACCGAAGTAGTTTGATTATTTACAACAAAGAAGATTAATTTTCGAACGAAAAAAAAAACAATTTTCAACAAAATATGTGAATAATGAACTAAAAAAGATTCATTTTTAGCCAAAAATGGAAAAAATTTGAACAAAAAAGTAGACTTTTCTACAAAAACAACTTAATTTCTTTAAGAAGAAGATTAATTTTCTACCAAAAAACGACTTTTCAACAAAATACATGAAATTTTAACTAGAGGTGATGAATTTTCAATCAAATAGCTGACTTACTTACGAAAAAAGATAAATACTCAACCGAGAATGGAATAGTTGAATTTGCAGTTAAGAAATTAATTGTTAAAACAAAAAAAATAACGAATTTTCAAACAAAGAAATAAATTTTCTACAAAAATAGTTGAATTTTCAAACCAAAAAAGACGAAATTTTAACAAAAAAGTAGAATTTTCAACAACAACAAATTAATTTTCAACGAAGAAGATTAATTTTCTGCCGAAAAAAAAAACAACTTTTCAGCAAAGTACATGAACTTTTAACTAGAAAAGTTGAATTTTCAATCAAATGACTAACTTATTTACGAAAAAAGAGAAATATTCAACCGAGAATGGAATAGTTAAATTTGCAGTTAAAAAATTAATTTTTAAACAAAAAAAAAACGAATTTTCAACCAAAGAAATAAATTTTCTACCAAAATAGTTGAATTTTCAACTAAAAAGTTGAATTTTCATCTTAAAAAAATAAAATTACATTAATAAATGGAATAGTTAAATTTCAGGTTAAAAAAAGTAATTTTCAACAACAACAACAAAAGAATTTTCAACTAAAAAAGATAAATTGACAATAAAAAATGGAATAAAGTAATTTAAAAAAAAAGAGAGATAAAAGTTTAACTAAAATGATGAATCTTCAAATGGAATAGTCAAATTTTCAGTTAAAAAATGATATTTCATAAAAAAGAACGATTTTTCAAAAACATAATTAAATTTTTAACCAAATAGATGAATTTTCAACCAAAAAATGAAATATAAAACGAAAAAGACAAACTGTCAACAAAATACATGAATTTTGAACCAAGTAGTTGAATTTTCACTCAATTAAAAAAGATCAATTTGCAACCAAACAGTTAAATAGTTATGTTTTTAGATAAAAATTAAATTTCATTTAAACAACGAAATTTCAAGAAAATAGTTAAATTTTCGAGTATAAAAGTACAATTTTCCAGCACAAAAGAAACAGTTACATTTTCAATTTAGAAAATGAATTTGTTACAACAAAATTAATTTTGAACAAAATAGTTAAATTTTCAGCCAAAGAGATAAATTTTCAACTAAAAGATATAAATTTATAAGAAAAACAGAATAGTTAACTTTTCAGTTAAAAAAATTAATTTTCACAACAAATATTTTTTAACAGAAAAGTTCAATTTTTCATCAAATTAGTTAAATTTTCAACCAAAAGGTGAATTTTTAACAAAATAGTTTACGTTTCAACCTAGAGGGATACTGTTCAGGCAAATCATTTAATTTTCTACCGACTAATATGAATTTTTAACCAATAGTTGAATTTTCAACTAAAAAAGATAAATTTTCATCCAAAAATGGAATAGTTTCATTTTCAATTAAAAAGTTAATTCTTTACGAAAAAACGGAATTTTCAATGAAAGAGATGAATTTTCAACTAAAAATGATGCATTTACAGTAAAAAAAATCGATTTTTAACAAATTAGTTCAGCTTTCAACCAAGTAGTTGAATTTTCAACCAAGAAAATAAATTTCTACAAAAAGGACAAATTTTTAACAAAATGTATGAAGTTTTAACCAAATAGTAGAATTTTCAGTTAAATAGTTGAATTTTCAAATAAGAACAAAAATGTATTTATAAATGAAGTAGTTAAACTCTCAGTTAAAAAAAAAAATTAATCTTCAACCAAAAAAAGAGAAATTTCTATCAAGGAGATGAATTTTCAACTAAAAAATATAAATTTACATAAAAAGCGGAATAGATAACTTTCAGTTAAAAAAATTAATTTTCACAACAACAAAAAATTAGTTCTTAACAAAACAGTTAAATTTTTCATCAAAATAGTTAAATTCTCAACCAAAAAGATGAGTTTTCAACCAAATAGTTTAATTTTCCACCAAAAACATTCATTTTTAACCAAGAAGATTAATTTTCTACCGAAAAACATTCATGTTTAACCAATAGTTGAATTTTCAACTAAAAAAGATTAATTTTCATCAAAAAATGAAATAGATACATTTTCAATTTAAAAAATGAGTTTTTAAAAAAAGGAAATTAATTTTTAACAAAAAAGTTGAATTTTCAACCAAAGAGATCAATTTTTAACTAAAATGATGCATTTACAGTGAACAAAATCCATTTTCAACAAAGTAATTCAATTTTCAACCAACGAGTTGAATTTTCAACCAATAAGATTAATTTTCTACAAAAAGAGAAATTTTTAACAAAATACATGAAGTTTCAACCAAATAGTTGAATTTTCAAATAAAAACAAAAATTTATAATTATAAATGAAATAGTTAAATTTTCAGTTAAAAACTTAATTTTTAACAAAGCAAAAAGAATGTTCATCCATAAAGTTAAATTTACAAAAAAGTTAAATTTCAACGAAAAAGATGAATATTCAAGCAAGAAGATTAATTCTCTACCAAAAGAGAATTTTTTTTTAACAATATAGTTAAATTTTCTACCAAAATAGATGATTTTTTAACCAAAAATCATGAATATTCAGCGAAGAAAATTAATTTTTGACCGAAAAAGAGAAATTTTCAAAAAAAACTCTGCATTACTTCGAATTATCGGATTACAAGTGGATTATTTCGGATTAAAAGTGGATTCTTCAGAATGACTCGAATTACACCGGATTACCAATTCGGATAACCGAGAGTTCCAGCGGATTACCAAAGTTGTTTCTACCACGATAATTAATTTATTTCTGATCTTAAATTTTTTCTATTGCTGGTTCAATAGTTCTTAGAAAAACAAGAAAAAAATCTACCTCAGCCCGGATTTGAACCGGGAACGCCACTATACATGAGTGGAGCGTTAACCAATTACGCCACTGGTACCCTAGCAGATCCTTTCCTTTTTTCATCTATTTCCGATCTACTGTGGTCCACAGTGGCGTAACTGTTTAACGCTCCATGCATAGTGGCGTTCCAGGTTCAAATCCGGGCCAAGGTAGATTTTTTTTCTTGCTTCTGGACACAAATAGCTCTTAGAAATGTTTTGAAAAAGAAATTACTTTGAAAGCTAGCCCGAGATAGGACCGAACGAGTGTACCTCAGGGGGACAAAATATACACCGGGTGGGTGGAATGGGGTCCAGAAATATATCGCGCTTATCCGACACTATTCCTTGGTGCATAATGCGAATACCCGACGCTTTAACGATGCGCTGGGAGCGGTTATCCAAGTCAGATAGAAGTCATTACTGAGGAAACAGTCGGATTAAATATGAACAATTGATAATTATGGTACGAAGACCGATATAATTTAAATTATTTAAACAATCTCTCAACAAAAAATTTTTGATTTTAAACAAATTCTTTGAATCAAAAAAAATATATTAATTGTCTCAATTTAAAAAAAAAAGTTTCTTTCGAGGGTTACTTCGGATTATATCGGATTACCCTGGATTACCTTAGATTACTCTCGAGTACATAAAACTATGAATAATTGTACTACAATAAAAGACGAATTTTAAATAAACTACATGAATATTTAACCGAAAAATTACGAAATTTAAACAAAAAAGTAGACTTTTCAACCAAAAAGTTTAATTTTCAATTAAAAAAGATAAAATTAGATTGATAAATGGAATAGTTGAATTTTCAGTTAAAAAAGTAATTTAAAAAAAAAAGAATTTTCAACTAAAAAAGATAAATTGACAATAAAAGATGGAATTAAAGAATTTTCAACACAAAAAAAAAGAATGTTTAAATAAAAAAGGTAAATTGACAATAAAAAATTTAATAGTAAAATTTTCAGTTAAAAAAAATAATAATTTTCACCCAAAAAAATTAATTTTCAACAAAATAGTTAATTTTTTCACCATATTAATTAAAATTCAACCAAAAAGATTAATTTTCAAGCAAGAAGATTAATTTTCTAACAAAATACATCAATTTTCAAACAAATAGTTGAATTTTCAAGCCAGAAGATTAATTTTCTACCAAAATACTTGAATTTGCAACCAAGAAAAAAAACTAAATTGTAAACGAAAACGTTTAATTTTCAACCAAAAAGTTTAATTTTTAACTAAAAAGATAAATTTACATTGATAAATGGAATAGTTAAATTTTCAGTTGAAAAAGTAATTTTCAACAAAAAACAAGAATTTTCAACTAAGATAGATGAATTGACGATCAAAAATGGAATAAAGTAATTTTCAAGAAAACAAAAAAGAATTTTCTGCTAAAAAAATAAATTGACAATAAAAAATGGGATGGTAAAATTTTCAGTTAAAAAAAATTAATTTTGACCAAAAAAATTAATTTTCAACAAAATAGTTAATTTTTTCACCAAATTAACTAAATTTTCAAAGAAAACGATTAATATTCAAGCAAGAAGATTAATTTTCTACGGAAATACATAAATTTTCAAACAAATAGTTGAATTTTCGAGCCAGAAGATTAAGTTTCTACCAAAATAGTTGAATTTTCAACCAAAAAAAAAAACGAAATTTTCAACAAAAAAGTTTAATTTTTAACGAAAAAGTTTAATTTTTAACTAAAAAAGATAAAATTACATTGATAAATTGATATAATTAAATTTTCAGTTAAAAAATAAGTTTAAAAAAATAATAATTTTCAACTAAAAAAGAGAAATTGACACTAAAAGATGGAATTAAATAATTTTCAACAACAAAAAAAACGAATTTTTAAATAAAAAAGGTAAATTGGCAATAAAAAGTGTAATAGTAAAATTTTCAGTTAAAAAAAAATAAATTTCACCCAAAACAAATTAATTTTCAACAAAATAGTTAAGTTTTTTACCGTATTAATTAAAATTTCAACCAGAAAGATTAATGGTCAAACAAGAAGATTAATTTTCTAACAAAATACATCAATTTTCAAACGAATAGTTGAATTTTCAAGACAGAAGATTAATTTTATACCAAAATAGTTAAATTTTCAAGCAAAGAAAAAACGAAATTGTGAACGAAAAAGTTTAATTTTCAACAAAAAAGTAGAATTGTTAACTAAAAAGATAAATGTACATTGATAAATGGAATAGTTAAATTTTCAGTTAAAGAAGTAATTTAAAAAAAAAGTATTTTCAACTAAGATATATAAATTGACGATAAAAAATGGAACAAAGTAATTTTCAATAAAACAAAAAAGAATTTTTTCTAAAAAAAAAATAAATTGACAATAAAAAATGGAATGGTAAAATTTCCAGTTAAAAAAAATTAATTTTCACAAAAAAAATGAATTTTCAACAAAATGGTTAACTTTTTCACCAAATTAATTAAATTTCAAACCAAAACGATTAATATTCAAGCAAGAAGATTAATTTTCTACGGAAATACATACATTTTCGAACAAATAGTTGAATCTTCAAGCCAGAAGATTAATTTTCTATCAAAAAAGAATTTTTAACAAAATACATGAATTTTCAAATAAGAGACAAATTGTCACCAAAAATTAAATAGGTAAATTTTTATTTAAAAAATTTTATTTTTAACGAAAAAAACGGATTTTCAAAAAAAAAAACAGTACAATTTTCAACCAAAAAGATGAATTTTTAAGGCAGAAGATTAATTTTCTATAAATGGAATAGTTAAATTTTCAACCAAAGAGATGAATTTTCGCAAAAAGAAATTTAAGAAAGTAGATCAACTTTGAAACAAGTAGTTGAATTTTCAACCAAAAGTAGATAATTATCTACCAAAAAAGACAAATTTTTAATAAAGCACATATATTTTTAACAAAAAAAATTAATTTTCTACCAAAAATAAACGAATTTTCAAGAAAATAAATACATTTTTAACCAAACGATTTTCAAATAAAAATCAAGAATCAAGTTGAATTTTCAACTAAAAAAATATCAATTTTGATCAAAAAATGGAACAAATAAATTTTCGATTGAAAAAATTAATTCTCACTAAAAAAACGATTGTTCATCGAAATAGATCAATTTTCAGCCAAAGAGATGAATCTCATAACTAAATAATAAATTTTTAACAAAGTAATTCAATTTTGAACCAAGTAGTTGAATTTTCAACCAAGAATATTATAAACTACAAAAAAGGCAAATTTTTAACAAATTATATGAATGTTCAGTTAGACAAAGTACTTTTCAACAAACAAAAAAAGAATTATCAACTAAAAACCATAAATTGACAATAAATGAGATGAAAATGTAAAAATGGAATAAACAAATTTTCAGTTACAACAATTAATTTACAAAAACAAAAAATTAATTTTCAACAAAATAGTTCAATGTTTCGACAAATTAGTTAAATTTTACAGCAAAAAAATTAATTTTCAAGCCAGAATATTAATTTTCTACCAAAAAAAACGAATTTTCAACAAAATAGTTAAATTTTCAACCAAAAAGATGAATTTTCAAACAAGACCATTAATTATATAAAAATGGAATAGTTAAATTTTTAACCAAAGAGATGAATCTTCACAACAACAAAAATAAATTTTTAACAAGGTAGTTTAACTTTGAACCAAATAGTTGAATTTTCAACTGAAAACTATAAATTTACAAAAATAAATGAAATAGTTAAACTTTCAGTTTAAAAACGTAATTAAAAAAAAAAGAATTTTTTTAACAAAAAAATATAAATTGTCAATAAAGAATGGAAAAGTAGAATTTTCAGTTACTACAATTATGCATCTTCAGCCAAAAAATGAATTTCTAACAAAGTAGTTCAACTTTCAACCAAGAAGTTGAATCTTCAATCCAAAAAAATTTCAACTAAAAAAATGTATTTTCAAGAAAATATTTCAATTTTAGCTACAAAAAAAATAAATTCATAAACAGAAAAAGAATAGTTAAATTTTTGTTTAATGAAAACTGATTTTCACAACAACAAAAATTCAACAAAAGAGTTAAATTTTCAACCGAAAAGATGAATTTTCCAGCAAGAAGATTAATTTTCTACCAAAATACATAAATTTTCAAACAAAAATAGTTAAATTTTCAAGTAGGAAGAATTATTTACTACCAAAAAAAAAAGAATTTTTAACATAATGCGTGAATTTTCAAGAAAATAGTTGTTTTTAACAAAAAAAAAAATGAATTTTTTACGAAAAAAAATTTAATCAAATACATGAATTTTCAACTAAGAAAGACCATTTTTGATCACGAATAAAATGGTTGAATTTTCAGGTAAAAAAAATAATTTTTAACTAAAAAATGTTTTACAATACTGAATGGAACAGTTAACTTTTTAGTTAAATAAGTTAATTTACAACCAAAATAAAATACTTTCAATGAAAAAGATGAATTTTCAACTAAAGAGGATACATTTACAATAAAAAATGGAATAGTAAAATTTTCAGTTGAAAAATTATTTTTCAACCAAAGAAATGAATGTTTAACAAAATAGTTAAATTTTCAACTAAAAAGATGTATTTTTATGTAAGAAGATTAATTTTTTACCAAAATACATGAATTTTCAAACAGATAATTGAATTGTCAAACAAGATAAAAAAACTACTTTTCAATAATGTAGTTCAATTTTCTACTGAAATAGTTTAATTATTTACAACAAAGAAGATTAATTTTCGAACGAAAAAGACCAATTTTCAACAAAATATGTGAATATTCAACTAAAAAAGATGAATTTTTAACAAAAAATAGAAAAAATCAATTTTCAGTCAAGAAAATTGTATTTCAACAAAAAATGGAAATAGTTGAATCTTCAGTTAAAAAAAAGTAACTTTCAACAAAACAAAAAAAAAAACAATTTTCAACAATATGGTTCAGTGTTTCACAAACTACTTGAATTTTCAACCAAAAAGATTAATTTTCTACCAAAAAAAAAAACGAATTTTCAGAACAATAGTTAAATCTGCAGTTGAAAGCATTAATTTTCACACAAAAAAAAACGAATTTCAAACAAAATAGTTAAGTTTTCAACCAAAAAGATGAATTTTTAAGCAAGAAGATTAGTTTTCTAAAAATTTTTGAAATTTTCAATAAAAAAAGTAAATTTACATTATTAAATGGAATAGTGAAATTTTTAGTCAACAAATTTAATTTTCAACCAAATAAAAGAATTTTCATCCAAAAAGATGAATAGTTGAATTTTCAAGAAAATAGTTAAGTTTGCAAAAGATAAATTTTTAAGCAAAAGATTTAAAAAAATCAAGAATCTTGAACCAGAAAAATAAATTTTCAACAAACTTTCAATTATCAACTACAAAAAAAAATTTCAACAAAAAATTAAATAGTTAAATTTTCAGTTGAAAAAATTAATTTAAGTCATTCCATTCTTCCAAGTTTAAATGAAATTTATTACAATATTCTCACTATAGGGTTTTTATTTTAATAAACAAAAAAAAATTACATTTGTTTCAAGAAATAAAATCTTACAGTATATTAAACAATTTCGCACAGATCTAAACTCACATTTTGTAACATTACGCATACTAATTAACTACAGGATTTTTCAAAATTAAGATTGAAAAGAATTCCATTTTATCGTGAATAATTTTTGCAAAATAAGCACGGAAAAGATTCATAATCAAAAAATAAAATTTCAAAGCAACCTCACTTTTCGGCTCATTAGAGACAAAAATAACATAATGAAAAAAGAGGGAGAAAAAGGGAAATTTAAATTTTTTAATTGGACACGTTTATACTTTATTTTTCTCAACTTACTTGCAAAGTTGTGGTCAGTGTTAACCGTGAAAGGGGATAATTTAATCCCTCCGCTTCGCACTCTCTTTTTAAAAATTAATTTTTGCTCTGTTTTACGCGCCCGGGGGGGAAAAAAATCCGAAAGAGAATAGCGGACGGACCCGAAAGGACGGACGACGGGAGCGCGGAAAAACAAGCAACACCAACCACGCGCTCCGCGCGAAGACTGCGTGCTCCTCGTCTCGTGGACCGCGGAAACCACCTCGTCGCGCCGAGCAGGACCACCTCCAGTCCGTGCAGCAGTCAAGCTGGCGCGGTGCACAGTGGGGCAAAAAAATGTCTCTGGACAAATTGATACTCAGAAGTGATTTCTCAACCGATTAAAACGTTCTTTTTTTAAAATTAAAGCCAATAAAATTCCGCATAATTTTTTATTGCCGATTTTTAAAAAAGCTTTTTTATTTATTTATTATTCAATAATAAAAATGAAAAAAGAACATTTTTGTTCAGAAGAACCATTTTGTTGATAATTCAACTATTGAGTTGAAAATTCATGTATTTCATTAAAAAATGTATTTTCGTTGGTAGAAGAATTTATCTTTTTTAGTTGAAATTTTTTTTTTGTTGAAAATGTTTTTTTTTTTAACTGAAAACTTAAATATTCGATTTTTAGAAAATTAACCTTCTTGCTTGAAAATTCATCTATTTGGTTGAAAATTTAACTATTTTGTTTAAAATTCGTATTTTTTGGTGAAAATTAATTTTTTTAACTGAAAAAATTCACTATTTTTCGGAACATTCGTTTTTTTTTGGTATAAAATTAATCTTTTTGGTTGAAAATTCAAGTAATTTGGTGAAATATTGAACTATTTTGTTGAATATTTTGGTTGTTGTGATAATTAATTTTTTTAACTGAAAATTTTACTATTCCATTTTTTATTGTCAATTTATCTTTTTAGTTGGAAATTCTTTTTTTTTTCTAGAATTTTTTTTTTACTGAAAATTTAACTATTCAATTTTTAGAAAATTAATCTTCTTGCATGAAAATTCATTTTTTTGGTGGAAATTCAATAACTATTTTGTTTAAAATTCGTTTTTTTTTTTGTGAAAATAATTGTTTTAACTGAAAATTTAATTATTTTTCTGAAAATTCGTCTTTTTGGTAGGAAATTAAACTTTTTGGTTGAAAAATCAAGTAATTTGGTAAAATATAGAACTATTTTGTTAAAATTTTGTGTTGTTGTGATAATTAATTTTTTTAACTCAAAATTTTACTATTCCATTTGTTATTGTCAATTTATCTTTTTTAGTTAAAAATTCTTTCTTGTTGTTGAAAATTTATTTTTTTTTACTGAAAATTTACTTTTTTTTACTGACAATTTAACTATTCAATTTTTAGAAAACTTATCTTCTTGCTTGAAAATTCATCTTTTTGGTTGAATATTCAACTATTTTGTTTAAAATTCGTTTTTTTCGGGTGGAAATTAATTTTTTTAACTGAAAATTTAACTATTTTTCTGAAAATTCTTTTTTTTTTGTAGGAAATTAAACTTTTTGGTTGAAAATTCAAGTAATTTGTGAAACACTGAACTATTTTGTTGAATTTTTTTTTTGTGATAATTAATTTTTTTAACTGAAAATTTCACTATTCCATTTGTTATTGTCAATTTATATTGTTTTAGTTGAAAATTCTTTTTTTGTTTTTGAAAATGTACTTTTCTTACTGAAAATTTAACTATTCAATTTTTAGAAAATTAATGTTCTTGCTTGAAAATTCATTTTTAAGGTTGAAAATTTAACTATTTTCTTTGAAATTCGTTTCTTTGGATGAAAATTAATTTTTTAACTGAAAATTTAACTATTTTTCTGAAAATTCGTTTTTTTTGGTAGAAAATTAATCTTAAACTATTCCATTTATTATTGTCAATTTGTATTTTTCAGTTGAATTTTTTGTTTTAAATTAGTTTTTTTAACTCAAAATTTAATTATTCCATTTATTAATGTAAATTTATCTTTTTTAGTTTGAAATTCAACTATTTGAATTAAAATTTATGTCATTTGTTTAAAATTTGACTTTTTTGGGAGATAATGAATATTCTTGTTTGAAAATAATTTAACTACTTGATTTGAAGTTGAACGACTTTATTACGAAATCAAATTTTCTGGTTGAAGATTCTTGATTTTTATTTCAAAATCGTTTGGTTGAAAATTTTACTATTTTCTTGAAAGTTCCTTTTTTTTAGAAAATTAGTCTTTTTGGTTGAAAATTTAACAAATTCGGTGAAACATTGAACTATTTTGTCAAAAATTTATTTTTGTGGGGTGCAAATTAATTTTTTTAACTGAAAATTTCACTATTCCATTTTTTAATGTGATTTATTTTTTTTTAGTTGAAAATTATTATTTTTTAATTACTTTTTTCAACTGAAAATTTAACTATTCCCTTTATTAATGTAAATTCATCTCTTTTAGTTGAAAAATCAACTATTTGGTTGAAAATTCATGTAATTTGTTAAAAATTTGTCTTTTTTGGTAGATGTTGAAAATTCAACTAATTGGTTAAAAGTAGACTACGTTGTTAAAAAAAATGTTTGTGTGAAGATTCATCTTTTTGATTGAAAATTTAACTATTCCATTTTTATAAAATTAATCTTTTTGCTTGAAAATTCATCATTTCGGTTCTAAAATCGTTTTTTTTTTGGGCGAAAATTTATTTTTTTAACTAAAAATTTAAGTACTCCATTTTTTGTTCAAAATTGATCTTTTTTTTTAGTTAAAAATTCAACTACTTGGTTGAAAGTTGGACTTTTTTGTTGGAAAATTCAATTTTCTGGTTGAAGATACTTGATTTATATTTGAAAATCGTTGGGTTGAAAATTTCACTATTTTCCAGAAAATTCGTTTTTTTTTGGTTGAAAATTTAGATAATTTGGTGAAATATTGAACTATATTTTGAAAATGTTTGTTGTCGTGAAAATTTATTTCTTTAACTGAAAATTTTACTATTCCATTTTTTATTTTACCTCCGGAAAATTTAACTGACCAACGATTTATGTGTCGAAAAAAATATCTGTGGACAAATTTATATTCAAAAGTGATTTTTAAACAGATTGAATTTTTGTCAATTGAGGCTAATAAAATTCTGTATAAATCTTCATTGGCCGATTTTGGAAAAAGCTTTTCTTTTTTTTTTTTTATTTAATAACAAAAATGAAAAAAAAAATGTTTTTTAGAAGAATACCGATTCTTGAGACTTGGATTCAATCCGAAACACCTAGAATCAATGAAGCAACTATTCAGAAAAGTTGTCTTATAGTTTAGCAATTGTTTAAAAATGTATTGAATATTTTATAATGAAATAAGTGAGTGAAAATGGTTTCATGAGGATTTACAGTGACTTTTCAATTAATTCGCACAAAATTTAAACAATTGACAGACTAAAACCGTTTTTAATTGAATTCATGAAAGATAATAACTGATTTGTTATTTTATAAACAAATTTTGTAAACAATTATCGATAGCAGGTACTTAGGATTAAATAAATTAAGTTTTATCTACTCAGGCAGCCAGAAATTATGCAAAAGTATCACGTACTTATCATATTCAGTCATCCAATAACAATTGATGACTGTTATTAAAAAAATTAAATCAACAAATCCATTGTCTGGCTGTTTTTAGAGGTAAAAACTTTGGGTTTTCAACGTAATGAAGTGTAAATACCTAATTTCTAGACTTCTAGGGAGTTTACATGACAATCAACAATTTTTATTGTTAACAACAATTGTTTGAAATTTTTTTTATCATCTTGGACATTTTTTAAGAAAAAAATTGCGTTTCTCTCAAGTATTAGCAGCCTGTTATTAAAAAATTCTAAAAATAAGTTTAAAAAAATAGTTATTAACAGTTGGTTACGCTGAAAAAACGAAGTTTATACCTTCAGAAATAGCCAAAAAATGCATTTGTTAATTA
Source organism: Andricus curvator (assembly GCA_932195095.1). Taxonomy (NCBI): domain Eukaryota; kingdom Metazoa; phylum Arthropoda; class Insecta; order Hymenoptera; family Cynipidae; genus Andricus; species Andricus curvator. Next base: position 367,002 of record CAKNYM010052757.1, on the reverse strand, counting down.
AGCGTGTTTAGACAATTTATTGTCAATTTTTATCGATCGACATCAGAGAGTCATTATAAATAACAGACTGTTAATAACTTAAAGGAACGCAATTTTTTCTAAAAAAATATCTAAGATGATAAAAATTTGTTCAATTAATTGCCATACATTTGTTAATTAAGTTTGTTGAAGTAATCATCAATTGTTATTAAATTACTAAATATGATAAGTAGATGAGATTTCCGTATAATTTTGGCTGATTCAGTAGAAAAACTTGATTTATTTCATCATAACTACCTGCTCTGAATAATTATTTATAAAACTTGTTTACAAACTAACAAATTATTTATTATCTTTCACGAATTGAATTAAAAAACGGGTTTTGTCTATAAATTGTTCAAATCTAGTGCGAATCAATTGACGAATATCCGTCCCCATGACTCCATTTTCACTCATTTATTTATAACAAATTCTATCAATTTTTAAACAATTACTAAGTTATCAGACAAATTTTCTGGATGGTTGCTTCATTGATTCTAGGTATTTGGGAATGAATCCAAGTATTTCTCAAAAACCGGCACTCTTCTAAACAAATTTCTTTAATTTTTTCATTTTTGTTATTAAATAAAAAATAAATAAAACACGTTTTTTAATTGAAGTTATACGAGTAATCCACTCGTAATTCAGAGTAATTAAAGTAATGCGAGATAATCCACTTGTAATCCAGATAATACAGAGTAATTCAGATAATACAATTAATCCAATTGTTATCTAGTTATAACCCAAACTGATTCACTTGCAATGTGGATTAATCCAGAGTAATCCACTTGCAATCCGGGGTAATTCAAGTAATCCAGAGTAATCTACTTTTAATCCAGATAATTCGGAGTAATTCAGATAATACAAGTAATCCAATTGTTATCTAGTTATAACCCAAAGTGACTCACTTGCAATGTGGTTTAATTCAGGGTAATTCACTTGTAATGCACTTATAATCCATAAATTCAAATAACTCGTAGTAATCCACTTGTATACCATTAAGCCATTTCCCTTTGAGGGTGGGCGTGACACTACCCGATTCGGGTAGTGTTTCTAGGTGGATAGTTTCTTGTAGTAAATAACTACAAGTGTGGGCTCACCACACCCATGATGTGCCAACATCACTCAGTTTTCTCGAATGGTCACCCATCCAAGTACTAACCGCGCCCAACGCTGCTTAACTTCAGTGATCTGACGAGAACTGGTTTTTTCAGCGTGGTATGGCTGTTGGCCATTGTAATCCTGTTATAATCAGATAATCCACTTATAAATCGTAGTAATCCAGAGTAATACACTTTCAATCCAGATAATTTGGAGCAGTTGCAGTCATAAAAGTATTCCACTTGTAATCCGGGGTAATTCAAGTAATACAGAGTAATCTACTTGTAATCCAGATAATTCGGAGTATTCAGATAATACAAGTAATCCAATTGTAATCTAGTTACAACCCAAACTAATCCACTTGTAATGTGGATTGATCCAGGATAATCCACTTGTAACTCAGAAATTCAAATAACTCGTAGTAGTCCACTTGCAATCCTGTTATAAGCCGATAATCCACTTATAAATCGTAGTAATCCAGAGTAATCCACTTTCAATCCAGTATTTTGGAGCAGTTGCAGTCATAAAAGTAATCCACTTGTAATCCGAGGTAATTCAAGTAATCCAGAGTAATCTACTTTTAATCCAGATAATTCGGAGTAATTCAGATAATACAACTAATCCAATTGTAATCTAGTTTCCACCCAAACTAATCCACTTATAATGTGGATTAATCCAGGGTAATCCACTTGTAATCCACTTGTAATCCACTTGTAATTCAAAAATTCATATAGCTCGTAGTAGTCCACTTGTAATCCTGTTATAATCCGATAATCCACTTATAAATCGTAGTAATCCAGAGTAATCCACTTTTAATCCCGATAATTTGGAGCAGTTGCAGTCATAAAAGTAATCCACTTGTAATCCGCGGTAATTCAAGTAATACAGAGTAATCTACTTGTGATCCAGATAATTCGGAGTATTCAGATAATACAAGTTCCAATTGTAATCTAGTTACAACCCAAACTAATCCACTTGTAATGTAAATTAATCCAGGACAATCCACTTGTAATTCAGAAATTCAAATAACTCGTAGTAGTCCACTTGTAATCCTGTTATAATCCGACAATCCACTTATAAATCGTATTAATCCAGAGTAATCCACTTTCAATCCAGATAATTTGGAGCAGTTGCAGTCATAAAAGTAATCCACTTGTAATTCGGGGTAATTCAAGTCATACAGAGTAATCTCCTTGTAATCCAGATAATTTGGAGTAATCCAGATAATAAAAGTAATCCAATTGTAATCTAGTTCTGACCCAAAATGATCCACTTGTAATGTGGATTATTCCAGCGTAATCCACTTGTAATCTAGATCATTTGATGTAAAAAGGATAGATTCACAAAGAGATAGAACAAGATAGACGTTGATAGACGTAGTATAGGATGAGATAAAGAAGAGGAGATTGAAAAAGATAGACGGGAATTCAAATTGAAAAAGAAATAAAAAAATCTTGATGTGGATAGACAAAGGATAGGATGAGATAGAGAAGAGGGTATTGAGAAGAATAGACGTGAATTCAGATTGAAAAATAGATAGAAAAAGATTGACGTGGATAGACAAAAGATAGAATGCGATAGCGAAGAGTGTAATGACAAAGATAAATGTGAATTTAAATTGAAAAATAGATAGAAAAATATAAACTTTGATAGATTTATGATACGATGGGATAGGGAAGAGGATATTGAAAAAGATATACGTAAATTTGGGTTGACAAAGTGATAGATGAAGATTGACAAGGGATATGATGAGATGGTGAAGAGTGTACTCAAAAAGATAAACGTGAATTTAGATTGACAAAGAGATAAAAAAATATTGAAGTGGATAGACAAAGGATAGGATGATATAGCGAATAGTGTATTTGAAAAAGATAAACGTGAATTTAGATTAAAAAATAGATATAAAAAATAGATAAAGGATAGAATGAGACAGAGAAGTGGGTATTGAAAAAGATATACGTGAATTTAGATTGATAAAAAAATAAACAAAGATGGACGTTGATAGACATAGCATAAGATGAGATAAAGAAGAGTTTGAAAAAATAGAAGGGAATTCAGATTGACAAGGAGATATAAAAAAAATGACGTAAATAGATAAAGGATATGATGAGATAAAGAAAAGGGTATTGAAAAAGAAAGATGTGAATTCAGATTGAAAAACAGATAGAAAAAGATTGAGGTGGACAGAAAAGGATACGATGAGACAGCGAAAAGTGTATTGAAAAAGATAAACGTGAATTTAGATTGAAGAACAGAAAAAGATAAACATTGATAGATGTATGATACGATGAGATAGGGAAAGGGATATTGAAAAAGATATACGTGAATTTAGATTGAAAAATAGATAGAAAAAGATAGATGTGGATAGACAAAGGACAGAATGAGATAGTGAAGAGTGTATTGAAAGACATAAACATGAATTTCGATTGACAAAGAGATAGAAAAAGATAAACATGAATTTAGATTGAAAAGTAGATGGAAAAAGATAGACGTTGATAGATGTATAATACAATGAGATGAGGAAGAGGATATTTAAACAGATAGACGTGAATTTATATTGAAAAAGAAATAGGAAAACCTTCACGTGGAAAAACAAAGCATAGGATGAGATAGAGAAGAGGGTATTGAAAAGGATAGAAGTGAATTCAGATTGAAAAATATAAGAAAAAAAAGATTGACTTGGATGGACAAAGGATAGGATGAGATAGCGAAGAGTGTATTGAAAAAGATAAACGTGAATTTAGATTGATCAAAAGATAAAAAAATATAGATGTTGATAGACGTAGTATGAGATGAGATAAAGAAGAGTTTGCAAAAATAGAAGGGAATTTAGATTGACAAGAAGTTACAAAAATATTGACGTAAATAGATAAAGGATAGGATGAGATCAAGAAAAGGGTTCTGAAAAGGATAGATGTGAATTCAGATTGAAAAATAGATAGAAAAAGATTGACGTGGATAGACAAAGGATAGGATGAGACAGCGAAAAGTGTATTGAAAAAGATAAACGTGAATTTAGATTGCAAAATAGATAGAAAAAGATAAACTTTGATAGATGTATGATACGATGAGATAGGGAAAAGGATATTGAAAAAGATATACGTGAATTCAAATTGAAAAATAGATAGAAAAAGATAGATGTGGATAGAAAAAGGACAGAATAAGATAGTGAAGAGTGTACTGAAAGACATAAACATGAATTTCGATTGACAAAGAGATAGAAAAAGATTGACGTGGAGAGACAAAGGATAGAATGATATTTAGCGAATAGTGTATTCGAAAAAGATAAACATGAATTTAGATTGAAAAGTAGATAGAAGAAGATAGACGTTGATAGATGTATGATGCGATGAGATGAGGATATTTAAACAGATAGACGTGAATTTATATTGAAAAAGAAATAGAAAAATCTTGACGTGGATGAACAAAGGATAGGATTAAATAGAGAAGTGGGTATTGAAAAGGATAGAAGTGAATTCAGATTGAGAAATAAATAAAGAAACATTGTCTTGGATAGACAAAGGATAGGAAGAGATAGAAAAGGATAGAAGTGAATTCAGATTGAAAAATAGATAAAGAAAGATTGTCTTGGATAGACAAAGGTTAGGAAGAGATAGCGAAGAGTGTATTGAAAAAAGTAAACGTGAATTCAGATTGATAAAAAGATAAAAAAAGATAAGCGTTGATAGACGTAGTATAAGATGAGATAAAGGAGAGGAGTTTGAAAAAATAGAAGGGAATTCAGATTGATAAGGAGATATAAAAATATTGACGTAAATAGATAAAGGATAAGATGAGAAAAAGAAAAGGGTGCTGAAAAGGATAGATGTGAATTCAGATTGAAAAATAGATAGAAAAATATTGACGTGGATAGACAAAGGATAGGATGAGACAGCGAAAAGTGTATTTGAAAAAGATAAACGTGAATTTAGACGAAGAGATAGGAAAAGATTGATGTTGATAGATAAAGGATAGGATGATATAGCGAAGAGTGTATTAAAAAAGGATACGATAAGAAACATGTTGCCATTCTGCTTTTACGGAAAAAATTCTTCGTCGAATAGAAATTTTGGGATATTGGGATTTTGGATTTTTTGCACGTTTTTGGAACGTTTTAAACACAACGAAAATTTTCTTGTACATAAAAGAAAAATAATAACATGTTTCTTTGGTTCAAGGTGAAGAAATTTCAAGTTCGTGATATTTAATTTTTTCCAAAAAAGTGTGCATTTAACACAATCCGAAAAAAAAAACATTTTTTTGCACATTTTCAAAAAATTCTAAATTGAGCAAAATATTTTCTTTTGAATTTCTAATTTTATATTAGTCTTTACTAGTAATAACCTTAAATGTAAAAAATTCGCTCATTTGAGACTTTTTCAAAAAGTAAATGTCGTTAATTCCCAGTTTTCTCAAAAATTATTTATTTTCAGACCAAAATATTCCATTTCTAAAAATAATAAATGCATCCCTTTATGCAAATAGTGATGATTTTACAATTGTGCATTTTTTTCAAAGCATAAAAAATTTATAAAAAATTATTTGCTCCCATAGCTGCTTATTATCAAGGCTTCCTTTCTCATCAGAAGTGCAAATCACTTTATGCTATAATTTATTCCCACGCATAAGAAAAAATAAGTTGTCCTTTGTTACGTGTATGCATGGGGATTAAAAGAACAAACAAGTCTAAATTGCCTCCGCGACAATGATTTACCACAGCGCGTCTGTAACTTATTTCCCGATAAAAAACAAAGTCTTTGCCCGTGCCGTTTTTGAAAGAATCCATTTGTAATTATAAAAAATAAAAATTTCCTGTTTTTCTCGAGAGGGAAACAACTCTGGTACTCCGAAGTAATCCATTTGCAATCGGAGTAATTCCAGTAATCCGGGGTAATCCACTTGTAAGCCAGAGTAATTTACTTATAATCTAGAGTTAGACGGAGTAATCCACTTGTAATCAAGGTATTTCAGAACATTTCAGGTAATACAAGTAATCCACTTGTAATCTAGTTCTCATTCGGGTAATTCACTTGTAATCCAAAGTAATTCACTGTAATCTAGAGTAATACGATTTTAATCCACATTATTCGTGGTAATTCAGGTAGTATAAGTAATCTACTTGTAATCTGGAATAATTCAAGTAATCCGGTTTAATTCAATTGTAATTCAATTGTAATTCAATTGTAATTCAATTATAATCAATTTGTAATCTGGAGTATTCAATTTTTAATCCGCACAATCCGCTTATAATCCAAGTTAATCCAGTGTCATTCACTTGTAATCCACCACAATCCACTTGTGATCGGGAATAATTCAATTGTAATCCAGTTAATTCAGAATAATTTAGGTAATACTAGTAATCCACTTATAATCTAGTTCTCATTCGGGTAATTCACTTGTAATTCAAAGTAATCCACTGTAATCCAGAGTAATACGATTGTAATCCACATTATCCATGGTAATTCAGATAGTACAAGTAATCTACTTGTAAGCTGGAATAATTCAAGTATTCCGGTTTAATTCAATTGTAATTAAATTGTAATCCACTTGTAATCTGAAGTATTCAATTTTTAACCTGCCACAATCCACCTATAATCCAAGTTAATCCACTGTCATCCAATTTTAATCCGCCAAAATCCACTTATCATTCGGAATAATCGAATTGTAATCCACTTGTAATCCAGTTAATTCAGGTAATACAAGTAATCCACTTATAATCTAGTTCTCATTCGGTTAATTCACTTGTAAACCGAAGTAATCCACTGTAACCTAGAGTAACATGATTGTAATCCACATTATTCGTAGTAATTCAGGTAGTGCAAGTAATCTACTTGTAAGCTGAAATAATTCAAGTAATCCGGTTTAATTCAATTGTAATCTCCTTGTAATCTGGTGTATTCAATTCTTAACCCGCCACAATCCGCTTATAATCCAAGTTAATCCAGTGTCATCCACTTGTAATCCACCACAATCCACTTATAATCGGGAAAAATCCCATTTTAATCCACTTGTAATCCAAGTCATTCAAAGTAATTCAGGTAATGCAAGTAATCCATTTATAATCTAGTTCTTATCCGAAGTAATTCTCTTTTAATCCGAAGTAATCCACTTGCAATCAGAGGAATTCAAGTGATCCGGAGTAATCCACATGTAAGCCAGAGTAATTCACTTGTAATCTAGAATAACACGGAGTAATCCACTTGTAGTCCAACAGATTCCACTTATCATCAGACGCAACTTAGCATAATCCACTTGTAACCAAGGTATTTCAGAGCATTTCAGGTAATACAAGTATTCCACTTGTAATCTAGAGTAATACGATTGTAATCCACCTTATTCGTGGTAATAAATCAAGTAGTACAAGTAATCTACTTGTAAGCTGGAATAATTCAAGTTTTTCGGTTTGATTCAATTGTAATTCAATTTTAATTCAATCGTACTCCATTTGTAATCTGGAGAATTCAATTTTTAATCCGTAACAATCCGCTTATAATCCAGGTTAATCCAGCGTTATCCACGTGTAATCCACTACAATCCACTTGTAATCGGGAATAGTCCAATTGTAATCCAGTTAATTCAGAGTAATTCAGGTAATACAGGTAATCCACTTATAATCTAGTTCTCATTCGGGTAATTCACTTGTAAACCGAAGTAATCCACTGTCACCTAGAGTAACACGATTGTAATCCACATCATTCGTAGTAATTCAGGTAGTGCAAGTAATCTACTTGTAAGCTGGAATAATTTAAGTAATCTGGTTTAATTAAATTGTACTTCAATTGTAATTCAATTGGAATCCATTTGTAATCCGGAGTATTCAATTTTGTAATCCGTCGCAATCCGCTTATAATCCAAGTTCATCCAGCGTTATCCACTTTTAATCCACCACAATCCACTTATCATTGGGAATAATCCGATTGTAATCAGGTTGTAATCCAGTTAATTCAGAGTAATTCAGGTAATACAAGTAATGCACTTATAATCTAGTTCTTATCCGAAGTAATTCTCTTGTAATCTAAAGTAATGCAGAGTAATCCAATTGTAATCCAAATAATTCAGAGTCATTTAGGTAATACAAGTATTCCCATTGTAAGCTGCGATAATTCAAGTAATCGGATTAAATCCACTTGTAATCTGGAGTATCCGACACGATCCACTTATATCCCGGATTAGACCAGTGTAATCCACCTGCAATCCAGATAATTTATAATGATTTAGGTAATACAAGTAATCCATTTGTAATCTAGTTCTCATCCGAAGTATTCCACTTGTAATGCGAGTAATCCACCGTCATCTGGAGTATTCCCACTGCAATCCAGATAATTTGATTTAATTCGGGTGATACGAGTAATCCACTTGCAATCCGCCACAATTCACTTATAATCGGGAATAATTCAATTGTAATCCATTTGTAATTCAGATAATTTAGCGTGATTAAGGTAATATAAATAATCCGATTGTAATCCAGTTCTCATCAGAAGTAATTTACTTGTAATCCCAAGTAATCCAGAGTACTCCAATTGTAATTCATATAATTTGAAGTATACCATTAAGCCATTTCCCTTTTTAATTTATTTTTTATTTTTTATTTTATTTATTTATTTTTTATTTATTTATTATTTATTTATTTATTTTTTTATTATTTTTTTTTATTTTTTATTTTTTATTATTTTTATTATTTTTATTATTTATTATTTATTTATTTTATTTTTTTATTTTATTTACACGAATTATTTTACTGTCCAAGCATATTCTAGATAAATTTGAATGTTGGATGTTAAGCAAAATTTGAAAGGAGACATTATTCCCTTTTTCCAAAAAAAAAAATATTTGAATTTTCAAAGAACTTTTCAACCTAATAAAAGACAATCAAATCAAAAGATCAACCATAAAAGACGAATTTTCAACTGCAGAAGATAAATTTTCAATTAAAAATATAATTGTTCAAATGTTAGAGAAGTAATCCATCTGTAAGCTGGAATAATTTCTGTAACTCGGATTAATACACTTGTAATCCAGACCTGATCAGACGTC